>CANIUD010000313.1:0-417504 GCA_947470075.1 Closterium sp. Yama58-4
GAGAGGAGAGAGGAGAGAGGAGAGAGGAGAGAGGAGAGAGACATTCTCGACGTTACTCACCGCAGCGCCACGCCGTCAAGAATGACCTCGCGGCAGTTGATCAGCGACAGCAGGTGCGGCCGGTCGTGCGACTCGGTATCCCAGTACCCCTCGCCGTTGCCGTCGAGGCTGCCACTACCGCGTATGACCAGCCCCGTTATCCCTATGAACCGAAACATGCCGTTACTCGCTACGCCGATTTTATCCTCGTTAATGTACGGCGACGGTTCGGGATAACCCTCTGCAGTTTTGGGGCCGTAGATCGTCGCGTCGTCGATTTGCAGCGTCAAACCTGCGCCGCACGATCCGTTCACCGTGATCGAACGGCTGAGATAGTACTTGGCGCTGTCGTCCGCCTCTCGGCGCTGCTCCGCCAGCAGACGGTTCCGCTCCCCAGATCTTTGGCTCCGCTCCGCCAACCTCCTCTCCGCCAGCCCGCGGTTTTCTTCCGCCAATCCGCGGTGATTGAGGAGCCACTGCATCGTATCGCTAACCACGTGCGCGGCGCTTGCTCCGCTTCCCCCGCTCCCGTTCCCGCCCCCGCCATTGCCGTTGCCGCCTCCGCTGCTGGTGGGCCCTTTCAACGCGTCCAAGTTAGCGAGCGGATTGTCGACGTTCACGTTAACGTTGACGGACGGCATTGTGACGTCAGCGACGGGCGGCAGATGAGGCATGTTATTCGCAGTATTGTTGGGATCGCTATTCGCGGATGAGTCGTTGCCTGATGACGTGTCAATGCCGTTGCCAGCGGCACTGTCGCTGGTGCTTTTCGTGCTCGCAATTCTGCTCGAATCGTTCGTAGCGCTGTCCGTTGATGATGTTTCCGCGGAAGAGTTCCTCCCCAAAGAGCTTTCCCCGGAAGTGCTTCCCCAGAGGACCCTTCCGCGGACGGCGGAGCGACGAGCACGCGGACGCGCACGCCTTCCGCCTCCGCGAGCTTGCAGGCTGCGTCGAAGGCGTGGCGAAAGGCGCCCCAGCTATCCGCGCGCCCGTCGGGCTGCGCGCCGTAGTCCGCCACGCGGAAGGTGGCGGCGGAGTCGTCGGGGGGAAGCGGCGCAACTCCCGCGTACTCCTCGGGCCAGGAGGGCGGCGGGGGGAGGAAATCGGACGACGACGAACTCTTCGCTGTAACGGGGATAGAAGTACAGAGGTGAGAAACGTGAGCGACAAGATAAATATTAACTGTGCAGGTGTTCGACTCGAACGGATATATATCGGATATATAAACGGGCAATTCAACATAGAGCATGGCGAGAATGCGCAGACTCTTGAGACGAGCTTGGCGCCGACAGCTTTAGGGAGTGAGTAAATTGAGAAAACAATGAGCGACATAACGTACGTTCCTCGCGCAACGGCAGTGCTAGATCTTCACGCAGCAGGAATGGGCATATCGGGTCTTACCGAGAGAGAGCAGCGGAAGGGACGCGAGACAGAGGAGAGCAAGTGCGCGATGCGTCAACAAGCGGCGCGGTAATTGTTGCAATAATGCGGATTCTCCCATGGCTGCTGTCAAGGATGACTTATGAGCAATTGAGCGTGATAGTCAGGAATGAAATAGAATGAAAACAGATTGATGGTCGACGTCGCCCTGATCCGCAAGGAATAGATGATTTCGCTTAACTAGCGACGAGGTATGAGTTCTATTTCGATAGAGCTACTGTTGATCTCTTCCACTAAGTTTACTGCCGTATCCGAACATAGAGCGTTTATGTGACCGATGTATGTTCCACGAGTGAGGTGAGGTTTCGCTGATAGTGCAGAAGCAAATCTGGCCCAAGTTGCGAGGAACTTTCTTTGAAGGACTAAGCGGAGGAACCGTGTCCGGCCTTTCGACACGTCAATGACCAGTTTGATTGAACAACCTTGTAGCGTATGTTCAGTCGCCGCCTTGTGAACGACGAACGGCGGTGTCTCTCTCTGACCAGTGTTGGTAGTCGTGGTGATGAGTTTGCTTGGTTCCAATCCAACTTTGAACTTCGCCTCGCCTCGCCAATTACCAGAAACTAGGAGCTTGGGGAGGTGGTCTCTGTTCTGTTCCTTCCGTGTCGCGAATGTGGATAAATGTGCGCTTCGCGAAGTGCGGTTTCGTCATTGCGCTCCGAGCAGTCAACTGGTTCTTCCAGTCATTTCGGCTGAACGGATCGCATGCGATTTCAGTTCAGAGTCTGCGTCGCACACTTCTGCAGGAAACATGCAGCCAATAGGACGGTTATAACGGCGCGCGAAGGTGACAGGCTCTGTCGCAAACAAATGTGGACCGACTCTCCAGCCAATGGAAAGCACCCACACCAAGAAGAGAACTTTCTCAGAACTTAGTTATAAAACATTGATAAAAAACACTCGGAATAAGATTTCAATATGGCTAAGACAATCGATACTCTCACTGGGTTCAGCTTGAATGGTAATACAAGGCAGCAGACATGCCCCTGAACTTGGAAACACTGACTACCCTTGGTTGATGGAGCTGAGAACGACCTCCCTTTCCATAAGTAGCAATTTCTGTAACACAAAAAAAAGGAGGCCAAGATCACCCAAATGTCGTGCAAACACCAGCTGCAACAGCGATGTAAAGAAATCAACAAATCGTACAGAAAAAAATGCAGTGACGAGACCCACCTGGAGCTGCTGTGGTGTGAAGAGTTGATGCAGCGTGCCCTGGGCCAGCAGAGCGGCCACATCAGTTGCCTCCATGACCTCCCCTGCCGCTGCGGGGTCCACATGCACTGATGGCTCCAGCTGCTGCGCCATAAACACCCGCACCTGCATAAAACGAGTGTGACAATAATGGAATGTGGGTGGAGATTGGATGGAGAGTTATTATAGCAGGAACAGACACATGCATAAGACAATACGCCGAATGCAACGCATGTAGACATAATGAGTCGCACACCAACCCCAACCTCCATTCACCCATAAAAGGGACACACAAGCCAAATCCATTCATTCTAATATCATCTACACACACCCACCTCCTGGCAGCGCAATGCAAGTGTAGGAAGGCAGCACACTCGGCACAGCTGGCGCATGAGCCACGGCGCAGGCTCGGCACCCCGAGCCTCCGCTGCTGCAACAGTGCCAAAGCTGTCCACGGTGGTCCGGGAGAAGCTTGGGTGGCGGGTAGGTTGGGTCGTGAAGGCAGCACAGCGCACCACATGCATTCGAGCAGCAGGGTCCATGTGAGGCAACTCGGCTGGTGAGGTGAGTAGGGAGTGGGGGAGAGAGGGGGCGAGAGGGAGGGGGGGACAGCACAAGTGCATGAACGCATGGGGGGGTAGCAGGGAAGGAAGGAAAGAGGGAGAAAGATCAACAGAAGAGTAAGGGAAAGGAGGAGGATTAAAAAGATGGTTGCAGAAAAGAGATGGCAATGGGGAAATGCCATATTCGGAAAGTGCGAGCAGCAACAGCAATGCACACAAGCTCCTCACAAACCTCTCCCCTCCTGTCCCCCCTTTCCATGAAATCCTCTCCCCCCAAGTGTTCACTGGAAGCAGAAACGAACCTTTGACAACACGGGCCATGATACAAACAGCAGGGCTCTCCACATCCACACTCGCCTCTTCCTCGTCCCCTCCTGCGGCCAGGCAGCGGATGGCGAGCGTGAGCAGGCGCGAATCGGAGGGATGCACTGCCACGTCAACCTGAGGGACAGAGGGAGATGGAGAGCGGGGGAGTAGGGGGAGGGGGACGGGGGAAAAGCCAAGAATGCAGAGGATATGATGGTGGGGAGTCAGGGTTGACAGCCTTGAGTTGACAACCACGAGACACACACTGCCTCGTTACCACACACACATGCCACGAGAGCAGCTCCGCTCACCCTGACTTGCCGTGCGTCTGCCTCTCGCTCCCCCGCGCATGCCTTGAGAGGCAAGTGCATGGCGGCACACAGAGAAGCATACTGCCTTGAAGAAGAGCACTCAACACCACAGCACACTGCTTTCTCAAGCACTGGTTCCCATCCCAGACCACCGTACTCACCCTGACTTGCCGTGCCTCTGCCTCTCGCTCCCCCAAGCATGCCATGAGCGCCGAATGCATGGCGGCACACAGAGAAGCGTCTCCTGGGACAAGAGCCCCTGAGGGAGCCAGCACCGCCACACACGCCACCACTACGTGCTCACTGCCCTGCTGCTGCTGCTGTTGCTGGTGGGACTGCTGTTGTGGGGTGACTTGAAGTCGCATGGTTGATGAGGCTTCCCCTGGGGATGGTGGGAGAGTGAGGGTGGAAAGGGCGAGAGGGTGGCAGCAGGAAGGAGCAGAGAGCATGAAAAAATAACATACTTCAAAGGTACTGTGTGCGAATGGAGATGGCTCATGGAGCAGGTTTGAGACGGCTCAAGAAGAGCAGAGGTGGGATTGCCTGGCCGTTGTTGCTTTTAAAGATGAGGAAAGGTAAAGAGGCGTACGCTGCAGCAGCTGCATGCCAATAGAGACAACGCAACTGGCTAGAGCCAGCAGGTAATTGCAAGAAGGTGAGGAGAGAGGGGAAGAGGAGAGCAGGGAAGGAGGGAGATAGGAAGTAGAGAGAGAATGGAAGGGCATACTCTGCAGCAGCTGCATGCCAATAGAGACAGCGCGACTGGCAAGCGATAAGAGGTCTGCTCGTTCCTTCTCCCTCTCTGCTTCCCCCTCCTCCTGCCCTGTGCCCCCCATCTGAACCCCTCCCTGCTCGCTCCGCTCCCGCTCCTCCTTGCGTGCCGCCGCTGCTGCTGCCGCCGTTGCCCAACCACGGTACGCCACGTCAGCAGCGATTGTAATCCACCTAGACCAATGGGACGGGTCGTGGAGAGCGAGAAATGGGGAGTAGAGGTGATGAGTGAAGGGGGGGACGATGGGAATGGGAGGGATGTCTGGGGAATAAGGAGATGATGGTTATTGGAGCTGTGCCCCTACTTTGTGGGGCCGACAGAAGATACCACAACATACAAGCAACCGGAGGGGCATTGGGGAAATGAGGAGAGGCCGTACCCAGAAATCAAACTCGCTCAGCTCCACGCTCTCCTCTTCCTCCTCATCTAAACCCTGCTCCTCTTGCTCCTCTTGCCCCTCGCCCTTCTCGCCTCGCTTTGCCTCCCTCTCTGCGTGAATGCCTGCCACTGTGTCTGCCAGCAGCGCAGCAATGGAGCGCCCTGATTGGCTGGACGGGCTGCCGCTGCTGCTGCCGCCCTCTGCATGTGCCGCCAGGAGCATGGCGCGCAGCAGAAGGTTCCTGGAATGAATGCACGAGAAAAGGGAACAGATTAGGGAGAGGCGAGGCCAAGAGGATAGAAAAGTGAGGTTTTCCTAATCAGAGGCATAGCTCACTGCCTCTGCATCTGTATATTGTGGTTGTGAATTGCTTTTTAAAAAAGTTTCTATTCAGGGCAGTACCTCACTGCCTTTGAGTAAATTTTCACAATTCTTTCCCGATTACTACATTCCCTCTGTTCCCACCGCTCTCGACAACACTCTTTCCCCTGCTCTTGCTGCTCCTCTCCTTCTGTCTTTCTCACCCGTGCTGCAGGGCCAGTCGCTGCATCTTCCTCCTCTCCCTGCCCCACTCCGCACTGCCCACTGTCGCCGGGGCAGTGGGGTCCGTCACAGCCCACTCAAACGCCGCCACCTGTCCCCTCAGATCCGCCAGCACCGCTCTCGGCCAATCAGAGGCCGGCAGGACCCCTGGATCCGACCAATGGGAGCACTTGGAGAGAAACCTGGGGGAGGTTGGCAGAAGCAAGCAGGATGGGAGAGGGGGAGGGAGGAGATAGGGGACGGGGAAGTGGAGGGGGGGAATGGAGAGGAGGAGGGGGGGAATGGAGAGAAGGAGGGGGAGGGGGAGGGGGAGGGGGAGGGGGAGGGGGAGGGGGAGGGGGAGGGGGAGGGGGAGGGCGAGAGGGAGGAGGAGGGGGAGAGGGAGGAGGAGGGGGATGAGAAGGGAAGATGGAGGAGCACGTGTGGGAAGGGGAAAGAGGAAACAGGAACAGCAGAGGAAGGGAGGTTGGGTGTTGGGTTGGGTAGCGGAGAGAGAGGGTGGGAGAGAAAATGAAGAACAGCATATGGGGAGGAGCGGAAGGGAGGGATAGTGGTGGGAGATAAGACGTATGGCTGTTGCTACTAACAGCTGTGCGACACACTTGGTATGCATATGAGTGAAAAAAGAGGAGGGGCGCACCTGTGCAGCATGGTGGGGACTGAGTCAGGGCCGGAGAGAGGAAGGTGCAGACACAGCGCCTCCACTGTCCGCCTCTTTGCCTCCACACTGGTGGGACGCGGGAAGATGGAGGGGAGAGATGGCAGCGGGGGGTTAAGGGAGGACGGGAAAGGAAGAAGGATGGGGTGTGATGTGGAGGAGGAAGAGAGGGGGAAAGGAAAAGATTGAAGCATTTAAGGACAGGAAAGGTGGGTTTTGGAAATATCAGATAGGAGATGGTCGAATGAGGAGGAGTTGAACGGAACAGGTAATGTGCGACGGATTTTTGTACGAAAGGGTCTGGGAGAGTTTGTTGGACGGAAGAAGTAAAGTGCTGACAAAACTTCTAGGGATCTCCGTATTATTGAGACACCACTTAAAAGGCGCCTCAAACGGCACACACAATTCAGTAGCGGCAGTTGCAGCACCAGCAGCAGCAGCAGCAGCAGCACACCACATGCACACACCTGTCTGTTTTGCGCTGTTCGAAGAGTTGAAGAAAGAAGTCAGAGGCGAGGGAGGGCGTGAGGAGAAGCGAAGCGTTAGAGCGGCGTGAGATGGTCCCTTCGCTGCGCTGCCAGCAGCACACAGTAGCTGATGGGATGGGGAGACGAACAGACAACACAAGAGCGAGATGGGGAGAGATCGAGGGAATTAGGAAGAGAATAGGGAAAGATGGACACCATGCACCAGGTATCACCTGCCCCAGGTATCACCTAGGGATGACCTGCATAAGCCACGCTCACGTGTACAGGATGACGTTCCTGACGTGTTGAGTAAGTCACGCGTGTTGTGTGGACTGACGAGGCGGAGGGGACCCCGGATGATGACATCAATTTTTAGGTGGAGGAATACCTAACGGATGCAGAAATTGCATCGCTCAGAAGTAATCGGATGCTCATGCGGTGATGGTGACATCAACTGATTCGAGAAAAAAATAATTCAAACTGGCACCCCTACTTGCCGGATGCTCTGGCAGGTTTCGAGAATGCACGGAATCGGGCCGTGCAAAGAGCAGCCCAGCAGTTGGGTTGCTGCTGCTGGGCTGCTGCTGATGTTCTTTGCACAGTCCAATTCCGTGCATTCTCGAGACTTGCCAGAGCATCCGGCAAGTGGAGGTGCCAGTTTAAACTAGTTTTGCCTCGAACCAGTTGATCTCACCAGCGCTGCATGAGTATCTGATTGATTCCGAACAATGCAATTTCCGCGTCCGCCAGGCATTCCTTCACCCGGAAAAATCATGTCATCATCCGCAGTCCCGTCCGCCTCGTCGCTCCACACAACACGAGTGATGGCAAAAAACACCGCAGCATGATGACAACACCGCAGCTGACGATGCACCAGATACACCTGACGCACATGCATGCATACAAACATGCTGCGTATCACGTGTACAGGATGAGAATTCTGACGTGTCGAGCCAGTCCCTGTACTGCTGGCGAGCAACTGATGTCACACTGGATATACCTGCACCGGTTATTGCCTTATCATCCAAGTGTGACCCTCATAAGCAACACTCACGTGTACCGAATGACATCCCCTGACGCATTGAGCCACTCCCTCTATGGCTAGCAAGCAGGCAACGACCTGTCTGATGCACCAGATATACCAAACGCACCGGCACAAGAACATGCACCTGTTACACTCACGTGTATAAGATGACGTCCCCTGATGTGTTGAGCCAGTCCCTGTACTGCTGGTGAGTGGCTGATGATGCACTAGATGTACCCAACACACCGGCATAAGAACATGCACCTGATACACTCACGTGTATAAGATGACGTCCCCTGATGTGTTGAGCCAGTCCCTGTACTGCTGGTGAGCAGCAGCGGGGAGCACGGAGCGCAGCAGCACCACCAGATGGGCGCCACACCGCACCAATGCAGGGTCAGAGCTGATGTGGGAGAGGGGGGGGGGGGAGGGAGAGGGAAAGATTGAACGAGGGGGAATAGGGATGACGGGGATTTAAAAGCGTGTGAGTACAGCAGTGGGAGCACGGAGTGCAGCAGCACCACCATATGGGCACCACAGCGCACCAGAGCGGGGTCGGAACTGGGGTTCGAGTGGGGATGGAGGGGAGGTGAGGGAGGAAGGCAGGGTCAGAGCTGCTCACTTGAGGCGCCTCAGAGCAGCAGCACCACCAGGTGGGCGCCACAGTGAACCAGGGCAGGGATGGAGCTAGGAGGGGGAGAAAGAAGAGGGCATAGGGCGGAGAGAGGAGGACAGGGGATTGTGCGAATGGAAAGGCAGGGGGTGGAAAGAGGATATGCGGCAATACAGGGAGGAGCAGGCAGGTAAGGCATGAAAAAAGGGCAAGCAGGGGAGTGTGGGCAGTGCAGTAAAGCAAAAGGGATGGTGCATGCATGGGGTAGCAGCAAAGCGAAAGAAAGAGGGAACCTACTCGTTCTCCAAAGTGCCACCCAACGAAGCAGCCAATCCCGAGGGAGCCACAGAGAAAATTATGCTCTTGGAAATTTTCAGAAGCAACTCCAAGAGAGAAAGAGCACCTACTCGTTCTCCAAACTGCCGCCCAGAGAAGCGGCCAATCCTGAGGGAGCCACGGAGGGAATGATCCACGATCGCAGCGCCTGGATGGTTCCTGGGACGTTCCTGAGAATGAGGTGCGTCTGCAGCACGTGGTGTGGCTCGCTGCTACTGCGCTTGACGGCGTCTGAGAGAGAGGGGCTGGATGGGAGGGGAATGGGGCGAGGAGTGGGAAGGAAGGCAGAAGAAGGGGAGGAGACAGTGGGCTTGGCGTGCAGCACGTGGTGCGGCTCGCTGCTGCTGCGCTTGACGGCGTCTGGGAGTGAGGGGAAGATGGTGCAAGGGATATGCTAGCAGCAGCCCATGAGAAACCCACCCACCCACCTGGTCCTGAGCTTCTGAAAGAGATCGTCGAAGTCGGCTGGTTGCTGTGCTGCCACTGGTGCCGGCCACACTGCCGCTCCCGCTGCTGTCGACACCGCTGCTGCTGCTGATGTTGGTGCTGCCGCTGCTGAGGATGAGGAGGAAGACGGTGCAAGAGACATGCTAGAAGCAGCCCATGAAAAACCCAACCACGCACCTGGTTCTGAGCTTCTGAAAAAGATCGTCAAAGTCGGCTGGTTGCTGTGCTGCCACTGGTGCCGGCCACACTGCTGCTCCCGCTGCTGTTGACACCGCCGCTGCTGCTGATGTTGGTGGTGCTGCTGCTGAGGATGAGGAGGAAGACGGAGCAAGAGACATGCTAGCAGCAGCCCATGGGAAACCCACCCACCCACCTGGTCCTGAGCTTCTGAAAGAGATCGTCGAAGTCGGCTGGTTGCTGTGCTGCCACTGGTGCCGGCCACACTGCTGCTCCCGCTGCTGTTGACACCGCTGCTGCTGCTGATGTTGGTGGTGCTGCTGCTGAGGATGAGGAGGAAGACGGAGCAAGAGACATGCTAGCAGCAGCCCATGGGAAACCCACCCACCCACCTGGTCCTGAGCTTCTGAAAGAGATCGTCGAAGTCGGCTGGTTGCTGTGCTGCCACTGGTGCCGGCCACACTGCCGCTCCCGCTGCTGTTGACACCGCCGCCGCAGCCGACGCTGCCGCTGCTGCTGCTGATGACGAAGAAGATGGTGGTAGAGGCATGGTTGTAGCGGCAAGAGCAGAGGCGGCAGAGGAGGAGGAGAGGAAGGGCGCAGGGGAGATGGAAGCGAGAGCACGAGTGGCAGCGGCAGAGACGGAAGGGAGGGCGCGGGGGAGGGGCGAGGAGGAGGAGGCGGAGAGGTGAGCTTCGACCTGCAGAGCGGGTGTAGCAAGAGGAGAGAGTACAGTAAGCGGGGAGGGGAAGGGAGTGGGAGATGTGAGTAGAAGGCTGGCAATGCCTGCGACTGATGGGATGAGCGCAGGACATGCACGTGCAGAGTACACATGAGCACATCCGTAAAGGGGTATGCAAAGTAGTCGTGTCCATGAGTTGGGGTTCTTATGACGAGTTGCAGGACAATGGACACACGGAGATGTGTTGACGTTACTTTTAATGTTAACTTTTGTTCAAAAGTAGCATCGACAGAGCTCCTGAGTGCTTGCTCAGTGCTCACCTGATAGTCGAACCAGCAGCGTGTAATGAGTCGAGTTTCGAGTCGACTCAAAACTCGACTGAGTGCTTGCTCAGTGCTCACCTGCTAGTCGAGCCAGCAGTCACGTGTAAAAAAAAGATATTTTTGAGACGTCTCGAAAATAATATTTTTACACGTGCTCAGTGCTCACCTGGTAGTCGAGCCAGCAGCGCAGCAATGCCCAGCAGGCCGTCTGATCACGGGGTGTTGGGCAAGGGGAAAGAGGGGGGGAGGGGAGGGGAGGGAGGGCGGAAGGCGGGGTGAAGGGGGGGGAGGAGGGGGGGATGGGGGGTGGGGAAGGGGGGAGAAGTGGGGAGAAGGGGGGGGAGAAGGGGGGAAGGGGGGGGGAAGGGGGGAAGGGGGGGGGGGAAGGGGGGAAGGGGCGGGGGGAGCGGGGGGAGGAAAGGAAGCAAGAGTGGCGCCTATTAGAGGAGCGGCGCCTATTAGAGGAGCGGCGCCTATTAGAGGAGCGGCGCCTATTAGAGGAGTGGCGCCTATTAGAGGAGTGGCGCCTATTAGAGGAGTGGCGCCTATTAGAGGAGTGGCGCCTATTAGAGGAGTGGCGCCTATTAGAGGAGTGGCGCCTATTAGAGGAGTGGCGCCTATTAGAGGAGTGGCGCCTATTAGAGGAGTGGCGCCTATTAGAGGAGTGGCGCCTATTAGAGGAGTGGCGCCTATTAGAGGAGTGGCGCCTATTAGAGGAGTGGCGCCTATTAGAGGAGTGGCGCCTATTAGAGGAGTGGCGCCTATTAGAGGAGTGGCGCCTATTAGAGGAGTGGCGCCTATTAGAGGAGTGGCGCCTATTAGAGGAGTGGCGCCTATTAGAGGAGTGGCGCCTATTAGAGGAGTGGCGCCTATTAGAGGAGTGGCGCCTATTAGAGGAGTGGCGCCTATTAGAGGAGTGGCGCCTATTAGAGGAGTGGCGCCTATTAGAGGAGTGGCGCCTATTAGAGGAGTGGCGCCTATTAGAGGAGTGGCGCCTATTAGAGGAGTGGCGCCTATTAGAGGAGTGGCGCCTATTAGAGGAGTGGCGCCTATTAGAGGAGTGGCGCCTATTAGAGGAGTGGCGCCTATTAGAGGAGTGGCGCCTATTAGAGGAGTGGCGCCTATTAGAGGAGTGGCGCCTATTAGAGGAGTGGCGCCTATTAGAGGAGTGGCGCCTATTAGAGGAGTGGCGCCTATTAGAGGAGTGGCGCCTATTAGAGGAGTGGCGCCTATTAGAGGAGTGGCGCCTATTAGAGGAGTGGCGCCTATTAGAGGAGTGGCGCCTATTAGAGGAGTGGCGCCTATTAGAGGAGTGGCGCCTATTAGCAGTGGCGCCTATTAGAGGAGTGGCGCCTATTAGAGGAGTGGCGCCTATTAGAGGAGTGGCGCCTATTAGAGGAGTGGCGCCTATTAGAGGAGTGGCGCCTATTAGAGGAGTGGCGCCTATTAGAGGAGCGGCGCCTATTAGAGGAGCGGCGCCTATTAGAGGAGCGGCGCCTATTAGAGGAGCGGCGCCTATTAGAGGAGCGGCGCCTATTAGAGGAGCGGCGCCTATTAGAGGAGCGGCGCCTATTAGAGGAGTGGCGCCTATTAGAGGAGTGGCGCCTATTAGAGGAGTGGCGCCTATTAGAGGAGTGGCGCCTATTAGAGGAGTGGCGCAAGGGAAATGAGAGAGGTAAACTAAATCCAAGCCATAAACTTCACACCCACCCACAACATCACACAAATTCTACACACATGTGCCTGGCACAGGCAACCCCCACATCACCAGGCATGGGTATTGCAAGTCTCAAAAGCACACACGCGCATAAACGCACATGCACATTCACACGCACCTCCCATGACGTGCAAACTGGCAGTATCCGCTTCACATTGCCACACAGCGCTCCCAGCACAGCCGCCTCAAACCGACTGGCAGAAGCTTCAGACGCCACCAGCAGCGACCACTTCCACAGCCTCCTGCCCCTCCCCTTCCCCCCCTCCACCTCCCCCGCCTGTGCCGCCCGCCTCGCCCCTCCACTCATCTCGCGCCACGTGGCGGCTGTGGGGAAGCTCTCCCCTGCCGCCCCCGCGCTGGGCGGCGCGGCCCATGTCCCGCCGAGGACTGCCGGCCGCCAGGTCTGCCCTGCCGCCCGGCAGAGGTTGAGGGCGTCGTGGATGCGGCCGGCAGTGATGAGCGTGAAGACGTCTGATAGCAACTCCTCCTCCACTCGCTGTGGGGGATGAGAGCAGAAACAGACGAGAGGGGAAGGAGGACGGGAAGGATGGGGAGGATGGGAAGGGTGGGGTCAATAAGGGGCAGTGATGAGCGTGAAGACGTCTGATAGCAACTCCTCCTCCACTCGCTGTGGGGAAGGGTGGTGTTAGGAGTGAGGTGTGGAGAGGATGGTGGGTGGGTTAAGAGGGGTGGCAGTGATGCGCATGAAGACATCCGAGAGCAGTACCTCTATTACTCGCTGGAGAGATGAGGGAGGAGGGCGATATGGACGAAGGTGAGGGTGAGTCCAAGAAGGAGCAGTGGTGAGTGAGACCACAAATCACATCAGCATCCACAGACCTGACCACCTCTTGCGTCGACTCAAAAGGTGACTTTTGAGTCGACTCAAAAGTCACGAAGGTGAAGGTGAGTCCAAGAAGGAGCAGTGGTGAGTGAGACCACAAATCACATCAGCATCCACAGACCTGACCACCTCTTGCGTCGACTCAAAAGGTGACTTTTGAGTCGACTCAAAAGTCACGAAGGTGAAGGTGAGTCCAAGAAGGAGCTGTGGTGGGTGAAACCACAAATTACATCAGCATACATCAGGATCTGACCACCTCTTGCAGTGCCCCACCCCCGCTCACCTCATCCTCTGCATGCAGGCGCCCCCCCTCGCGAGTTACCGCATCAGCATCAACAGCCGTCACCATCTCCTCCCCCCCTCCCCGGCCATACCGACCCTCCACCACCTCACCAAACGCCAGGGCGTTGATCCTCCTGCCGCCCAGCCCCACAATCCCGCCCAGCCCCCCCTGCCCCTCGCGGATCGCCCTCTGTGTGTGCACACGCAGGCCAGACGCTTCTGTGTAGCTTCCCAGGCAGGTGCCTCGCTCCTGGGGGAGGAGACAGCGTGAAGGAGAAGGCGAACGGAAAGACAGGGGGGTGGGGTAGGGGGGGGGGGGTGGGGTGGGTGGGGCGGGTGGGGGTGAAGAGCGAGGTGCAGAGGAGTTTGGCGGAGTTTGGCGGAGGCGGGGGGTCTATTGGGAAAGGGAATTGACAAGGAAAGCTGAGGCCCATGTGGCTTCAGCACGCAGAGAACTTACGCCAAGTCAAGCTAGGTAAACCACAGTCAAGCCAGGTAGATAGACATTGAGCCAAGTTTCCTACGGCTATGCTCACGCCTCGCAATTCCACCTTTAAAATTAGTCAATTCAACGCGGGTCAACCTACCGCCTGCAGCAGCATGAGGTCTGACTCTGCCAGCCCTTCCAGCCACCTCAGCACCCGCCAGCTGTGCTGCGCGTTCTCATTGGTCGACAGGAAGTCGCACGTGTCCTGTGCTGACGGGGACGGATGCTGACGTGGCAGAAGAGGGAAAATCGTGCAAAGAACGGGCAACAGAGAAAGGGGTGGAACATGGGATTCGGAAAGGAGAGAGCAGGCAAGAAAAGGACGGCAGCAAGCGTGGAAGGCAGGAAGAGAGGAGGGGAGGATCAAGTGGTGAAGGAGGAAACGAAGTAGGATACATTCTTTGACAGAAGCAATGTGGATGGTTGGGAGGACAGGAGAGCAACGTGATGAGAGACTCACCAGACGCAGGTCTTCCGTGAGGTAGTCCGTGTCTGCTTGTGCCATGCCATGCCATGCCATCATGCCATGCCATCATGCCATGCCATCATGCCATGCCATCATGCCATACCATGCCATGCCATCATGCCATACCATGCCATACCATGCCATGCCATGCCATGCCATGCCATCATGCCATACCATGCCATACCATGTCAGAGAGCGTAGAGAAGCAAGGAGAAGGGCATTAGTTGGCACAAGGAGTTGGTCCCATCCCATCAGAATGTACAATGCGCAAGAGGGATGGCAGCACAAGCAAAAACGGAAACGCAAGCCGAGGACAAGCAACAAGCGCACCAGCAGTTCTTCCCCTCACCATATCCGAACAGGTGGTGCATGAGCGCCCACGTGGCAGCCTCTGATTGGAGCCCCTCGCTCTTCCGGCTGAGCACGTGCTCCTGGGCGGGCTGCACGCTCTCCCCCGCGTCCGCCCTCAGCCCCACCGCCAGCTCCCTGCAGCACTGCTCCAACTGCCTCAGGGATTCGCGATAGCCCACCACACCTGGGAGACAGGATGACAGATGGCAAGAGAGTGGCAATGTGTTGTTACATGTTGCAATAACAGCAAGACAGAGCCGTGCTCCTGAGCGGGCTGCACTGCACGCTCTCCCCCTCAACCCCACCGCCAGCTCCCTGCGGCACTGCTCCAATAGCCTCAGGGATTCTCGATAGCCCACCACACCTGCAAGGAAGGGAAGAAATGCGTGACCTCAATTTGTAGAAACGGACGCACACAAGTGCTATAGTGTGGGCTGCATGCACGCTCTCCCTCAGCCCCACCGCCAGCTCCCTGTTGCAATACTTCAACTGCCTGAGGGAGTCCCTGTAGCCCACCACACCTGGGAGGAGCAGCAGGAGAGCGGCAATGTGTGGATGGAGATTGTAGAAAGGGAGAGCAGCACAGCAATGCTCCTGTGTGAGTTGCACACTCTCAGCCCCGTTCCTTCACCTCTCACAACCGCAAGGCCAGGATAAAAAGCTAGCTACACCAAGCACCTGACGTACCTCTAACAGCAGCGGCCAGCACGCCCTCAAAGCGCTGGTACACCTCCTCTCCGCGGTCCTCAAAGTCCACTGGAGGGCGCTAGGGTGGGAATGCCAGGATAAGAATCACCCCTCTCAACCACCTGATTCACCTCACCAGCATGCCTCTCACCTCGCACAGCAGCGGCCAGCACGCCCTCAAACCGCTCGTACACCTCCTCTCCACGATCCTCAAAGTCCACTGGGTGTCCAGTCCACTAGGGTGAGACGCTAGCCTGAGCCTGCAAGGCCAGGATAAGCAGCCACGCCAAGCACCTGACGTACCTCTTACAGCAGCGGCCAGCACGCCTTGAAACCGCTCGTACACCTCCTCTCCGCGATCCTCAAAGTCCACTGGGGCCTCCTGCACACGTGACACGGGGACAGCGGTGGTGGTGGTGGTGTGACAATCACGGGGGGTGAGGCGAGCCAGAGGTACTGGTGGTGGTGTGACAGAACTGAAACGCACTGCGATTAAAACGGAGCATATGGTGCTTGAGGGTGATGCAGCGCAGCCTGTGGGACACGCGGCTCGCATCAAACGACTCACAGCTCGCATCTTCAGCCGAGCCCTCCTCTTCTTGTCTGTTCGCGGCCTCTGCTGCTGCTGCTGCTGCTGCTGCTGCTGCTGCTCCTTCTGCTGCTGCTCTTGCTGTGGCGGTGGCTGGCTTCCAGAGCTCACTACCGCTCTCCCCCTCCCCTTCCCCATTCCCCCAACTGACGCCAATTCTGGGCTCACTCCACCCCCGAAAAGCGGGAAATCTCCGCCGATGTCCCTTCCGACTCCCCCACTACGCCCGGAACCGGGTGTGACAATAAAGGGGGAGACGTGGACCTCTTTAGGAGATCTATACCCCTGATCAGCACCCCTCAGACCGCCAGAATAGTCCCCCATATCCATGCCGAACCCGGTCTCCGGGCCTGTACCCGAGGCTTGGCCCAAGCCTGGCCCAGACGGTCGGGGGGTGGAGTCCGGGAAGGTGACGAACGGGGAGACGTTGCTCGGGAGAGGGGTGGGTCCGGGAGTTAGCCGTTGGCGAATGTCGGACTTGCGTCTCCTGGCAGGATTAGGGTTTCAACACAGATTCGAGGTGCGTTAGTTTTACGTCCGGTCTGGACACACAAATAGGAGCTACATGAAAGATCGCTAGAGTAAATTACGTCGCAACGAACCGACGCCTTCACCTGCGTGGATTCGCTTAGCGATAAACTTGCATTCGTCGCGTTCTTACCCTAAGCGAACGAATTCCGGACGGTCGTCTTGCTCGGCAGCGAGCTGCAGCGGCTGATACGCGGCCATCGCTGCACTGCTAAGCCGATGCCGAAGACTCAGAAAGGACGAGCCTCGCTCCTATCGGCGATCGCGATGCTGTTCACGCTTCTAGACGATATGCCTGAGAAATAGGCGCAGCGGAGCTCCAGAGGGCTGCTGCAGCGTACTGGCGGTAGTCGTGATGGCGAACTTCTGGTACCGGTAATGTGTGTGTAACAAACAAGGCTCTTTTCACTTGGCGGCAGTATCAGTGATGCGGGGATTTGTGGGATTGAAAAACTCGCGTTATGCGAGAGGCCAGAGCAACACGACGTCTTTGGCATTGAGCGGGTAGATCTTAATCGAGTATAAGGCTGAACGTAAGGTAACTTCATTTCTGTGTACAAGTTTGGAAAAGAGGGACAAACGAAGCATCAGATCCCCCAGACCATACAAAGCAGAGCTACCAGAAGATAGTGCAATCCAGCCAACCAGATGAAACCCACCCACATCCACCCATATTTCAGAAGTCTCATAACATTAACCCATTTTTCCCCAGCAAGATAGTCAGCGAACAAGAAAGCAAAAAAGCATCCCGAGCAACCCACCCCCAACAGAGTGAAAATTGTAGGAAGCAGTTGAGAGATGCCAACAAAACTGGCCTTCATGCCACCAAGACCAACTATTTCTTCTGAAGGCCCACTTGAAGCACCTTCACTTCGCTCAGCATCTTGCTGGAGTTGCGTCACAGCATCACAGCTCCATGATCACTCCAACTCGCTCTCCTTCCAACTCGAGTCGCTCCAGGCTTTGCAGTTCACAGGGGGAACACCAAGCAGCAGAACTGCTCGGAACCCCTCGGCTGATATATCGGCAAATTGGTCAGTTGTCCAAAACTGACGGAGGTATTGACGGATTGGACTGTCGGTTGATGTAGAGAAGATATCCTGTGCGGGCCTTGAGAGACACACCTCAAGGCCATGCTTCCACTTAAAATCTCAACTCTCCAGTCTACCTGCCACCAGCTAAATAAAAAACTGCTCCACGCGCCTCCAAACTGCTGGCTGCATCACCGAAAGCGGCGTTTACGGCTCCAGAATGGCTTCCAGCTCGGAAGCAACGGCGGCCACTTCAGCAGCAGGGAGGGCGTCTAGAGCCTCGGGGGTGGCGGGCGGCATGGTGATGCCCTGCTTGTTGAGCTCCTCCAGCACGCCATCCACTGACGGCGGCTTCAGGCCCAGCGGCATTGGTGTCGACGGATTGGTTAGGGCTTCGCTGATCGCCGCATCCAGGATGTCATTGGCCTGCGCGACAAACATCAGGTGAAACGCGCTGCTTTAGTCACACGGCAGTTTACATCTCGTGTGCCAAACGCACGCAGGCCTTGGTGCTTTTGAGGCATTGACCAACTCATGCATGCGAGGGATGTTTTAAGGCGGAAAAAAAGCGGGAACACGAAGGGAGCAGGAGAACAGTAGTGCAAGCGAGCGAGCATACCTCAATGAGGTCCTCCCCGAGGCTGGCGGTGATGGCAGCGAAGTCCAAAGTAATGTCATCCGGGAGGGGGAACATGGGGTTCGGCATCGCCTCGTCCGCAATGTCCGCTGGCTCAGACACTGGAACCGGCGCCATTCCGCCCACCGCCCCTCCCATCGTTCCTCCCATAGTACCGCTCACTGTCCCGTTCACGGTTCCGGTCGTGGGCATCGTCCCGGGCATGGCACCGGCGGGAGGGGCGCCCATGGCGACTGAACCCTGAGCGGGTACGCCCATGGAGGACTGCATGCCTGGCATGGCGCCGTGGGTCATTCCTGCCGGTCCGCACACAGGAGCTCCGCACACCACGCCCTGTGCCTGCGGGTACGCGAGGGGGTCGAACGAGATAGACGGAAAGAAGAGACGTTGAGAGTGATAGAGTCAGCGTACTAGCATTCGATAGGGAAGACGATAAATGAGAGAACAGGATGATGGAATAACGGGATTGAGCAAGAGACAACTGCAATGTCGGGAAGAGGCGAAACTGCAAAGAACACTGGGAAGTGAAACGCGCGCATCTAGGCTTCCGCGACGCCGAGGCGAGCAGCACGTACCACAGGGTAGCTGAGTGCGGGCGCTTGCTGATGGGGGTAGCAGGGCGTTCCGGAGACCATCATGGTGGGATGGCCCCACGCGTCCATCGCAGGCGACGGAGCCTGCACCTGCACGTTAAGAGAGGATGGACGCCAAGAACGAGAAAAAAACTTAGTGACGGGAAAGACGGAAGGTTTGACTGAGCTAACGCACGGCGATTAGCAAACGTGGAAGGCTATTCGTAGGTAAGCTCACCCCAGCGTAGTGCCAGACTGAGCCGTCGGGAGCGAACCACGCGGGAGGAGGGTAAGGAGACGGCGCAGCCTGGTGCTGCGGCTGCTGCCACATGTGCGACCGCGAGTGGTCCACGGTCGGATGACCCCACACGTGCATCGGCATGCCCATCGCGGGCGCAGGGTTCGGCGCCATCGACGGCTGGTGATGCGCCATCGGCATGTGCGACTGAGCCATCTGATACGGCTGATACGGCGGCACACCGACCACGGGTCGGGGCTGAATCATCGGCGGATTGGACTGCGTTCCGCTAGGAGCAGGCGCAGTAGTAGGATAAGCCCATGAAGTAGGGGCTGCTGCTGCTGGTGCTGCTGTTGCCTGACCAGGCCAGACCATTCCATCGGACGGTTTTCTGCTGTGCCAGTTCGCGGCCTCGGCTTCGCGAGCGGCGAGATGCCGCCGGTGCGAGCGGTACTTTTGCAAGTGGCTGGCGATGTTGTGCCGGGTGAGGCATTTCACTCCCATAAGCTCCAAGATCCTAGATGGAATGGCCTTCTCAACTCCCAGTTGCTCTACCGCGAGGACGAATCTTCTGTGAAGCTCCGGTGTCCAGTCAACCTGGAGATGCGACAATACAGAAAGGTGGACATTTTAGCGATGAGCGATGCAGATGTATGAAATGAAGATATGGTCCTTCTTGCGAGTGTCACCCGCGGACATACCTTAGCCTTTTTCTTTCCCGTGGAAGTCTTGCTTCCGCTCTTGCAGGACGACTCGTACTGCTCGCTCTGCTGAACACTCTTGGAGGACGTCGACGGACGTGTATCGGCACTGGCTTCCGGCTCTGCTTGCGATTGGTCCTTCTGAGACATTTCCTCGAGCTCCGGCAAAATGAGCGAACCTGCCATGTCCAGCTCATCTATCTCCCCGCCGTCGAATGAATCCAGCGAGAAATCCGGCCAAGAGGAAATGTCACAGTTTTCAAGGTCGTCTGCTGCTGCTGCTAACGCTGCGTCTTTCCCTTGAACTTCTGCTGTCCCTTCCCTCGCCGGACTACTCGCAGACGCAGAGTTGCCATGTGGTAGCCGCTCCAAGCAATCCGACTCAACCTTATCACTATCGGCAGGCTCGGCAGCAGCTGTGACGGCGAATTTTGTGTCCATCTCCGAAACATCCGACGCCAAAATATCCGACAAAGCGGCACCTTTCATAGGATCTGTCGTCGCCAAAGACTCGGTGGATTTCGAAAGCTGGAGCTTCCCGTCAGTCTTACCGGAGCCCTTTTGCAACGACCCCTGCTTTTTGGAGATGATCGGGTCCCGGATCCCCAGGCGCTGCTCGTTCGCCTTCTGCGTCTTATCCTTTCCCTTTTCATTCTGCGCAGACTTCGCAGGCTTCGAAGCCTGCTCCTTAATCTCCACCAGTGAAACAGGAGCAGCGGATACTATTCCAGCCATTGCAACGTACAAGCTTGACAGACTCTGAAACCCTCTAGCCAGAGAAAACAGGGAAGCTTTCTCTGGGTTGGGCACAATGGAGGTGAAGAGCTTGAAATGTGTGAATGTGCCAACCAACAATGTGGGAAAGGGGATCTCATATGTGGCCTGGCAGAGCCCTGTGACATCACCTCGCCTGAGGATAAGGACAGGCGGACTGCTCCTGACAAACTGGAAGCAAGCAGGAAGGGTGGGGTGGATGGAAGGAATCCCCAAGGAACTTCTTTTTCCTCCCCTCCCCCTCTTTTCCGCCCGCCTCCTTGGGAACTCCGTTGTGTTTCGTGCGTTCCGTCCTTGGCGGAAATGTACTGTACACTGCACGGCAACATCGCTGCCTTGGGGAAAGGTTTCTTGGGGAATTTGAGGATTTTCTTGAGGCTGCTCCCCCAGCCATCCCTGAAGCGTGTTGGGGATTGAAAAGTTTGCTGGTCAGGGAAAAAGTGATGGTTGCTGCTCCTGGGCAGCCTGAGGAATGTATCTGTCGGTCTCCCACCACATGAGGGTTCCAGCTGGCTGCGCTGACATGGGCATCCCCTGCCCATCGAAGTGAATCCAGACGACTGTGGGTTGCTAGCGAAAATTTTGTGCGAACATTCGACATAGTCACTTGGATAGGATCAACTTCGCGCAAATGCACATTCTAGAAGCAACGGGGAAGCACTTCCACATAGCGCGCCAGGCGGTACAATTCTCGAATGCTTGATCACTCGATATTGAAGGTATGCATTCCTACCAAGTGGACACAAATTCCCCGAATATTCCGTCGTGGTCTTGAAACTGGCTGGTTAGGACAGTGGTCGATTATTCTTTCGATGTTCTTCACTTGATGAGAGTGCACCGACTAAAAAAAATGGAGAAGTAACCCGAAGATATATGTTCCCGACAGGGATGGTTGCGTTGTGGAAAAATCCGCCAGTGTGTGGTTGCCTGCCTATCGTCATTCGCAACCAAGGTCACGTGACTTCCTTCAAAATGATTGTCGTGCAAATGCCACGTCACTTTGCATCCTCAAGTGGTCTCGGTCGCTTGAACCATCAGTACTTGTTGCTGATTTTCCGCGCGATACAAGTAAATAACCAATCGAAGCACTGGAGATGGCAGAGCCTAATTGATTCAAGCAAACCAGCGAGAGCTTCACACCACAGACTTAGGATGTCGGATGACCTTTTATTTCAGGTTCATGCTGCACCACACACTATGGATGGATGCCTCGACGGTTCCTTTTTGGCGGATCGGAAAGGCATCTGACCCCATCCCACCAGAATTCTTACGGGCAGCTGTGTTTTGGGGCAGTGCTCTGATCAATTTCCCTCCCGATGAGCTCCTCTTGCTCACCACTCAAGTAGTCACGCATGCGCCACACGGAGAATGTCTTCACACGGTAAATGCTGCAAGCAAACGGTCGAGAGGAAGACCGTCATCATTTACCCTGAAATTTGAGTCCCCTGCGTTCTGTGCAGTGCACTCAGGGCGCCAACCGTTGGTTTGGATTTGGATTGGGTGCGTTATTATAACAATCTACATCCGCATCAAGGGTTGTCCTACTATAAGCCGGAAGTAATAAGTATATACGCTATGCAAAATATTACTCCACCGTAAATACAAAACTTCAGGTAAGAAGTGGCAACAATGTGCTCTTGGCTGAACAAAAACATATTTTATAACCTGCAAAAACCTGTCCGCCAAAAATTCATGCTACACTTGCATCGCTTTGCTGCCTGCATAGGGACGACCATTAAAAGAAATAAAACCATTAAAAAAAACTAGTGAAATTTAGCAACATTGGTTGATAACGATAGTGGAGCGACTAAACCATTCGACCAGCCTATTCCGATTGCCACCGGTTCCACCAAGCCTCTTTTTTGGCGCCATCCTCCTTGGAGCTTCCGAACGTGGTAGACATGGTGGATGCAACATTGCGTGACACTTTTCGTGATGCCTTGATCATGGAGGCCAGTGCGTTGCGGTCCAGTGTTGACTTCTTCAATTTCCTCTCCCGCTTCTGGTCCAATGAACAGAATTGCATGCAATGGGAACGTGGTGACACATTGGGTTGTTCATGGGCCCATGAACAGGCAGGGTGAACGAAGAAACGAATTGGACGATGGGAGCATCTCACGTGGTGGGTGCAAGAGAGAGCACATTCCATGGCGAAAGGGGCACTACCACAACGAAACACCAGGACCAACACACTCACAAAGCCCTCGCACTCAAACCCATCTTGAACTCCATCAGCGAGGCTTCCGTGAACCCGCCCGCCTCATCTGTGCCCGCTTTCGACATGAAAGTTCCAAACGCCTCTGACAACTCCGTGTTGTCCCGATACAGAAACCGCAGGAACCCCAACTGCAGTTGCTGGAGCAGCAACAACACACAGCCACTCTCAACGGATCTCACCTTGAATTCCATCAGCGAAGCCTCCGTAAATCCCCCCGCCTCATCCGTTCCTGCTTTCGACATGAACGTCCCAAACGCCTCTGACAACTCAGTGTTGTCCCGGTACAGGAACCGCAGGAACCCCAGCCGCAGCTGCTGCAGCAGCGGCACATCCCCGGGGTAGAAGAACGGGTGCGCGAGCGCCCCTGCAGCCGAGATCCGCCGCCCGGGCTTCACATTGACGAGGGCTTGCAGGAGGGACCACCCGTGGCCGCCGTCGGCGTCGAGCATGGCAAAGGCCTTGATCTGTGCGTCGCTGAGCGTGCGGGATTCTTGCACCTCGCGCCACTTGGCCAGGTCGTAGTCGCAGCGCTTGAGCTGGCGGTTGAACTGAATGAGTGGGCTGTCCGTGCGGAGATTGGAAAAGACCTGACGGGAGATGGGATGGGTTTAAAGGGGAGAGGAGCAGAAAGGATGAGTCGCTGAGGGTGCGGGATTCTTGCACCTCGTTCCACTTGGCTAGGTCGTAGTCGCAGCACTTCAGCTGGCGGTTGAACTGGATGAGTGGGCTGTCCGTGCGAAGGTTGGGGAAGACCTGGAGAAGAAAAGGTGATGATGGGAGGGGAGGGGAGGGGAGGGGAGGGGAGGGGAGGGGAGGGGAGGGGAGGGGAGGGGAGGGGAGGGGAGGGGAGGGGAGGGGAGGAGGAGAGGGGAGGGGAGGGGAGGGGGGAGGGGAGGGGAGGGGAGGGGAGGGGAGGGGAGGGGAGGGGAGGGGAGGGGAGGAGGAGAGGGGAGGGGAGGGGAGGGGAGGGGAGGGGAGGGGAGGGGAGGGGAGGGGAGGGGAGGGGAGGGGAGGGGAGGAGGAGAGGGGAGGGGAGGGGAGGGGAGGGGAGGGGAGGGGAGGGGAGGGGAGGGGAGGGGAGTGGAGGGAGTAGATGAGCTAGCGGTCGAACTGGATGAGTTGACTGTCCGTGCGGAGGTTGGGGAAGGGGTAATGCGAAGGGGAGAAGAATGGATGACATGAGGGGGGAGGGACCGGAAACTACAAGGGGAAGGGAAGCGAGAAAATGAGTTGGTGGTTGACCTGGATGAAGGGCTCGCTTGTTGTGGTGGTGGACTTAGTTCGGGGTGACTGGTTGACCTAGTTCGGGGAAGACTTAGTAAGCAACAATGCACTCTATGCAAACCCATCACCAGCGCTTTATGCAAACATCCAACCGCCCACCAATTTATGCACTTGATGCAAACCGCAACAGATGAAGTGGAAACAGCGCCACGCAAGATAGGGGTTTAGCCCAGTGGTTTTGGAAAGATAGGATTCCCAGCCCCGTTATAGCACGCACCATTTGAAGGAAGATGATTCCCACACTGTACATGTCGAAGCGGTCAGGGAGGTTCATCTGCAAGCCAGGACGAAGAGCGAGGGAGAGAGAGGAAGAGGGAGAGAGAGGAAGTGGGAGAGAGAGGAAGAGGGAGAGAGAGGAAGAGGGACACCAAAAGGCAGAGACACTGAAATTTTGGACCCTACACATGGCAGCGCATGAGAATCACTTGCACACACACGTTGGCACACCCAGTCGCATATACGCACAAATACACAGGCGCACTGGCGCACCCGCACACCCACATCCCCGCCCACCACAAGCATTCAGCACATGCACTCAACATCAAGCCAAGCAATGACGATCGGACCACCCACACACACACCTGCCATAACACTGGCGAGAGCAGAGCAGCGATGGTGGGGGGAGGCGCCTTGGGCGTTTGAGTGCTCATGATGTATTGCTCTGGTGCTGCGTAGCTGGGGAGTTAGGATGAGGGAGAGGGGAAATGGGGAAAAGGTTTAAGCCTATTCATTGGGCGTTTGAGTGCTCATGATGTATTGCTCTGGTGCTGCGTAGCTGGGGAGTTAGGATGAGGGAGAGGGGAAATGGGGAAAAGGTTTAAGCCTATTCATTGGGCGTTTGAGTGCTCATGATGTATTGCTCTGGTGCTGCGTAGCTGGGGAGTTAGGATGAGGGAGAGGGGAAATGGGGAAAAGGTTTAAGCCTATTCATTGGGCGTTTGAGTGCTCATGATGTATTGCTCTGGTGCTGCATAGCTGGGGAGTTAGGATGAGGGAGAGGGGAAATGGGGAAAAGGTTTAAGCCTATTCATTGGGCGTTTGAGTGCTCATGATGTATTGCTCTGGTGCTGCGTAGCTGGGGAGTTAGGATGAGGGAGAGGGGAAATGGGGAAAAGGTTTAAGCCTATTCATTGGGCGTTTGAGTGCTCATGATGTATTGCTCTGGTGCTGCGTAGCTGGGGAGTTAGGATGAGGGAGAGGGGAAATGGGGAAAAGGTTTAAGCCTATTCATTGGGCGTTTGAGTGCTCATGATGTATTGCTCTGGTGCTGCATAGCTGGGGGAACAAGAGGGGATGAGGGGATGGGGATCGGGGAGGAGGGGGAGAGAGAGTTTTAAGCCTACGCAAAGGGCGCATGAGTGCACCTGATACAGAGTTCTGGTGCTGCGTAGCCGGGGGGACAAGAGGCGGTGGAGGAGTGGAAGAGGGAAGTGTGAGGTTCTTAGTCCGTTCAAAGGGCGTCTGAGTGTTCGTGACCTACGGCCAAAGCTCTCAACCTCCTCCCCTTCTTCCCCCTCCCACTCCGTCCCCACTTTTTGTTCCCTCCTTAATGTATGTACTCACCGGGGGTCGAGCAGGAACTCGTTGGGGTTGTAGTTGATACCCACCCGCAGGTCAGCAGCAGCACCCAGGTCGATGATCTTCAGCATGCCCGTGTCTGCAAGGGCGGAGGAAGAGAAACGGGGGGTTGGTGGGGTGGCAGGTGCGGTCAGCAGGTCAGCAGGTGCACTGAGCACACAAAATCACTTTTGAGAATTTTCTTGAGATTTCTACAAAGCAGGTCGGCAGGTGCACCGAGCACAGCTGCTCCTCCTCTTCACAATGCACCCCTCCCTTACCCCCCGGCCCACATTCTCCTGCTGCAACCCCTTGCTTGCATCGCCTACGTGTCTCTACATCCCACCGCTCCTAGTGGTGCCCTCATTCCTCCCCACGCACCCACCGGAGTTGAAGATCATGTTCTAAGGCTTGATGTCGCGATGCACGATGCCCACGGAGTGCAGCTTGTCCACACTCTTCAGAATGCGCTTCAGGATGCAACCCCTTACAACCCCTCACAACCCCTCACAACCCCCCCAACCCACGTTCCCCTGCTCGTGCTACCACCCACCCGAGTTGAAGATCATGTTCTGAGGCTTGATGTCACGATGCACGATGCCAACAGAATGAAGCTTGTCCACACTCTTCAGGATGCGCTTCAGGATGGTGCGGATCACCCGCATCTCGCGCTCTGGGCCCTTGGGCTCGCGTGGCACGTACCCCAGCACTGCCTTCTCCACCTGTGGTGCAAGAGGAGGGGGGAACGGGGGGGAGGGAGGAAGGGGGAAAGGGGAGGGAATGCAGGATTTTCTTCAGAGTGCATGCTGCCTCACATCCTGCCATCATCTTAAGAATCCTCAGACGTGGCTCTTCAGGATGCGCTTCAGGATGGTGCGGATCACCCGCATCTCCCGCTCTGGACCCTTGGGCTCGCGAGGGACGTACCCTAACACTGCCTTCTCTACCTGTGAGGTGGGGGAAAGGAGGGGGGGGAAGGTGGGGAGGGGGAGAGGTGAGGGATTACGGGGGAGTTTGTTCGTATGGGTGTGCACGTCAAGCAGCGTCTAGTTCCTCATGACTCACGTTGTAGGGAAAGTTCTGATCTCGCCACTCACGTTGTAGGGGAAGTTCTGATCTCGCCACTCACGTTGTAGGGGAAGTTCTGATCTCGCCACTCACGTTGTAGGGGAAGTTCTGATCTCGCCACTCACGTTGTAGGGGAAGTTCTGATCTCGCCACTCACGTTGTAGGGGAAGTTCTGATCTCGCCACTCACGTTGTAGGGGAAGTTCTGATCTCGCCACTCACGTTGTAGGGGAAGTTCTGATCTCGCCACTCACGTTGTAGGGGAAGTTCTGATCTCGCCACTCACGTTGTAGGGGAATTTATGATCTCAGTACTCACGTTGTAGGGGAAGTTTTCATCCTGCAGCACGTCAGCGAAGGTGGCGTTTCCCTCGAAGCGCCACACGATCCAGAAGTTGTCACGCGACTTGGTCTTCTGCTCGGGGTGGAAAACGTGGAGAGGTGAGCGTGGGGGAGGAGTGGAGAGAGGAGAATGTTGAAGTGGAGATACAGTGGGCTTTAAGGGACGAGGCAAGTGGAGAAGGAAGGTGGCGTTGCCCTCGAAGCGCCACACGATCCAGAAGTTGTCCCGCGACTTGGTCTTCTGCTCAAGGGGGGAAGGAGTGCGGGGGACGGGGTGCAGGGGAGGGCGGAGGGGAGAGAGGGGATTAGCGTCGGACTGAAGATACAAAAGGCCCAAGGAACGAGGCAAGTGGAAGGAAGGTGGCGTTGCCCTCGAAGCGCCACACGATCCAGAAGTAGTGGTGTTGAGCGAGTTGGTCTTTTGCGCAGTGAGCGGGGAAGGAGGGCGGATGGGGGGCGGGGAAGGTGGAGGAAGGGGAGGGAGGACGAGGAAAGCGGGGGAGAAAAGAGGGGAGGAGTGTGAAAGGTGGAAGCACCAGTGGGGGAAGCACATGCGTGAACTTTTTCAGCTTTCGAGTCTAGCAGAATGAATGTGCTCATAAAATCACCTCATATCCCCACAGCGTCGTCAACAGCCCCCATCCTCACAGCATACTCCCCGCCCCTTCCCCACCCCCTCCCTCCCCTCTTTTCTTCCCCCACTCCTCCCCCTTCCAGCGCACCTCGAGGAAGCCGTCTACGAAGTCGGCGCATGCCTGCGGGAACGCGCGCCCCAGACCATTGCCAGCACCACCAGCACCACCAGCACCACCAGTCCCCACAGCATATTCCCCTCCCCCCACCTCAACCCCCAGCACCCCCCACATCCCCCTTCCTCCCCATCCAGCGCACCTCGAGGAAGCCGTCGACGAAGTCGGCGCACGCCTGCGGGCACGCGCGCCGGACGCGCTCGTTCATCCACAGCTCCGCCGCGCCGAACTCGCTCGCCTTCTTCACCACGAACTGGCGGGGGGGGAGGCGGGGAGAATGTGGGGGGAGGTGGGGAGAAGGTGGGGAGGAGGTGGGAAGGAGGCGGGGAGGGGGTGGGGAGGAGGTGGGGAGGAGGTGGGGAGGGGGTGGGGAGGAGGTGGGGAGGGGGTGGGGAGGAGGTGGGGAGGAGGTGGGGAGGGGATGGGGAGGAGGTGGGGAGGGGGTGGGGAGGAGGTGGGGAGGGGGTGGGGAGGAGGTGGGGAGGAGGTGGGGAGGGGATGGGGAGGAGGTGGGGAGGGGGTGGGGAGGAGGTGGGGAGGGGGTGGGGAGGAGGTGGGGAGGGGGTGGGGAGGAGGTGGGGAGGAGGTGGGGAGGGGATGGGGAGGAGGTGGGGAGGGGGTGGGGAGGAGGTGGGGAGGGGGTGGGGAGGAGGTGGTGAGGATGGAGGGAGAAAGAAGGCGGAGCATGGATGAGAAGGCACGTGCAAGTAAGACGCTCGTTCATCCACAGCTCCGCCGCGCCGAACTCGCTCGCCTTCGTCACCACGAACTGGCGCGCGAAGAAAACAGACCCAAGGGGAAGAGAAAGACGCAGGGGACGGGATGGGGGCGGGGCAGGATGGGGGACGGGCGGGGGAGGCAACAGGAGCGAGAGGGGTGAGACGGACGGGATTGGGGGCGAAGGGGACGGGATGGGGAGGAGGTGGGGCGGATGAGGTACTGCCTCATTGAATGGGCAAGAAGGGGCATGAACCTCTGAAGGGGCATGGACATGGGCCTCACTGCAGCTAAGACGCTCGTTACGTCCAGTCCCTTCTTATACCAACCCGGCCAACTAGCTCCGCTCCCTCCCCGCGAGTATCCCCACGCCCCTTCACTCTCAATTCCCCAACCTTCCCCAGCTTGCCCCGTCCTGCGCTGACCGGTTCGCTTCATTCCCCCTAGTCTCGCCGCACTTCCCCCTTTCACCTATTCCCCTTATGCGCGCACCTCTTCCCCGGGCTTGTCCGCGATGGTGGCGCGGAACACGCTACCGTATGCGCCCTCCCCCAGCTTGCGCCCCAGCTTCACGTCGGACTGGGCGCGCGGAAAGGGGAACGGAAATTTGGGGGAGAGGGGGAAGGAGAGGAGAAAAACGCCATTTTTTCCAGGGGAGAAGGGGCAAAGAAAGAAGGATGAGCGGGAAGAGGGTAAACGGGCGGTTGCGGTCGCAACAAGCGCATTACACGCGGGTCAAGACCAGGAGCGTCAATTAGAAGAGAATAATCAGGCATTCATTAGTGGAATGTTCCACATAAGCTTGCGAAACAGTTACCTACGGCTTCTGTTCACGAAATGTTTCGGTACACTGTTTCTAGTCGTTGAGATCCGCCTCGCGAAAATTCAGCCACGAGGAAAATTCGCCTCGCGTGAAGAACACCCTTTTCCCAACGCGCCTCTCACCTTCTTAAGCTGCGGCCGTATTTTGCGCTCGATCGGCGCGTACACGAACATATCGAAGAACCCGGGAACGACGCCGGGCGTGGCCCACATGTACGTCCCCAGAAGCACCAGCAGCAGCACCCCTCCCACCGTCAGTCTCAACTGATCGTCCGCCGCGAGCGTGCTCCGGTAGATGACGTCACCACATTGCATGACGGTGCACGGGAGACCCACGCCGACGGCCAGGAAGAGAGAGGAAAGAGATCCGTCCGTCAGGGCGCCGTCAGAGCTGACGGCTGCCGTTAACGAGACGAGAAGGTCGTTGACGGGTCCTGAGGCGTCGCATCGTGTGCTGAGGGCACCGCCATTTGAGCTAGAGCTATGACCGGATTTGAGTGAGCTTGGGAGGGATTGAGAGCGGCGAAGTTGTAACAATCGCAGGCTGGCAGGAGTAGAGGTGAGCGATGAAGTTAGGGAAATGCGGGAAGCGGAGGAAGCGGGAGATGCGGACGGGGAGGCTCCGCGCGGGAAACAGTTTCCCGCTTGAAGACAAGAAGCTTCGACTGCTGCCATGCTGCAGACGGAGTCTTCGCTACTGGTATTCTATGACAAGGCTGACTTAAAAGTTCGAGCAGGTGCAGTGACCTGCTCGCGTGGATAACCTACTGCTGGTTCGCTGACAGGTTTGATCCCAGTGAAAATGGCTTATTGCCCAGCCTTGCTAAAGTTTCCTCGCGCGGGAACGAGGCGAGCGCGGAATTGAGAATTACGTGGATCCCGCTTCCACGGTATTAGCTGTCAGAGACAGCAGATGACTAACAGGGTTGACAGCTAGAAAGCATGGTGTTCTGAAGTGAACGGTGTGACTCCGTTGGTCGCTAGTCACATTCACAGATTGGAATATCACTGCTGGGAAATGAGCTTGAATGATATGGGAGGAAATAGTGGGAGGGTGAAAGGCTGAGCAGGTGTGATGGGATGAGGTGAGATGTCGGAGGGTTTGAAAGGGTTGGGATGGTTCGAAAGGAATTAAGGATGAATCAAGGGATTGCTGGTCAGATTAGGAATCAAGGTATGGTTGCCCCAAGCAGCAGTCAGTGGGGTGTGGTGGGGGAGGAGAGGTGAGAATCACGAATGTCTAGCGGGATTGCTGGTCAGGTGAATGCGCTCGTCAATTCCAAAAAACTGCCAACTTCTGGAAGTGTTATCTGGGCAATGTTCCGATATTTCTCGAAATGGGATAGGCTGGAGACCTGACGAATGACTAGACATAGCACGTTGCCGACTCAGCAAGGCTAGTCACGCGTGTCGAAAGCGCGCGGTTGACAATCTGGATGCAGAAAAATGTGGTGATTGTATCGACACGTGGATAGAAAATCTAGTTCTATGATCCGATGGTTGAGGTGCATGTCAGAGACTGACGACGACGATCCCCCGAATGAAAGTCGTCAATGGCACTGGTGCATGAAAGGTGGGTGGTGAGGTGATGATGAAGGGGAGCGGTGGTGATGGGCGACAAACTGTTCATACCGTCGTTTTTTTACTAGGGAATGTGGACTTGCAAGAAATATGTTAGCAGGTCACTCGATACGTGTAGCGTAGGTATTCCAAATCATAAATACGTTAGCGGGTCACTCAATCGAGTAGCAACGGCTCACCTAGACGGACGATGCAGCTGCGTCATGAAACCAGAAATCCAGGTCACTAGAGGATTTGGTGGGCTGACCTCTTCGCTCGATTCTTGGCTGTACCTTCGTGGGAAAATGTCGTAGAACCTGCCAAGCTGGCAGAATATGTGGCTCACATAAACAAAAGTTTTGCTCAACAAAGTGTGAACACTTATCCCAATTGTGTGCCGCCACAATCTCCCACCATGTGCCAATGTGAAATCCAAACAGGGCTCTTGGTCCTGCCAATTTTCAGCGCGTGTTTATCCTCGGGAAGTCTTTCCTGGATTTGACCATCCTCCGCCCTCATCTAGGCTGAACTCTGCTCATCTCCCCTCGTGAGGATCATCATCATTCTTGCGTTATCCGTATTGAAACAGGTTCAGCTGCTTGTGCGTAGAAAAGCAGGAGTTCCTGAAGTCGCGTTGTTCTCACCTAGTTTTTTCGGAGACTACATCCTAGCCTGGACGCAATAACTATTGCACTTGCTTATCATGGCGGCGACGCTCAGCCATGCCGCTGCTTCCTGTAATGCAGTCGTCGCGTCAATGCCTTCTTGTAACGCCCTTGCGTCTTCCGCCATTACCAAGACAACGCGACTACATTTGAATTCCTCCGTGCTATCTGGCAGTTTCCCGCTCCGCTGCAATACACCAAACATCAAAACATGTTCCGTCTCGCGAAAGCAGGTTACCGGAGTTCGCGCGATGGCGACGGAAAGCTCGTCGTCCGTCGCATCAGCGGAGGTGTCGGGAGGGGATCACGGAGGTCTCAAGGTCGGCTACCACACGGCGCAAGGCCGGCGCGATAGCATGGAGGATCACCTGGTCGTGATCCGAGACATTCCCGGCGGTTTTCTCTACGCTGGCATCTTTGACGGCCACGCGGGGAGCTCTTCCGCTCGGTTTTTGAAGTACGAGCTCTTTTTTTTTTTTTCCAATGCCTGTCACTATCTTCCCATGTCAGTGGCCCGCATCCCTCCAATCGTCACGATATGCTAGATCGTGACTTTACACCCTCCGTTTGAGAATGCACATTCCAATACGTGTTGTGTCTCCTGGGTAATGTGTAATGGGTGATGGGTGATGGTTGATGGGTAATGTGTATTGGGTAATTTGTAATGGGCGATGGGTGATGGCAGGGACGAGCTGTACATCGACTGCATGGACGCGTTAGAAGGAGGCGCGTTACTGTCGGACGAGGACCTCGATGCCGTGGAGGACGCGCTTCAAGACGCCTTCATTCAGGCGGACCAGCGGCTGCTGCAGTGGTGAGTGCAGCACTGCTAGTTGGTGATACTATCTCTTGTAGCAGGGCTTGGTTGTAACGAGGAATTTGGAGGACGCGCTTCAAGACGCCTTCATTCAAGCGGACCAGCGGCTGCTGCAGTGGTGAGTGCAGCACTGCTAGTTGGTGATACTATCTCTTGTAGCAGGGCTTGGTGTAACGAGGAATTTGGAGGACGCGCTTCAAGACGCCTTCATTCAAGCGGACCAGCGGCTGCTGCAGTGGTGAGTGCAGCATCCGCATGATCGAAATGGCTAGCTGCCGGTCATACTGCTTCTTGTAGCAAGACATATTGTAACGAGGAATTTGGAGGACGCGCTTCGAGACGCCTTCATTCAAGCGGACCAACTGCTGCACCCATCCGCCCATGCATTCACGCACCCATACACCCATGTCCGTCTATGCATCCACACGTCTTCACACGATCAGGTTGGAGGAGCACAGTGAGGAGCCGGAGTCCGCTTCCACAGCACAGGCACGGTGGCGTTTGTGTGCAAGGATCACAATTACTCGTCATGCGTCTTCACATGCATTCACGCACCCATGCACCCATCCGCCCATGCACCCATGCACCCATCCGCCGATGCACCCATGCACCCATCCGCCCATGCACCCATGCACCCATCCGCCCATGCACCCATGCACCCATCCGCCCATGCTCCCATGCACCCATGCGCCCATGCTCCCATGCACCCATGCGCCCATGCTCCCATGCACCCATGCTCTCCAGGTTGGAGGAGCACAGTGAGGAGCCCGAGTCCGGGTCCACAGGCACGGTGGCGTTTGTGCGCAAGGACCGCCTCTTCATCGCTCACCTGGGGGACTCCCGCGCGGTGAGTGCCTCTAGCAGCACCACTGTTGTCTGCACGAGGGGCTGTGGGTGACTATGGAGGCACAGTGGCGTTTGTGCGGGGACTATGGGTTACTATGGACCATCTCTTTCTTCATCGCTCACCGGGTATACTCCCACGCGGCACATTGCAGCTGCCAACAATGCAGCTGTTCCTGGTTTCAGAGGAGGTAGGGGGGCTGTGGGCCTGGGCCAATATGGAGGCACATTGCTGCTGAGGCGCTTCATGTAATGTTCTGTTCCATTCCCTTCATCCCAGGTGCTCGGGGTGGGAGGTGACACGGAGGACCTGTCTCAGGACCACAAGCCGCATGGGGAGTCACCAAGTGCTTGATTCTTAGGCGATCGTTGAGTCGACTGAATAATCGTGCAAAACTCAATCTCTCCCACCACCATCATCCCAGGTGCTCGGGGTGGGCGGAGACACGGAGGACTTGTCTCAGGACCACAAGCCGCATGGGGAGTCACCTATTGCTTCTTACTGAGGCGCCTCATGATTCAATCTCTTCCATTCCCTTCACTCCAGGTGCTGGGGGTGGGTGGAGACACGGAGGACTTGTCTCAGGACCACAAGCCCCATGGGGAGTCACCGATTGCCAAGGCAGAGATCAAGCGGATTGAGAAGGCAGGCGGATGGGTGAGTAGCGGTTGCTGATGGGTTGCTGTGGGTGGGAAGGGGCTGGAGGAATGTGGAGCAGGGGTGATGTGGGATGTGTGGAGGAGGGGGAGGAGGGGATAAGGGGGGGAGAGGAGGGATGGTGACATGGAAACTTGGGGCAATGTGGTGACGGGGAGTGAAGGCATGCGATGGGAACAAAGGCATTCCGAGTCAAAAGTTGAATGAATTCGCATAGACCATGCTCCCCGTTAATGTGCATCGGTTCTGGATCTCTTTGCTGTTTGTGTGCGAATGGGTGACTGTGTGCGAGTGTGGCTGTGTGTGTGTGTGTGTGTGTGTGTGTGTGTGTGTGTGTGTGTGTGTGTGTGTGTGTGTGTGTGTGTGTGTGCATGGCTGGACGTGTGTGGGTGTATGGCTGTGCACGCTTGTCTGCCTGCCCATGTCTGTGATTTATTTAAACATAGGTGAGTCAAGGCCGCGTGTGCGGAGTGGTGGCAGTTTCCCGTGCCTTTGGCAACGCCAACTTCAAGACACGCCGCGAACAGTAGGCTCATGGCCCTCAAACGCAGTTTCAGTTTCAGCATCCCTTGTTGAATTGAAGCTAGTGTCTATGCCGGGAGGTTCTGGAGTCTGGATCATGCAACCCCCCAGCCATCCTAGGATGATCCCACTGGCAGGCACCACCCCTGTTGACATATTCCATCTCTCCACTCCACTCACCATGTGTCATCATTGCCCCTCATTAACACCACCCCATCCCGCCACCCTGTGGGCTGCAGGATGTTATCAGAGGGCGTGAAGAAGGGGCGTTGGACAACCCGCTTTGTTTCCAAGTAAGTGCCACTTACCCCGAGTCAACTCAAAAGCAGGTATGTGCCATTTTCTCTGATTTTGAATCGACTCAAAAGCAAGTAAGTGCCAGTTACTCTGCGTAATTTCCCTTGTGCCTTCAGAAAGCTTGTGCTGCTTGGAGCTCCAGCCGCTTTGCTGATGGAGCTCCATCCACCATAACACCCTCCTCGCCATGCCCTCCCATCTCAGGCGCTCATTTCAAAGTGATTGGATCTCTGCAGTCCCGGACGTGTACGCTGCTGAGCTGGCTTTTTCAGTAGACTTGAAAGTCATCTCTCCCCACTATTGCACACTCATTGTGGTTCCCTCTCAGGCGCTCGTTTCAGAGCGATTGGATCTCTGCAGTCCCGGACGTGTATGCTGCTGAGCTGGCAGATGATGCGGAGTTTGTTATTATTGCGTCAGACGGGCTCTGGGAGGGCGTGAAAAGGTAGGGCCCTTTGACAAGACCCTCTGCTGGCGCCCTCACATGATGCCATGCTTTTTCCATGCTTTCTTGGGGCTGGTTTCCTTGCTTTTTTGATAGGGAAGGCTAAGGCTCTTTGACCTGGTCTGGTTTGGTTTGCTGCTACAGCTCGGAAGCTGTTGCGTTTGTTCGGAAGGAGCTGGAAAGCCATGGTGACATTCAACAAGCAACAGACAACCTAGCCAGTTTTGCCCTCGAGGTACTTGAAACACTCCTATTATTTTGCAGTGCACTCCCATTGCATACCCACATGTGTTTGAGATCTCATCCTCATGCTTGGTGCCCTTCTGCAGGATCGAAAAGGAGAGGATAACATCAGCATCGTCATTATTGGCTTGAAATAAAACATCTCATTGTTTAGGTTGGAGGAAAAGGCTGCTGGATTGTCTATGCTTTGAAAAGCATTCATTTGCTGTACAAAAATAATTGCATTGCCATGAAGACAAGAATGCAATGGGTCAAAGATCCCCCAAATTTGAAGTGGCGGAAACACCCCATGACGCGTACATGCCGAAGGGGAAAGAATGCGGCGTGGTTCGTGATTTTCAGGGGCTTTCATCTTCTCCCATTTCGTTACCCGGTTCGCAGCCAATGGAATCTAATGAGCTCTTCGTACGGAAACCCGTAGTTGTGCACTTTGGTGGTCGTGTTCGTGTATCAGTTCCTTGTTCGTGCTCGTGTTCATTGAGATTTTACTTTTACCTGATCATATCGATGCATCGCAGTTCTCGTAGGATACTCACCCTACCCAAATTAGTTTCGTCCACGATCCGGGAGGGACTCAATCTGCTGGTTATTTCGTGTAGGCTCCGTAAGGCACGCTTACGGATCACAGGCTTTTCGTGGTTGAACGTCCGAATTGCATGATTCGTGATCAGCTTTATTGTGTCTTACACAACTTCGTCGAGACGCACTGACAAGGGGCTCCCGATATTCAACACGTACAAAGGGCTGCACAAGGGCTGAAACGTGAACGATAACAGAATTCGGGATGCAATTCCGGCAATCCGAGGGCCAAACATGACGTTTTAGATCCGAACGTCTAACGAGAGGCTGAACGAAGCGCTACGGATCCCAGCGGCAAGAGAATTTGACAGCTAACGGAAGCGCCTGGAAGAGAGCGCCTGGAAGCAGGACAGGGGCCGCAGCGCAACTGACGGAGGACTGGGCGCGGACTTGGGGGGAGCTGGGAGGGGGGCGACGGGTGGAGAATGGCCGGCAAGGCAAGTTCCGCGAAGCTGCGTGAGGCGTTTAAGTATTGCGTGGACCAAGTCAGGTGCGTGCGTGGATCGTGAAGGGTTTGAAGGGTGAATGGTTCATGAGGCATGACACACATGCTCATCCATGATGCATGCATGCTACATGGTTTGAAGGGGGAATGGTCCATGAGGCATGACACACATGCTCATCCATGATGTATGCATGCTACATGGTGGAGGCTCGATGGTGATTGTTGAGTGCCGGAGGGAGGGGGCATGAGGCATGACACACATGCTCATCCATGATGCGTGCTGATGCATGACACACACGGCAGCATGGCTATCCCGTTCAAGTCATCATCCATCCATTACCACCCGCAACATGGCAGGAGGCATGACTCGGAACACTACCCTGGAGCCACCCAATTCCATAGCACAGCACCATGTGTCGCATACATTCCAGCACAGCACAGACCCACCCAATTCCATAGCACCCTACCATGTGTGGTACATTCTATACCACCCATCTTTACTCGCAACATGGCAGGAGGCATGACTCGGAGCACTACATCGGAGCGTTGTACATGCCAGCACAGCACAGGCCCACCCAATTCGCGCTCAGAGCATTCAATGTGGAGACCTCCCTGGTAAGACCTGCGCCACCCTCTTATGTGAATTTTACTTTTGAGAATTCTCAAAAGTAAGATCCATTCAGAGCATTCAATGTGGAGGCCTCCCTGGTATGTCCTGCCACCCTCCTGCGCCACCCTCTTGCTGCACTGCCCCATTGCCCCACTCTCCCGCTGCCCCCGTCAACTCTGTTTTCCTCTCGACTCTCTTTCGTCCCACAGCTCTTCTCCTTCTCAACGCCACAGATTCCTGAAAGGGCACGGGAGCAGCGCCTTGTGCCTTAACACTGCACGCCTTTTCCTCTCTTTCCTTCCACTGCTCTTCTCCTTCTCAACGCCACAGATCCCTGAAAGGGCACGGGAGCAGCGCCTTGTGCCTTAACACTGCACGCCTTTTCCTCTCTTTCCTTCCACTGCTCTTCTCCTTCTCAACGCCACAGATCCCTGAAAGGGCACGGGAGCAGCGCCTTGTGCCTTAACACTGCACGCCTTTTCCTCTCTTTCCTTCCACTGCTCTTCTCCTTCTCAACGCCACAGATCCCTGACAGGGCGCGGGAGCAGCGCCTTGCCATCATTCGCCTCGCCTGGTGGAGAGACGCCCTCACCCGCCTCTTCCAGGTAACTTCCCCCCGCCCTCCTCCTCCCCCAGCTTCCGCCCAAGACACGTTTGAGAATTCTAAAAAATGATATCAATCCAGCCCGAACCTGCAGTCTCTTCCTAAACGAAACCCTACGTGCATGGCACGCACAGGCCCAGCCCCCTGTGCGACTTTCGAGTCGTCCAGTGTTACGTTTTTCGGCTTTTGAGGCGCCGTTAATCCGCATTTTCCTTTTGAACATGCCCAATGTTGCCAGGGCCAGCCCCCCGAGGACCATCCAGTGCTGGTGGCGCTGGGGGCAGTGCAGGAGGTGACGGGCATCACCAAGCCATGGCTGATGCGCGTCATTGCTGCGCGGGTGGGTGGGAGATGGGTGACTGGGTGTGGAGGGGGGAGGGGAGGGTGTGGGGGAGGGTGCATTCCCTGCTCGGTGAAATGTTCTGGCTCGCTCTCATCTCCCACCTCTCATCTCCCACCTCTCATCTCCCACCTCTCATCTCCCACCTCTCATCTCCCACCTCTCATCTCCCACCTCTCATCTCCCACCTCTCATCTCCCACCTCTCATCTCCCACCTCTCATCTCCCACCTCTCGTCTGCCACCTCTCGTCTGCCACCTCTCTCTCTTTCTCATCGCTTTCTCTCCTTGTGCCTGCCGTTGACCTTACTGTCCCTCTGTGCCTGACGTCATTGACCATCATTGACCACCGTTGACCACCGTTGACCATTGTTGACCACCATTACCCATCATTACGCATCATTACCCATCATTACCCATCACTACGACCCATCCCATTGCATCAGATCGAGGACTTAGAGCGGTCGGCCTTCCCACCCAACACGATAGCCGATGTGGAACAGTGAGTGCCACTGCATTGTTGTGTCGGTGGGCGCAAGAATCAGCTTGGAACAGTGAGCGTCACGTTGTCTTGGTTGACTCACAGATCAAGGAACAGTGAGTGCCACCTTGTCGTGTTGAGTGTGTGTTTATCATGTGTGCATACCTGCCTGCCTGCACGCATGCATGGAAGTGCAGGTACGCGGAGTCAACGTCCTCGGCGCTGCTCTACCTCTCCCTGCAGGCTGCTGGCATCCACAGCGTGCATGCCGACCATGCTGCCTCCCACATTGGTAACCATGATGATAACCACATTGTAACCACAGTGGTAACCGCATTGGTGATCACATCGGTAGGATCAGTTTTGCTAATGCAGACTGCAGGCTGCTGGCATCCACAGTGTGCACGCTGACCATGCTGCGTCCCACATTGGTAACCACAATGGTAACTTCTTTGTTACTCACGTTGGTAACCACATTGGTAACCACATTGCTGTTGCGGCCCACCTCGGTGCTCCTCCTCTCCCACCCAGGCAAGGCGGAGGGCATGGCTCTTCTGCTGCGCGGCACATCGTACCACGCTGCATAGAGGCGCTCACACATTCCTCTAGACGTGGCTCCATTGGTAGCTAACCACATTAATGCTCCTCACTCTCCTCCTCCCAGGCAAGGTGGAGGGCATGGCTCTTCTGCTGCGCGGCGCATCTTACCACGCTGCACAGAGGCGCTCCCACATTCCTCTAGACGTGGCTGCATTGGTAGCTAACCACATTGATGCTCCTCACTCTCCCACCCAGGCAAGGCGGAGGGCATGGCTCTTCTGCTGCGGGGTGCATCGTACCATGCCGCACAGAGGCGCTCCCACATTCCTCTAGATGTCGCAGCAAAGGTGCGTTTCTGTGATGACTAGGCGTGGGGCATGGCATTGCTCTTCTGCTGCGCGGCGCATCGTACCACGCTGCACAGAGGCGCTCCCACGTTCCGCTAGATGTCGCAGCTAAGGTACAGTGCATATTCACTGCATTTATGTCTGTTGATTCACTTTATCCAATTTCTCTCCAAACTTCACATACACTTTATTGCTGTTCACCTTTTCATTTACTGCCTCCTAGTTCGCTTGCTAACCCAATTATCTTACCACCAGCATGGGTTGGTGCATGATAAGCTGTTCCGCGGGAGGCAGCCGCCCAGCTACAGGGAATGTGTGTACGATGTGGCATGCGTAGCACAACCTCCTGCCTTTTTCCCCTAATCCAATTATCGTACCACCAGCATGGGTTGGTGCACGAGGAGCTGTTTCGCGGGAGGCAGCCGCCCAGCTTCAGGGAGTGTGTGTATGACGTGGCGTGTGTGGCGCAAGCACATATGCAAAAGGCCAAGGCCTTGCAGTCCTCCTTGCCTCCCGTAGCTCGACAACTGCTCTTGCCATCAGCCGTAAGTTCTACCACCAATGACTCTTGTTCTCGAAATACTTAAGATGTATATGGAAACTGACAAAGCATTAAGGTGTTGTTTTGCAGGTGGGTGCAAATCTTTTTCTTCACAACCTGCAGCGGCACCACTTCGATGCAATGGATCCTTCGCTTCTCCGAGGAGTGTGGGGAGTGTCTCCTCTATGGCTGCACTCAAATTTGTTATGGAAATCACTACGGCAATCTGCCTTCTAGCTTGAGTTTGCATGTACGAGAATATTATATGCATTTTCAGCTGTGAGCTGTAAGAGTGTTTTCCTTCATATTTCCCCCCACTAACCAAACATGTTTGTTCACCAATGGGCGTTCCACCCATGTAGCCGTTCCACCAATAATCGGGCTACACGTAAGCATCGAAATGACTCTTACTGTATCCGTTTCGAAATTGAAATTTCACTGCCTGTCTGACACCACACACGTACCCTTTGGAGTCGCGCGCTTGGCCAATTTGAATTCCCGAGTCCCGACCCGCTCGAATCGACAATTCCTGTCTGCTCCGTTTCAGCAGAATCGCGCGATTCTACATCCAACTTAGCCCATCTCAACCAAGCTAGGCCCAACCTCACCCTACCAAAAACAACCGGACCTATAATAATCTCGCAGAATACCACCTGTCTTTGGCAGTGTGTTCAGCCCGTTGCGCTGATATTTTAGTTATCGCCAAATACACCGACTGTCGGAAGCAAGTTGGGGCTTTCCAGCTTGTGTCACGACTTTCCCGTTGCATATTCTGGAGGAATAAATATAGAGTAGTAAATATACTCCACTAAGTCTTCGCCTGGCTTTTGCGCCAACACTCCGTTGGCTAGTCTCCATACGAACTGCTCCCACCCGGCTACCTCCACCTCCGCCAACATTCCACGCGTTTTGACGCCACCTCCTGCTGCCGATTCAGTGATAGCTTCCAGTACGGCCGCCTTCAGGCTCTTGTGTTTCACTTCCGCTAGGTCAGTACGATGGGGTTGCGGAAGAAACCCGCTAGAGGAGCTTCGCTTTCCCGACTGGAGTACCTATCGCTGCTTCTCCTCTTTGTCGCGATAGTCGCAACCCCGACAAACGCACTCCGCAAACCCCGCCGCCTCATGCGGGGCCTGCAAGCCATTCGAGCCGCGCTTCCCCTTGAATTTACGGCCACCATGGCATCCGATCCCGCGACGGTCGGGGTGACGACGTGGCGCCCTGCGATTCGCCGGTTGATCACAGCGATTGGATTAGCGTCGGCCAAGTCACCCGCAGTTCCCAAGCAGAACACCGGCGCTAACGTGGCAATCGGCGGCGAAAACCCAACGGTCGCCCAGAAGCAGGACGTTGCGAAGCAGGAGAGCGCGGCGCCGAACCTCCAACGGTCACCGCCCAACACGGTCACCTCGGAACTCCAGAATAAGAGCTCCAAAGACAACTCGCACGAGAGCTCCGTTGGAAACAGCAATGACCACGAGAAAAGCGGCGGCGGCGGCGGCGGCGGGTGCTCTGGTAGCAGCGACTTGGATTTTGATTTGGCGCCTCCCTCGCTCGCCTCCCCGTGCCTGCACCTTTCTGGGGGCGATCCCCCTCGTGCCGATCGTCGCTCCAGCCGCCTGTCGTCGCTCCCCGTCGCATGCCCCGCGCGCCCCGCCATGTGCGACTTCTTCTTTGACGGCTTGACGGACGAGTTGCCGGTCATCCGTTTGTCCGCCGAGTCTTTTTTCGCCGGCCGGCCGATTCCTATCGGTCCGTCTCCCGTGGCCGCCATGGCTGGCGGGACCTTCGTGGATGTTTCGCGCGTGGAGGGGAACTACTCCCGCGCCGTGTGTCTGGACAAACCAGCGGAAGAGCCGGCGCCAGTCACGGCGACGGGGCAGGGGAAAAACACGGACGTTTCGAAGAAGCTTCTCCAGGACCAGCTGATTCTTCCAGAAAGGTTGTTTCAGCTGCGCGGAAGCGGAGAACTGATGTACAACGGTGCTGACGTGGCGGACTGGGACGACGACGACACGTGGCTAGCGGCGGCTAAAAGCCCCGATGGCGTTACCGTAAGCGTGCAAATCGACGAAGCTACAGTGAACCTGTTCGGTGTCAATATCGAGCTTAACAATACCGAGGATGGATCCGCCACGTCGGAGAACCGCGAAGTTCCTGGCGCCGAGGCGCAAATGGCTCTACTCGAGGCATCCTCGTTATTAACAGACCCATCGTCTTTCATGAACCAAGCAGCCCCGCCGTCAGCCTCGCCACCATCACAAGCAGCAGCAGCAGCAGCAAAGGCGGCGGCGGCGGCGGCAGCACAGAACGGGATTGCCCACAAGAAGCTGTTGGAAATGCCTGAGCGAGAGGCGGTTTCCGCCAGGCGACTGGCAGAGGGAGAGAGCGCAACCGCGGGGGACGCGGCGACACAGTGGCAAGAGATGATGCTGAATGCTGGAGTCGCGTCAATCCCTGAGGCAGGGCGCCTGGCCCTTCCCCTGGTGGCGACTATTGTGATGCCAGAGGATAGGGACTCCAGTTCTGCTGCTTCTGGCTTGCGCGGTAGTGCTGGTGCTCGTGATGGTGATGCTTCTGGCGCGGGTGCCGGTGATGGGAGAGACGCGGGGAGTGTGGAATCGGAGGAGAAGCGCAACTGGCTGAACCAGCCAACAACCAGCGGTGCTGTGGAGGGGGTGAGTGAGAAGGGCTCAGGGAGCGGCAGCGCCAAGGGTGCTGGTGCTGCTGGTGATGCTTCTGGCAAGAGCAGTGATGGCAAGAGCAACAAGGTTGCAGACGAGGTTGCGGAGGTTCCAGAACAGCACCATGACTCTGAGGCAAACAGCCGCTTCTACTTCCCTTTGCACCGCCGGTGCATTTTGTTCCGAGTCAAGCTTGTTTGACATGACGTTAGGGGTAGGCTTTTGGTAGTATCGGATGGGGTAAATGGTGTCTCTCGCACCTATTAGGCAGAGCTCACAAATCAGCGTTGTGATGTGGTTTCCAAATGATGATTAATGATTTTCGACTTCATGAAATGTGTACACCTCACTTGCGATGGACCTAATCGGGCTGCTGGTGATGTACATGGTAGTAAAGGGTTTCCTGGCGATTAAGGCAAGGTCCTAAGATAGGGGTCCATGGTTCAAGGCTGGAGGAGTAACACTCCAAGGCTAGTCTATAGTGCCAGCTGCTCCTACTTCCCCATGGACTGTGAATAGGACTGGGTCATGGTGTCTGTTACACCTAATATGCAAAGCTGCTGAAAATTTCATGTGGTGGTGTCCAAACTGTTATCAGCATAATTCACATTGCAAACCTGTGTTTGACTTGTGGCTATGCCGAATTGTTTTCCCTATTCAGTTGAAGATACAAAACCACCCAGATTTTGAAGCACCGATATTTCATACTGCGAAGTCACAAACGCGTACGCTGAACCCTTGTGAACCCGAAACCTGGGGAACTCCAGAACCTCCGTGCACTCCCTAGTAGACGTATTTACTCCCCAGCGATCGCTAACATCTAGGAGCGAAAATAGGTTGCTTCTGACGCTCAGGATAATAGGCGTTTAACCTACCTGTCAGAAGTTAGCGTCCTGTCGTAAGGTTTGCAGAGACCCCATTTGACTCCTAACTTGTGACTACCTTGCTGGTTATTGTCTGGCTTTACAATGAAGATTAAGGTGCTGTCGCGATCGGAAGAGCAGTTCACGCGCGAGCGAAAGCAAGATGTGCAAGTAAGTCTCGATATAAGATGTTTCGTTCACGGATTCTAATGAGCAAGCCAGGAATGCAAGGAGCAACGGACATGGTCAAAACTGGCGCATACAGGCGGAGGAGAACATCCATAATCCGCGATACAAGCCCGGGTAGATTAACGAAACATCATACCAGAAATGTCCCTTATCTCACTGTTCTGTTTTGCACCCCACTCTTCGAGAGCGCATTGCGATTCGTACCCATGCTACAGCCGTTCATAATGAGTCGATTTTTTGAGTGGACTCAAATATCGACTCTCCGAGAGCGCGTTACGATTCGTACCCGTGCTACAGTCGATCTTAAAGGCTGAGGGCTGTCAACGAGGTTTGAGGCGTCTCAGAAGCGCGCGTCGCAATCCGTACCCACGTGACAACCGTGATAGTAGGCCGACGAGTGACTGCGCGTACTGAACGGCAGTATCCCCCCCAAAAGTCAACTTTTCTCTCTGCTCACGCTCTTTTCCCCGTGTTGAGAATGTACAAAGGAATCTCGGCCCAGCGCTGCACCTCCTGGAGAAGGGGAAGGAATATCAGCGCGCGCTCAACTCCGTGAAGCCAAGCCTCACCACTAACCCCCTCAAACCCCCCCCCTCCCCCCCCCCCCCCCCCCCCCCCCCCCAACCCTTCCCACAACTTCCCCACCTCCTCCCCACTAGAAAGTGCACAGGAATCTCGACCCAGCCTTACACCCTCTCGAGAAGGCGAAGGAGTATCAACGCGCGCTCAACGCCGTGAAGCTAGACAAGGTGTTTGCCAAGCCGTTCATGGGCGCTCTTGGTAGCCACGCGGACGGCGTCTCCGCCATGGCGAGGAGCCCCGTCAGACTCAACTGCGTTGTTTCCGCCTCCATGGACGGAGGTCAGTAGTTAGCAACTCCACACTGAATTGAATATTGTACCCAGAACCTCCAGCCATAAACCGTGCGCCCTTTTTGTGTGTGTGCCCTTTCATCTGCGCAGTAGGCCTGCCCTGAACCCTGCTAGTGGTGTGCTTATTAGCAACACTAATGTGTTCCTCCCCCCCTTCTCCTCCCTTACCTCCCCCCTCTCTCCCCCCCTCCCTCTCCCCTCTCTTCCCCCCCCTCTCCTCCCCCCACTTCTTCATCGTTTCTTACGTCACATGTGGCCTGCTCCTCAGATGTGCGTTTATGGGACGTCCCTTACAAGTGAGTTGTGTCCTCTGCACCTACACATAGCTCGCCCAGTTCATGTTTCACACGTGACCATGACTCGCTCTTTGATGCACCTAAAATTTTGTTCCGTACACCCACCCACACATGGTAGGCACCTTTTTTCAGTTCATTCCGGGGCCTCGTTGTATCTGTATATCGTCCCTCCCCACCCAACGCACCTTCCTTCTCCATCTGCCTCGGTGCGATTCAACGTTTCTCCCTTCTCCAGGCGCACGCTGTGCCGGTTTGTTGGGCACAGCAGGGCAGTGAGGGGCGTGGCGATCTCGTCAGACGGGGAGACAATGCTGTCCTGTGGTGATGACTGCACGTGAGTGTGACTGGATGGTGTGTGGAGAGATAATTTCAATTCATGAGTTCAATAGTGTGAAATAAAGAGCCGTGCATGTGCGAGTGTCGGGCACACAAGTGTTGTGAGGGGCGTGACCATATCAGCGGATGGAGAGACCATACTGTCCTGCAGCAATGACTGCACGTGAGTGTGACCACCTGTAGGGAGGGAAGAGATTATGAGGAATTGCAGCGTGTGGTGGCAATGCACTTGTTTCTGCGTGTGGATAGCAAGAAAGAGTGTAGCACCTCGTTCTCTCCCTGTTGTATGTCTGTCTGCATGCTGCTGCCACTCTGCCTCCTCGCCATCTCCCCGCATCCTTCACACGCGGAGTTGGGGGCGCCTCTGTTTCCTTCCCACCAAGTTCCCTCCCATCTCTTTTCCCCTTCCCCCAACAGCGTGCGCCTGTGGCAGCTACCAGCACCGGAGATCAAAGAGTTGGGGGTGGCAGGGGGGGACGAGGAGCACGAAGCTGTTGCCACCTTCCAAGGGAAAAACGCCTTCAGGTGAATTTTCTGGTGTCTGCCATGGCATGAGCACAGGTGGACGTGTGACATTCGACAAGTGCACATTCCACATTCCACATTCCACATTCGACTTAGTGTGCACATTCCACATTTCACGCTTCACTTGCTTGTATCGTTGCACATACCCCTCCTGGTGTGCAGAGCAGTGGACCACAAGTGGAAGGAGCGAGTGTTCGCGACAACAGCAGGAGCGCAGGTGGATGTGGAAGCACAGCTGCTCGGAGCCCATAGCCATTCTCTTCTCTCATTCCCCTCTTTCCCCTTGCACGTGTGATGCCCGCTCACAGAGCAGTGGACCACAAGTGGAAAGGGAGGGTGTTTGCAACAGCAGGAGCGCAGGTGGACGTGTGGGAGCACAGTCGCTCGAACCCCACAGCCATCCTCTTCCCTCTGTCCCCTTTGTCACCTTGCATGTATACCGTCCCCGCAGAGCAGTGGACCATAAGTGGAAACGGAGTGTGTTTGCCACAGCAGGCGCGCAGGTGGACGTGTGGGAGCACAGCCGCTCGGACCCCATAGCCATTCTCTCCCCTCTGTCCCCTTGCACGTGTGATGTCCGCTCACAGAGCAGTGGACCACAAGTGGAAGTGGCGGGTGTTTGCCACAGCAGGAGCGCAGGTGGACGTGTGGGAGCACAGCCGCTCCAAGCCATCCCCATTCTCTCCCTTCTTTCTCCTCTTGCCCCGTGCACATGTGATGTGCTCCTTACAGAGCAGTGGACCATAAGTGGAAGGGGCGGGTGTTTGCCACAGCAGGCGCGCAGGTGGACGTGTGGGAGCACAGCCGCTCGGACCCCATAGCCACGTTCACATGGGGCGCTGACTCCGTCTACTCCGTTCGCTTCAACCCTGCCGAGCCTGATGTGTTTGCTACCACCGGCAGGTGAGAGGGAGGGAATGGGGGTGTGGGGGTGTGAGGGTGGGGAGAGCCTGCTACTCTCTTTATGCTTGGACCCATAGCCACGTTCACATGGGGTGGCTGACTCGGTTTACTCTGTTCGCTTCAACCCCGCTGAGCCTGATGTGTTTGCTACCACCGGCAGGTGAGGGCAAGGGAATGGGTGTATGGGGGTGGGGAGATCCTGCTACTCTCTTTACACTCGGACCCCATAGCCACCACTGGCAGGTGAGGGGGGGGTAGTGTGGGTTGAGGAGAATCCACTTTTGGGAGGAGGTGAGAGGAGGACGTTTGTCAAGTCAGGAGAGGTGCAGACGAGCATTCTTGGAACGAGGGAAGGGGGCAGTGGAGAGTGACAAGTTGGTTTTGCAGACAGTGGAGGGTTCTGCGGAGAGTGGGGAGGGGACAGCCATGGCGAAGGCCCATTACGATGTGTGGACAGCCCGACTCGATGATGTGTGCGACAGCAGGGCAGGGCCGGCACATCATCGATTCGGGCTGTCCACACATCGTAATTCAAGAGAGAGTGGTGGTCAGCAGGGCAGGGCCGGCCCGACTTCATTCGGCCGGCCCTGCCCTGCTGACCACCACTCTCTCTTGAATTTTCTCGTCCCTTTTTTTTGCTTTCTTTCTCCTTTCCTTGTTCCCTGTGCCACCCACTTGTGATCATGAGTCGCCTTCCTTTTCCCTCCTCTGCTCCCTATGCCCCCCTCTGCTGTCCACCAGTGATCGCAGCATTTGCCTCTATGACCTCCGCATGTCCACACCACTGAGAAAAGTGATCATGCAGGTGAGGCAAGGGAGGCTGTATGTGGGTGAGAGGCGGGGAGAGTGCTTACTAGTGGGAAGGGAAGGTCCGGGGAAGATTGGTGGCTGAGTATTGCGGTGCGGGGTGGGGGTCGTAGATTGTCCCATAGTATTTCCTCCCTTAGTTGCATCCATGTGTAAAGTCCTCTCTCCATGGGTCAAGTCCAATTTTCTTCTCAACAAAGTCGACTTGCTGACTCTTCTCCCTTCCCCCTATCCCCTACTCCCCCCCTCCGTTCACCTTGCCTCCCCCCCACCATACATACAAATGTGTCTCACTAATGTTCTGCTCCCCATTTTCCCTCTTTCCCCCCCGCATTCCTTCCCCATACTCCTCCTCGTCCCCTACATTACCTCCCGTATTCCTCTCCTCGCCCCCCGCGTTCCCTCACCTGTTCCCCTCCTCCTCCCCCACATTCCCTCCCCTATTTCCCTCCTCCCCGCATTTTCCTTCCCCATTCCCCTCTTCCTCTCCCGCATTCCCTCCCCATTCCCCTCCCTCATTCCGTAGACCAAGACCAACTCGCTGGCTTGGAATCCTCGAGAGCCTCTCAACTTCACTGCGGTGAGTCATGGTATAGGGGGGTGATGTGTGGTGGGGAGGTGATGCATGGTGCGTGGGGTGTACGGTTTGATGATGTTCGCACTCTTCAGACCAAGACCAACTCGCTGGCGTGGAATCCTCACGAGCCTCTCAACTTCACTGCGGTGAGTGTTGTGTGTTGGGGGTTTGGGGGTTGGGAGTTGGGGATGGGTGTTATGGGGTGGGCGGTGATGGGTGTTGAATTGGTGGTGGGGATGGGTGGTTTTGGGGAGGGGTGTTGGGTTTAATGCGAAATATGCAAAGCAAGTGCACGTGCATTCCAGTGTGAGGGTGTGAGAGAACGTGCATTTGCCATCCTCTGCATCCCTGTGCCCCAACACCCTGTTAACTTGTAACTTCCGCCCAGCAAACAGCCACTTTCCTCACCATATGCACCCTCACACTCCTAACGCCCGTTTTTACAATCCCTCACACACTTGCACTCAGATCAAACACACCTGTCCTAAGTGGCAATCTTTCTATTGCCGGCCAAGGCCCACGGTACGCAACACCTCTGGCAGGCGAATGAGAACAGCAGCTGCTACTCACACACATGCGCACGTAACATACTCACACACAACCATTCTCATGCGTTCTTTCTGCCAATCTTTGTGCTTGCTCTCACTATCCCCCACTGCTCTACCCCTCGCAGGGGAATGAGAATGGCTGCTGCTACTCCCACATGCGCAACCTCAGCACTCGGCATACTCACACACAACCATTCTCACGTGTTTTTTTTCTGCCGATCGTGCTGGCTCTCACTGTCCGCCACTTCTCCACCCCTGGCAGGGGAATGAGAACGGCTGCTGCTACTCATACGACATGCGCAAACTCAGCACCGCCTCATTCGTGCACAAGGACCATGTCTCTGCTGTGTGAGTGGCATGGGGCGTGGGGCGTGGGGCGTGGGGCATGGGGCATGGGGCGTGGGGCATGGGGCGTGGGGCATGGGGCATGGGGCTTGGGGCATGGGGCATGGGGCATGGGGCATGGGGCATGGGGCATGGGGCATGGGGCATGGGGCATGGGGCATGGGGCATGGGGCATAAGTGTGTGCATCCAGCTGTGTCCTCCTCAGCACTGCCTCGTTCGTGCACAAGGACCATGTCTCCGCTGTGTGAGTGGCTATCTGTTGAATGGGGGGGCGTGACATGATTACGTGTAAGTAAGAATCTGCAAGCAACCTCAGCACTGCCTCACTCGTGCACTAGGACCATGTCTCCGCTGTGTGAGTGGCTTTCTGGGGATTGGGGGGGCGACAGGGCATGACATGAGTACATGTCATGAGTGTAAGTAACAATCTGCAAGCAACCTCAGCACGGGGGTGAGTGGTAGCACGGGGGTGAGTGGTGGCAGGGGGGTGAGTGGTAGCAGGGGGGTGAGTGGTAGCAGGGGGGTGAGTGGTAGCAGGGGGGTGAGTGGTAGCAGGGGGGTGAGTGGTAGCATGGGGGTGAGTGGTAGCATGGGGGTGAGTGGTAGCATGGGGGTGAGTGGTAGCATGGGGGTGAGTGGTAGCAGGGGGGTGAGTGGTAGCAGGGGGGTGAGTGGTAGCATGGGGGTGAGTGGTAGCATGGGGGTGAGTGGTAGCATGGGGGTGAGTGGTAGCGTGGGGGTGAGTGGTAGCGTGGGGGTGAGTGGTAGCAGACGACGTGGAGCAGCAGCTGGTGGGCCAGCCACTGCATGGCGGTGAGTGGGACTGCGTGCGTGGCACAAGGACCATGTCTCCGCCGTGTGAGTGGCTCTGCTCTGGTGTGTGACTGGCTGTGCTGTATAATTGGCTGTGTCCCCAACTCACTGAATCTCTCTCGCACAGTCAGCCCCCTCTCTTCGCTGCTCCTTCCTTCCTCATCCCCTTTCCCCATCTCCACCTCAAGCATGTAACTTCCGTTCTTAAATTTGTCCATCCACCCACACCCCACCCCTTTCCCCTACTCCTTCACCAGTATGGACATAGACTATTCGCCAACAGGAAGGGAGTTTGTCACAGGATCATACGACAGAACTGTGAGTGCGCTCACATGCCTTGCACTCACATGCCTTGCACATGCATCTGCTAGTCGTGTTGCTAACCTCCAGCCGTTCCACTTCCCTCCCCTCCCCTCCCCTCCCCTCCCCTCCCCTCCCCTCCCCTCCCCTCCCCTCCCCTCCCCTCCCCTCCCCTCCCCTCCCCTCCCTTATCCTCACCTTGATTCCCCCTCCCTCCCCTCCGCCACCGTTCTGCCCGGCTGCCAGGTGCGAATATTCCAGTATGATGCCATCAAGAGTAGAGAGGTCTACCACACCAAGCGCAATCATCTGCTAACCTTGTTCCGCCTCCCTTTCCCTGCCATCCCCTCCCCTGTCCCCTCCCTTTCCCCCGTCTGGCTACCAGGTGCGAATATTCCCATATGATGCCATCAAGAGTAGAGAGGTCTACCACACCAAGCGCATGCAACGGTAAACACCCCCCTTTGCCACCGTGCCTTTCCCTTGCATCTCCGTGCCTTTGCCGTTTATTTTAATTGCCCTAGACTTGCTGTCAAGGCCTTACCCACTGCTCTTTCTCCTGCCTTCCCTTCCCTTTCCTCTCCCCACCCCCTGGCCGTCCTCCCTTCCTTCCCTTCCCTTCCCTTCCCTTTCCTCTCCCCACCCCCCGGCCGTCCTCCCTTCCCTTCCCTTCCCTTCCCTTCCCTTCCCTTCCCTTCCCTTCCCTTCCCTTCCTCTCCCCACCCCCTGGCCCTCCTCCCTTCCCTTCCCTTCCCTTCCCTTCCCTTCCCTTCCCTTCCCTTCCCTTCCCTTCCCTTCCCTTTCCTCTCCCCACCCCCTCGCCGTCCTTCTGCTGCTATCTTTTTCTTGCAGGGTGTTCTGTGTGCGGTTCAGTGGCGACGCCTCGTACGTGCTGTCAGGCAGTGACAAACATTCTTCTCTTTCCTCCCCCCTCCCTTTCGTTTCTCTGTGCGTCGCAGGGTGTTCTGTGTGCGGTTCAGCGGTGACGGCTCGTACGTGCTGTCGGGCAGTGACGATGCAAACATCCGTCTCTGGAAGGCACAGGCCTCGCAGCAACTGGGCATACAGGTGAGGTGCTGTGGATGATGTGTGTGGTAGATTGGCATGACAGGCGCATACACGCAGCAGCTGGACGTGCAGGCATCACAGCAGTTGGCACGGGCAGTGACGATGCCAACATCCGCCTCTGGAAGGCACAGGCCTCGCAACAACTGGGCGTGCAGTGCAGGTGAGATGTGTGTGCAGGGTGAGCTGCCATGGGTGGTGGTCGTGGTAGGCATGATAGCCGGCATGATGGATGGATATGATAGGCAGGATAGGCAGTGAAAGTGTGCTGGATTTTGCACTACCTCTTACCGCTTGATGCGTGGATGGCAGGTGAAACGGGAGATGCGTGGAGCAGGGAGTATAACGCAGCGCTAGTGGAAAGGCATCAACACACCATCGCTCTCTCTTTCTCTATGCACTCCCCCCTTCTCCTGCTCCTGTCCCACTGCCCCACCATCCCACCATCCCTTTGCCCCTGTGTGCCGCACCGCATTGCAGATGAAACAGGAGAATCACACTGCGGAGTACAATGCAGCACTGATGGATAGGCACCCGCACACCCTTTCACTGCCCCTACATCCATCCCACCATCCCTTTGCCCCTCTGTGTCTCCTGTACCAAATTGCAGGTGAAGCGGGAGAGGCGGAAAGCAGAGTACAATGCAGCACTGGTGGATAGGCACCAACACAACACGCCTTCTACCCCTCTTCCCTCCCGTTTGCCCCTTGATGCGCCACATGGCAGGTGAAGCGGGAGAAGCGCAAGGCAGAGTACAACGCTGCGTTGGTGGAGAGACACCAACACCTGCCTGAGATTCGCCGCATCCACAAGTGTGTGGGGGAAGGGAAGGGGGCGGGGAGGAGGGGTCAAAAGAATGGGGGTAGGGAAAAGAGGAAGGGAAGGGGGGGTAAGTGGGGTAGGAAGGGGAAAGTGGGGAGGAGGAAGAAAAAGCAGGAAAGGTTGGTGGGAATGGGAGAAAGGGGGTGGACATTAGTTTGGGTGCTGAGTACTTGTTCAAATTCCCATTTTCCCAAGTGCTCTCTTCTCCCACGTCTCACATCTTCCTTGTATGTTCCTTCTCTCCCAGGCGCTGGCATATGCCGCAGCATCAAGCTGTGTGCCATCTCACCTCCCACCCACCTCTCACCACTCCCATCTTCCCTCTCACCTCCCGGCTTTTCTGTTCCCTCCCCCAGGCACCGGCACGTGCCGCGGCCCCATCAAGCTGCGGGCCACGATGGTGGCAGCAGAGAAGCGCAAGGAGGAGAACCGGCAGCCACCATGCAATTGTCTAACGTATTTATCCTCGTGTTCCCTCCCCTACGTTCCTTCCCCAGTCACCGGCACGTGCCGCGGCCTATTCACAATGTCATCAAGCTGCGGGCTACAATGGTGGCAGCAGAGAAGCGCAAGGAGGAGAACCGGCAGCCACCATACAATTGTCCAACTTTTTCATCCTTGTGTTCCCACTCCTACATTCCTCCCCCAGCCATCGGCACGTGCCACGGCCCATTCACAATGCCATCAAGCTGCGGGCAACGATGGTGGCAGCAGAGAAGCGCAAGGAGGAGAACCGGCAGCGGTTCAAGAAGAAGAGCAAGGGCGTGGAGAAGAAAGACAATAAGAAGAAGGGCGAGCGAAGGAATAAGATCATTGCAGAGCTGGAGTGAATGTACATTTTACATTTTCGTTCAGTGTTGTATTCACGGCTTCTTAGTCTTCAGAATTTCCTTGGCAGCAGACAGCCACCGTGAAACAAAATGGCGCGGCAAGAAAATAAGTGTGCGAGGGAGAAGGCGACGGCTTGGAGAGACTTTTGAATTTACACGTGATCCCGGAGTGCATCTGCAATCTGGTAGTAAAATGCTACATCCAACAATAAGCATGATCTAACTTCACCACACCTAGAATACTTATTCAGTTGAATCGTACCAAATGTTGTTATCTTCACTGTGAGAAGCTGAATTGAAACTGTGTAAGACTCCAAAACGAGGATGAAAGCGGCGTTCCACCAAATTTGAAACCGTGGTCTGGAGGGAATGACGAACCGCGGTGCTTGCTCGACCCCAATTCCAACGGGCAGTGGTTTTCCCACTACCCCCCTAACGCGACCGCGCCCGATTCCCGCGGTCAGTTTTTCCCATCAATACTGATCTTGTGGTTTTTTACGACTTTTGACATGGCTATCGGTTTCTGCCCGTGGTGACTATTCCAACTGAATTTCGCGACCAATCATTACGCCGCCCAGGGAGCTTTCGGATCAGTCTGGCAGAATGATTACAAGTAGGTTCATTCCTTCGATCACGGAATCACTGTACCTTTTTATCCGGGCGCTCGGCTTTCCCGCCACTCACGTTCGACGCGTGGCCCGTGAACAACACGTGAAACACTTCAAACTTTCCAAACCGCTCAATCTCGCGCGCGGAGCGAAGTTGACGCCAGAACTTTCACACCCGCCACTGTCGTTGCACCAGAGAGGTCTCACTAACGCCCCGTGAAGCACTGCTGGATGTCCAAATCGCTGCCACTGTCGAGCGCGCTCAGTTTCCCGCCGAGGAAATTGCATCGGCCCCACCTTTCGCCCCCGAATCAACTGCTGTTCAGTCATCAACGTACAGTTGTGGCCATACTGTACCATCGTCAAGAGCAGCTTAGGGGGTGGGTTTCTAAGTTGTATGCGAGTACCCTCCATTGGCATCAGATGTGACGATATACTTTCAACACCCAGCAGCAACCATGTCGGAACCAACTGACCGCGCCGAGCGTATAGCGAATAGTATCTTAGAGGCAATGCGAAACGTCCCCCCCGTTCCGGAAGCACAACCAAGAGCCCCTAGAGATTATGCCCCACTGACACAAGGTGCAATATACTTCTCGAGGGGTGCGGCTCTAAAGGCGGTGCAAGCCTTCGCGTTGCGGCATCGTTTTGGATTCGGGACTGTCGAGGTGGCGGATGCCCACGTGATCCTCCAATGCAAAACCGCCATGCATGGAGTCAAGCCCATCTGCCCTTGGGAATGCAGTTACAGTAAGATTGTACGTGGCGGATTCTTGGAAGTGACGTCGCTTTCCCCCCCTGAAGCTCACATCTGCCGCAAATTCATGCGAGAGCAAGGAGCAAACGCCATCGCCAACAGCATCAAGGTCATGAAGCGTCAATGGGGCAACCTTGTTCGTGGCGCACCTTTCATTTCGGCGAAGACCTTGCAGCAGATTCTCTCGGCCCACAGCAAGTTTGTCATCAGTTACAAGCAGGCGTGGCGGCTGCGTGAGGCAATCCAGAAGGAAATGTACGGGGATTGGCAGGAGTCGTTCAGGTTGCTACCGGAGTTGGCTCGCAGGTTCGAGAAGAACGATCCGTGTGGAAAGTTCAAGATTCAGACGGTCGACGGATGCTTCCACCGGATGTACATTCAGCCGTCCGCATCCCGCGGTGCGCTTGGTTTTTGCCGCCCCGTTGTTGCACTAGACGGGACCTTCCTAATCAGCGCTCAACGCGCAACCCTGCTCATTGCCGTGGTCCTCGACGGTAACCAGAAGATTCTGATGCTGGCGTGGGCTCTGGTCGAAGGAGAGAACAAAGATTCGTGGTCCTGGTTCCTGCAACACTTTCTGGAGAGCTTCCCGGAGTGGCCGCACCGTGACGATGCATCTATTATCAGCGATCGCGACAAGGGCCTGTTTCCTGCTGCACGAGATGTACTTCCGGCTGGCATACCGCATTACTTTTGTGCTTGGCATCTCCATCAGAATGTTGTGAAATTTGGAGAGGCTGCTGCTCTTTTCTATTGGCGTCTTGTGAAGTGCAGGGACTTTGACAAATGGGATGCATTGGTTGCAGCAGGCCGCCGTGACTTCAAGGAAATGATCAACTATCTACTCGGGGTCGAGAAGCCGAACTCGGGTCCAGCTCCGACAGATGCTGCAGAGCAGCAACGTCCCGCTCCCACAACAGCGGCTGAAGCACGTCAACAAGCTGCAGAGAACCGCCGCCAGGGTCGTGCAGCAGCGCGTGCCGCCAAGGGTTTGGGGACCACATCACGTGCGCATGGTCGTGGGGCGGGTGTCGCGAGCGGGCCGGCTGCCCCATCTCCTGAACCACAGCCTGCACCAACCGCAAGCACATCTGCCCCGACGGCTGCGCCGGCTGAGCCCCCGGCCACAACCGAGCCGCCCAGTCGTCCCTCAGGCTCGACGACTGCAGCCTCACGACCCTTCGACTATGCTCGCATCGCGCGACTCGTAAGGACAGGTTACATCCCCAGCAGCATCCGGACGGACCCGCCAAGTGCAACAGGATCAAGCGGGCACTCGGGCCAGGGGGGAGAGGAGCAGGCTGGGGGAAATACCTGCCAGGCACTGGTCGTTGTCACTCTGGACCACCCGTGGCCGGATGTCGGTAGTGGTCCCCCCCGTGTGAGGGTTGAAGCCGACATTGAGGAGGACGAAGAGGAGGAGGCTAATGCAGAGGAGGCAGAGGCAGATGATGCGGCTGATCCAGCGGCAACAGAGAGGAACCAGGCGGGGGCAGACGAGGACGCCGAAGATAACACGCCTGAGGCCGGTGTCTCGGAAGGGGACCATACTGCACGCGTGAGGACAGGGTTTAGGCAGAACAAGCGTGGTACGAGGAAGAAGCTGGGCATCAACCTCGTCCACTGGACACGCATTAAGGCCCCAACCCGTCGCTTTGGGATCTTTACGAGCAATGCAGCAGAGCAGGTCAACAGCTCAATCGTGCCCATTCGTCGCTTTCCGGTCACCCCTCTACTCGGGGGTCTCTGGGACTGGTATCGGGATAAGTATTGTGAACGCAAAATGGCTGCGCGGGAGAGAACTGCTATACTCACGGAAGCAGCAGAGGAGCGGATGGTGCAGAAGGAGACCCGGGCGGAGGGGTACGAGCTACTGGGCGGGGATCTTGAGAAAGGAACCATCCAGACCAGGGACACCGACGATCCCAAGGAATGGAGGTCCTTCAACGTCAACATCAACAGTGAAGTGAGGACCTGCGACTGCTCAAACTGGGACCAGTACCAGTTTCCTTGCTCCCATGCCGTTGCCTTTGCTCTGAAACGAAAACTAGACCCGCGCACCCTCGTTTCCGACTTCTACACCACGAAGAATTGGGCGGAGACGTATTCTTCAACGGTGCGGGGTTCCTGCGTGGACCGCATCGTCCTTGGGAGGAAGCTGGCCGCACCAGGCGAGTGCGAAGCTCCACCCTTTCGGCGCACGGCACCCTACACATCGCCAGCACCCATGGTGGGGTGCGTGGCACGAGTCAAAGGACTCCGCAAACTTATTGCGGAGGGTTGACTAGGGAATCGCGAGGGCCTAATAAACTGCTGTACTATTCGGGGCAAGATGTGGCCCGTGAGATTACGTGTGCTAGAGAGAGCATTCACAAAGATTTCGATCGCGCGTGACAACCCCCACAGCAATCTCTCATTGGGAGTATCCATGTGATAAGGCAAGAACGAAATGGTTGACAACGTCCTCACTGTTTGCTCACGGTTTTGTGACAGTTTTGGTACGGCCTCGGTGTGACAATTCAGACAATGTTTTCAATGTTTGCCCACGGGTCGTTGACTACCATCTGTGCATGCGAATAGTAGGGATATGTGGATTCACATAAGCTAGTAGATTGTTGCCAAACAGTCGCTTGGATTTCACAGTCGCTTCCAGGACGACTGATGGTCTTCCTCCATGTTTCTGGCTATTACTAATATTATTAAGAAGGCTATTACATGTTGTGCTGGTGTGGCATATCTAAACTAATACTAAGACTCCGGACGAGGACAACGTGTTCCTACACCCACCACTACATCATCTACTCTAACCCATGTCGAAACTACCCTAACTTATTGACTCCACACAAATCTCAAATGGTGCCCGCAAAAGGTGCTGACTCGCGATAGGACTTTCGCCCCTTTGGGCGCTTACGGTACCTCCTCCTCTCCGGGTATGCGCTGCCACCATACTTGCCCATGCAGCGGTTCTTAGTGTGACCGTGGAGATGGCAAACGCTGCACTTGTACGGATGCACAGCCTTCTCGACGCGTGCGTAGCTCGGCGGGCGGTTGTGTCACAGTGAAGTGCTCGTGGGAAACCGCGTGCAGGTCTCTAGATTGTGTCTGTGAACCGCAGCGTGAAATTCTCGTGAAGTGCTAGTGAATCTCCCGCCATGGCATTCCATTGGCTAACACATCCAATAGTCAACCAACCTTGACCTCGTCGGTAGCTCGCGAAAAACCCGTGATGCCTCAACTGATAAATAACACGCACGCGCTTGCGACTAACCGCCGTTGGAAATTTAGTACACCCTCAATGAAGCCGTTGCGAGCTGATACAATTTAGAGTCCAGAGAATCGCGTGTGGATACTAACTGACACAATACTCCACACATAAACGTATGAACAAACTAACACCGGTACAACCCTAACTCCATGTGCACCAGTGCTTTATTAATATGTAATCATGTGTCCAAGAACAACAGTGCTACGTTCCGTGCTGCCTGTAACCAACACAGGCTATGACACATTACTTTAACCTAACACCAGCAAAAACCAACGGCGCTACATATGAGTGTGATGTGGAAAGCCAAGCAATCCCTCGGCATGCCACGCTCTAACACACCACAAGGCAAAGGCAGTTCGGCCGGCGGTCTAGGAAAGTCAGCACAGCCCAAAAACCAGACAGAGCACCTCCCGTCTAAAGGCCGTCGGCTACACCTTTGTCTGTCTCCTTCGCTTGGAGCTGCGACGACACGGCGGCTGAGCCGAGGTTTGCGGATCTACCGACACCGTATCAACCGCCCTTCCTTTCTCCATCAAAGTCTTGCATTCCGCCCAGGCCTCCCTCCAGTTCTCCCACCGGTGCCAGAACTTGTTCCGGATCAGGGCAAGGCATACGTCCTTAGGACAGTCCTTCAACCTGTCCTTATCTTCAACAGACAGACCTATCACTCTCCCACGAGGTCCCCTGTGCGGCCCAAACAGCACATGTGATCCAGCGGCCAGTGATCTCGCGGCTTCCTCCTCATCTCCGAACTGGCTGCCAATAACGGTGTGCCCGTCTTTCTTCCGCTCGCAGACCAGTCTAGCAACCCATCGCCCATTCCAGGGCCGTAGGGTAATACCCACGAATCTCCCCTTGATTTCCTTGGCCTTATTTCTCGAAGACTGCCTCGCCTGCTCCTGCGGTGACGGAGAGCCGCCTCCGACGACCTCGGGCCGGTCTTCCACGACCAAGGGCGTATCAGGCGCGCGTTCAGAACCGCTCGTCGGCTGAAGCGCTGACACGGCCGTGGCCATGGTGTCGCATATGTCATGCGTCTTCACGATCCACTGCTTCATGGTTTCCATGCCGCCTTCTACGTCGGCGAGACGACTAGCCTGGGTCCGTAATTCAGAGGCCAGGTCCCTCATCGCCGAAATGCTGTCCACGATGGGCTGCACCCTGTGGTGCGACTCATTTCCCGGCGCCGGTCGGTCAAATGCCGGTAGTGTCACCGTTTTGTTGTGCAGCTTCGCGGCTAGCGTTTGCTCGCCAGCATCACACATCAAGGCTCTGATGGCGCGCTGGTAGGTAACAATGCGGTACGAGGGTGATGGGATGCCCTGCACAAGGTTCCTGAATGACCGGGCCGCAAGCTCGGACACGCAAACGCACACGAGTACGCCAGAGTCAACGTTGTAGTCCTGTTGCGGTACTTGGCTGGCCTGGACAGGTTAACAATACCATAAGATTGTTAATTAACGGATGGTTGGGCAAGCTGAGTCATCCATCGAGTATCGCATAGATAAACATATGCAATATGCCGGTCACTTACACGCAGTGCCCGGCAGCGTGGGCGACGGAGACGATTGGTCACATCCGACGCAGGGAGCCCCGGCCTCGCCTGCGTCAGCGCCGCACCCAAAAGCCTGCAGTCACGTGCTATGTCACACAATGACACATGGTCTTTGGAGTCCCAGCAAGTGTGCAAATGGCATAAAACACACTATGGCGGGGTCATCTGGTCTCACCAGTTTACGGTTCGGAAGACGGTGTGTGACCCGGCGACGTGATACCCAGTAGAATCGAAGAGCACAACCTGTGGCCCCTCAGCGCCCAGCACTTCAAGCTCCTCATCAGTCTTCAGCAGCAACCCCGGATCCTTCACAACGATCAGGCTTGCGTGTTTGGGCCCAGGGTTCCGCAGACACCTGGTCAAGCCATTGAAACATTGTGAGCCAACATTTATACCGTATTGTTCCGGCACCGCTGAACCACGCCTACTTACTGAGTTACTGCCACTATGCATACGTAGTCGAACTCGAACAGGGTATCGCTCTTGATGCCGCAGCAAAGATGCTCGTTAACAGCCGCCCGGTACGCAGAGGATGGCAGTGCCACCCACGAGCTCCCCGATGGTAGTTGCGGGTGCAAGATACTCAGAACGCTGCGCAAAACATGTTATGTACATAAGCACCGAATGTTTATGGTTAAAAACGACGTTTGTAAGCTGGCCCATAACTCACACGTTGTGGAAGTCGATCGTTGTTGCCGGAATCTCACACCCGTCCCGAATCCCAAGAGCATCAACCATCTGCACGTTCGCGCTCTGCCCAAGGTGATTCGTGATCGCCGGTGTTGGAAAGTATTCGCTAGTCAATGTGGGCGGAAGTAGACCGCCACCCTCAGACGGCCCAGGCACTGATTTCGCGAAAAGGGACACTATGTCGTCGGGTTCCGGTGGGCTCTCATCGACGTCAACCGTCACGGGAACCTCGAACTTAATAACACGCGATGACGATTTCTTGGACGATTCTGCATCACTCCTCGCCCGACCCAACCGCGGGCTTTTCCGCGACGTCATACTAAGGACTACTAGGGAGCTTGACCCGATGTCACCTGGCAATGTGAAGTTATGTACTCGTCGCTATGCCTTGCAGTCTAACAAGGAGGGGTGTTGACGCGATAGGTGCAAGCGTCCTTGTGCAAGTGATGTGACAAATGACGGGACGTCCACCTGTTGTTTGTGATGCGTAAGGACTGTCACTGTCCCCTATTGAGCGGTGGGTCACGCCGATATCCGGTGAGAACCGAGGTGCAGTTGTTATCTCTTTCATGCGGGATTGACAATGAATTACACGCGGGAAACAAGGGTAAACTGAAACACGGGTACAGTTAATCTGTACCCGTCACTGCACGCGTCGCTATTCTTGGCAGGCGTCCGTCACGACATATGACTGTAGTTTGCTCTCGTGAAACAGGCTAAATCCTACACAAGCTTTGACACGATGTATGGTAAGGACGTTATTCCTGATAGTGCAATGGAATGAAACATGACTTGTGTATGGCCCGACAGTCTAAGTCCCCGGAAGTATTAGCGGGATCGAGTAAGTGTTGGATAAACGTGGCGATTTATGTTGGCGAATGAGGGTGTTGGCGACCGAGGAGGTTAAAATACTAGGTTGTCCAAGTAGTGTTGTAATATAATTGGTCGTTACGGGTGGATACAATTTATGTACATATCGCACGTACGAGCATTTTATGGAAAGTGGTGTGAGGGACTAGGCATCATAGAGGCAACAAAGGTTGAGTGCCACGTGGCACTAGGCAGTCTCGGCCCACATGGATTTATTGGATTGCGAAGTTGCTAGACATGATTGAACTATCAACGATTACAGCGCAAAGCTGAAACCCTAAGTCCTGTACCCTAAGTGGCTACACCCACACTTGCCTACTAATATCGACAGTGTTTTCAATTGGATGCGTTGTTAACGTACTGTGCAAATAAGAAGAGTAAATCCCCCATGTGTTCCCGCGCCACGGGGTTTGTGCTCCGATGCAATAATGGAATGTACTCCATAGAGTTCCTGGCTAGTCTTGGTCGTTTTGCATCCAAGACTGTTGCTATGTAAACTACGTGTAAGCATGCGTTTATCAATCTCAATCATTTACATTCACTTTGACCTGAGTTCACAATTTCCGCTGCGAAACAAGCTGCGATCAACTCAGAACGGTCCTGTTCGCTAAATCACACTTCAAAATTGTAACACCTTCTCTAACCAGCCTTTGCCGATCGTAGTTGTCGTCTCAATTGCCGCCGCCGAGTTCGTTTGTCCAACGGCCAGCCTGGTCGTAGATCGCCTGCTGCCTGCAAGATCTTGTTTTGGCGCTGTCAACGAATGTGACGTTGCGCAAATTCCCTGAGACACTGTCGTACCATGGTAAAATTTGAAGTGTGATATTGCAAGGAAAGGATCGTTCAGGGTGGATCGCTTATGGGCTTCAGGCGGAAGTAATACACTCTGGTAATACCAAATGCGAAGGACGGTATCTGTTACTCGCATGCATATATAGGGATTGTATCGTAACACAGATCACCTGGTCACTCACCAGGTCAGTCTTTCCAAAACAAGTAGGTTGGATTATTTTCCTTTGTAGTAGTTCTGCGACGGTTTGTGACACATGTATATGCTTTGGGAGGGCAGCCGGTAATATCGCGGGAGGTCTAAACCGAACACTTCATGGCTGGCAACTTCGCGATGGTGACATGCCAGTGACAGCTCCGTGGTGCCCGACCTAGTGTACTGTATTCCAGTTTCCGTCATGTGAATGTCCTGTAAGGACCACACTTGTCATGCACTGTTTGGGCACTTGGTCCTTACTATGGTTTGACCCGCGTCATTCCGTTTCGCGTCGGATTGACGAGACTTTGGCGAAAAAATCAAGATGCACCCACTTCTCGCACGCCCTTGTTAAGTGGGTTCTACACCAGTGTGGTGGATCCCTTGTGAACATGTCGTGCGTACCGTGTGGATATTTACCCTAGTGTCTTACTGGGGGGTTCTTTTTTTGGGGTTGCCCCATGAGCACTATATTCGGCAAGACAACGGGAATTGTGTAGCTTCCCCGTAACTCGTGTTTCAATGCAATGTGATAGTATGGGTTTCGTATTGACCGGCCTGCACAGTTGCGTGTAGTGCAGACGTTCGGAAATTCCAAATGTTCCGCCACGGCTCTTTCTAGAGATTCACGAGTGTTTCACTTATACGAGGCGAGCGTACAGTGAGTACACACTTCGGTAAGAAGGCTGCATGGCTGGTGCCACGTGGGATGTCTACGGAATGTATACTGCGCTTTTGCGGGTTGTTGATCTGTTGTTGGCGAGTATCGCGTCAGGCATTTACATGGACATGCCAGTAGCTCCACTCTCCTCTGACTAGGGGCTGACGGAACGCACATTGCTGCATTGCGCTACTCACGTAAGGGTGTTGCCCTACACCTTCTGGCCTTTACTCTCGCTTCGCTACAATGTGATGTATCGGAAAGAAAGCCATTGTTGAGGTTCTCAGTTGCATAGCAGTCACCATTTCACATAGGCACACTAGGCTAGATGATGACGATTCAAAAACACATGCAATGAAACACGCAGAGGTTTATCCGACGATTAGAGAAGTCAGATGCATGCGGAAAGACTAAGAGTGTCCCAAAACACACCCGCTTCCATTCATTGAGACCTAAACTATGGATCCTGTGTTCCCGACCCCACCCGGCGAGACGCAGTCTCACCCCCGGCGATTCCTTCAGCTTCACCTCGTGCCCTTTTGTTGGCCCGACCATCATCATCCCCCAAGCTGGCCGTTATTGCAGCTTGCTTTTCCTGGATTTTGCGCATTTTCGCGTCCCACTTAGCCTTCGCAGCAGGCCAATAATTCCTCCACTCCTCCCACATGTGCCAGAACTTCATCCGGACCATCACCTCACACTGGTGCGGCGTGCACCCTCTGAGCTTCTCCTTGTCGGCGGCTGTCAAGGGAATGAGGTCCCCACGCGTTGGCTTGTCAACGAACATCACGTGCGAGGCAGCTGCGATTGACCTTGCCGCCTCATCCTCTGATTCAAAGTGGCTGTTGATGACGATTAGCGACGTTGATGCACGGTCTAGGATTATCCTACCGATCCACTCATCCTTGTCCAGCTTCTTTGTGACGCCCGTCCACCCCTTGGTGCTGGGCACCTCACCGTTCATCGCTCCCTGAGCCGTGGGAACCATAGATGATGATGCCGCCGGCGATGGCAGTACGTGTCGGGACCCCTGCATGAAACCAGCGTTAATGGTTGAGAAGCCCAAACCACGAGACTCGGACGCTTGACCACGGTGGCAGCTGGTATTGTCGAGCACCTCGTCAGTGGCGAGGAATGCATCAGGCTCTTGCCGCGTGGGACGAAGGGTCGTCAGTGGCAGTTGTGCGAAGTCGTTTGGCTGCCCAGCACCGGGGTGAACAGCGTTGGGAGGTTGCTGTGCATGGCCAATCGGCCATGAATGTGCGGCGGATGCTGAGCCGGCCGGCGGAACAGCAGCAGCCTGCTGCGCAAACCCCACCGCAGCAGGGGCGCGTACACCATGCATATGCGCCCCAGGGGGAAAGGCAGAGGGGGTGAAGAAAGGTTCCCCCGATGACCATACAGACGAACCCCTATGAGGAGCCGCAGTGTCAGCCTGCGCATCCAACCGGTGAGCACCCTGTACCTGCACACCTCGCTGAAACATGGTGAGCTCCGTCGGGGGTTCCACTAGGTCCCATGCATCGTTTCTGGGCTGGACCACAGCTGCTACGATAGGCCGCACAATTTGTGATTGAGCCCGTGCCTCTACGCCTGTGGGCCACACAGTCGGGCCGGGCGGGTATGACACTGGATCCGTCGCGGTCGCGTATTTCTGCGCATGAGCCGGCGTTGGTGCTACGCCGACAGAACCTGTCTGTGCTGCGGCCGCTGACTGAGCACCATGGCCTGCATGAGGCTGAACACGCACTGATCCACCTGGCGGTCCCGCGGCAGTTGCTGGAAGGTTGGCCGCTCCACCCCCTAAACTCCCGGCTCCATCAGGAACCCCGCCTGCTGCCGTTGCGTGCCCCGCCGATGTTGATGGTACACCAGTTGCTGGACCTGCCTGACCCGCGGCTGCACCTGTCTGACCAGTGGCTGCGGCTGCAATCCCGGCCGAGGCACCTGGCTGGCGCAGAGCACCATCCGGAGCCGCTGAAGCGCGCAGAGATCCGTCACCGAATCCTGGCATGCCACATGCAGCCGTAGTAGCACATGCTGGAGGAACCGCCTGACCATGCATGGTGCGAGAAGGGACGGCCGGGAGACCATGCGTCGCACGCGCATGTGACGCGCCGCAGGCGGAAGCGTGGGGATCAGCGCCCCTGTTCGCGGGAGCTTCAGTTGTTGTTCCGGCCACGCGCTGGGGCGGAGGGGCTGCAGCGGTGGAGGCGGTGGGGTTGTCGTTGTCCAGATCCTCAAGGCCACTCGTCGGCAGTTTGAACCCGATCTTGGCGGCCAGCTGCTGGAAGGCCGTGACGAGTGACGACAGCGACATAGTCACTTTGTCGAGCCCCTGTTCTCCCTTGTGAACGGCGTCCTTGAGAGCATCCATGTCTTCATGCAGGTTCTTGAGCTGAGCAGCATGGGAACACTGCTCCGCGGCTACATCTTGAATGGTTGGCTCCTTTATCTCAACAACTCCCTGGTCGCTATCGCTATCTTCCCCCCCGTGCTGATCACTCTGTTGGGGAATGTCGGCCCCCTTTAGTTGTAGCGATTCTAGCAGTGATCCTTCACCGGCCTCGCACATCAGAGCACGAATTTCGCGCCTGCATTGCAAGGCACTGTAACGTGGATGGGCGATCCCGTCTTCCATGAACTGGAAAGCTCGACCCACAAGCTCCTTCTCGAACATACAGACGTAGACACCGCAGTCCACCCCGTTCTGTTGCTGGGCCACCTCGAAGTACTGCAGGTCCAGAAATTACAGAAGTAGTGAAAACTGTCAATACAAGAACCCGAAACCGAGACATGCACTTCACTGGCATCTGGACGGCAAACAGAGTCTGTTGAGATACTTACTTCAAGCGCACGGCTGCTCACGCGTGAAACCCTTTCTGTCACAACCACCCATGGCATGTCAGGGTTGGCCTTCTTAAGGGCCCTCATAAGCAGCCTGCGGAAGCACAAAGTGGAAAAGGGGATTACGATACCGAGGATTAGAATCACGGGCAAAGGTACCGGCGACAAACCCCAATGGTATAAGCATCACGCTAAACTCACTCGTTGATGTTTGTGAAGATTGCCGTGCACATGTCGAAGTGCACGCGCGCTGAATCGTACAGTACTGCCTTTACTTCTGATGGTGGCGTCAGGGCATCGTATTCCTCCTTGGTAAGCATCAGCAGCCGGGGGTCCTTGACAACAACCAGGCTGAAGTGTTGAACTGGTACTCTGCATAAAACTACGGAGCAAAAGGGAGGTTGTGTTATGCATGCTACGGATCGGAACTCCAGGTTGTAGAAGACGAAGTCTATGCCATCCGTAATCTTCTGGAAACTTACTTGGTGAACACAACGATGAAAAGATAGTCGTGCTCGAAGAGAAGTTTGCAATCGACGCCGCATGCTAGCTCCTGCCCCTCGGTGACGCTTTGATAGGCGAGGGTGTCAAGAGCCAACCAAGTTTTCCCGTCAGGCAACTTCTTGTAAAGTAGACTCAAAACCCTGGAAGAATCCAAACAAGGCACGGCATGAACAAGATGAACAGGTATAAGTACATCAGTGCAAACGTTGAACGTGACTCACACGTTGTAAAAGTCGATGATAGACGTTGTCAGCTCGTGTCCATCCTGTATGTGGAGAGCATCCATGATGGTGACCGTCGCTCGCTGGTCGTGATGGTTTTTGATCTGACGGGAAGGGAAGTGGTCACTTTTGACCGACTTTGGTAGCTTCTCGGTCGCCGTGTCAGGAACTCTGACCCCTTTAGCGAACCTCGATATAATGTCGTCTGGCTCGGGCAGCACGTGCACGCTTTCAACTTTAAGGGGAACCTTGAATTCAGGGCACGGAGCCTGCTTACTACCGCTCGCTTCCTGCCTGTTACGGTTCGTTCGTTTCGCCCGCGCGACGGGTTGCTGGCTACTTGCGGCTAGTTGGCCCTTGTTGCGTGCGGAGAGCCTGGTCTGCGTCATGGTACTTTGACCCACTGATTAGTGCGTGAGTACAAGGAGCGGAGGATGGTTAGAGCAAGAAAGGAGAACCCTATGCTACGCTAATAGACTACGATGAATCTGAAATAGGCGCAACAATGGTGACCTCTCAATTACGGCAAAACTCATGGCTCACGAGATGGTGGAAATGGTGACTGGGTGCTTACGAGATGTTGACGGGGGGAAACAGTGGAGGAGTAAAGACGAGGGAAGAACGGACTGTTGCTGGCGTGCATGCAACGGTGCTTAACCCGCGAAATGAAGTCCGATGTGGCATGCTGTGATTGAATGTAACTCTGACATTGAATGTTCTCGACTGACCAGCGATGGAAATCCGTGCACGCGTGCTCAGGAAGATATTTCGCGCTGACGTTCATGATTGCCGCCGCTACATTTACAGCGGTGGTGGACAGGGCACATAACATGCCAAAGATGTAATGATTGTGCAGCATTGACAAAGAAAATCACGCCTGCCCACGATATCACTGAAAGTGTAGAAAAATGAGTTTTGATGGGAAAAACTGACCGCGGGAATCGGGCGCGGTCGCGTTAGGGGGGTAGTGGGAAAACCACTGCCCGTTGGAATTGGGGTCGAGCAAGCACCGCGGTTCGTCATTCCCTCCGTGGTCTGTCTGACACGAGCACAGAACCTCGGAAACAACGAATGGTGATGGCGCCTCGGGTCATGACATGAGCCATTCTCGATGCACAAGTGTGATTGGCTGTAAAGTAAGAACCAATCCATACCATCAACATTATGTCATTGTCAATCCCGCACAGATGTGCTCAGCCGTCCGATCATCCTGGATATTACTCTAAAGTCACCTTAGGGAACCTGAGCCTGTCACCTTAGATCCTCCCAAATATTACTCTTAGGTCACCTTAGGGAACCTGAGCCTTGGCTTGCCTTGTCATGACCGTCGCCTTCGCGGTCCGTCGCGGGACCGCGGGGCGTCAGTCGATTAACTCGCTCACGAAAAGCATTTCGAATCTCGGCGGGTTCCGTTTTCCCGAGGTGATTAAAAGTTACCTAGACATCTCTTCGCCACTTTATACAAGAACTTCGGAAGAGGATTGTAACGGGGATACACGGTTGCTGCCGGCGTACGGTGCAGATTCGCCGATCCGCGAGGATCTCGCTCGAGATGCTCACCCTCGCTTCTGTCACTCGCAATCGCATACACGCAAGAAGCACTTATCCGCGATAGAGTATCGCTCGTTTAAGTCACGGACGGATTGGCGGGCTGTTCACAGCGGGGATGGCGGAAGCAGTGGGGGGAACAGTAGCGGTCGGAACGTGACGGTTCCGCGCACACCTCAACAGTACTTTGACCTGCTGTGCTCAGGTAACACCTCCCCCTGCTGTGCTGAGTTAACACCTCCCCCTGTTGTGCTCAGGCAACAGCTTTCCCTGCTGTCCTCATGTAACACCTCCCCCTGCGCTACTCAGAAAATCCTTCCCCTGCTGAGCTCTGGTAACACCTCCCTCTGCTGTGCTTCTACCTCGTTGCCTTCCTGGCCTACTCTCCCTCCTCCCTCAGGGCAACCCGTCAAGGTGTGTGAAGCAGGGGGAGCAGGCAGGGCGTCGGTGGCACCAAGGGAGAGAATAACAGAGGATGATTCAGCTTTCAGCCTTCAGCCGTCGGAGAATGCAGTGTAAGCCTTCGCTCATTCCCCACCAATCCCTTAAATCTCTCCCCTCCTTCTTTCTGCAGGCCACCCCTTCAAGCTGTGTGAAGCAGGGGGGGCGGGCAGGGCGTTGGTGGCAACAAGGCGGATAGCGGAGAGGGAAGTGGTGCTGGCAACCACTCCTGTTGTGTCACACCCCACACTGGAACACGTTGGTAAGGTGGGCGAGCTTGGACAGGCCATCACAGTGGTTTATTTTTATTGCTCTTAATATAAATAATAATACTAATAATAATCATTATCATTGGCCGTTGATCTTTTGGGCCACACGTCATGGAACCTGTTGGCAAGGTGGGCAAGGTGGACAGCCCTGTAAAAAGCCCCTGTGACAACGGCACTTCTTTCAGGGCCATCACAGGGGCTAATTGGGCACACACCACCTTCTTATGGGCCACCCTTGGCGTATTTCCGCCTTTCCTAGTATTTTTGGCTCACCTTTGAGAGTTCGTGTCTTATTCTCCCTCTGTCACAATCATCCTTACCATTTCCACATTATATTGGCACTCGCTGTCACACTTCCACCACATTCCCACCACACTCCCACCACACCCCCCCCACAAACTCTTTCTCTTTTCAGGTGTGCTACTTGTGTCTTGGGCCGCTGGCAGCAAAGCAAAGCGTGGGGGGTAGGGGAGGCGGAGGAGGAGAAGGGGATCAAAGGGAGTGTGGCGGAGAGAGGAGGGGGGACGAAGGAGGTGACTATAACGAGCGGTTGTTCTGCAGTAAAGCGTGTGCTGATGTGGCATGGGTAAGTGTACCCTCAACGTGTAGGCCACACACACACGCACACACGAGGGCAAGCGCACTCGATGCATTCTGTTTGGCACTCAGAACAAACACACCTGACCAACACATTATGGTGCCTCCCTTGTCATCCCCTTCCCTCACTTGTCAAACCTCACCTTTCTGGCAGCATGACTTCTATGCCGTGGAGAGCGCAGCTGATTGGTCCAACCTGCATCAACACTGTAGGTGAGTGAGCATCGAATCGAAACGCTTAGCTTGCATCATACTGCCTGCCGCTTGTTAGAATTATATATATTGTAGCATGCTAAGCACATGTGACTGTACACCAATTGTGGTGTACAGTTGGGTTGGGACTACACCCAACATTGGGTGTAGCCTTGCACTTTGGGGTGCCAATCCACCCAATTGTGGTGGAGCCCCCAAATTGCAACCCTCTTGACTTTTTGGGTACCTCACTTCACAATTGAGGCCACCACAAGCCAAGTGGGCCTAGGGTTGCCACACTTCTTAGAAGTGTGGGCAACCCAACCCACCCCACCTATGGTTACCTCACTTCCCAAAGTGAGGCCAACCCAACCATAGGTTGGGTTCCTCCTTCCCTTCCAAGCTTCTCTTCCCAAACTATGTATGCTAGGTTTGCTCTCTAATCAAATCACTTGTTCAATTCACATCTTTCACATGGTATAGAGCTAGTTGTTCCTCCTTTCGCCGCCGCGGCCAATTCCGCCGCCGCCGCCTCCTCCCTTCGCCGCCGCGGCCGATTCCGCCGCCGCCGCCTCCTCCCGTCGCCGCCGCGGCCGATTTCGCCGCCGCCGCCTCCTCCCCTCGCCGCCGCGGCCGATTCCGCCGCCGCCGCCTCCTCCCGTCGCCGCCGCGGCCGATTCCGCCGCCGCCGCCTCCTCCCGTCGCCGCCGCGGCCGATTTCGCCGCCGCCGCCTCCTCCCCTCGCCGCCGCGGCCGATTCCGCCGCCGCCGCCTCCTCCCGTCGCCGCCGCGGCCGATTCCGCCGCCGCCGCCTCCTCCCGTCGCCGCCGCGGCCGATTTCGCCGCCGCCGCCGCCTCCCCTCGCCGCCGCGGCCGATTCCGCCGCCGCCGCCTCCTCCCGTCGCCGCCGCGGCCGATTCCGCCGCCGCCGCCTCCCCCCTTCGCCGCCGCGGCCGATTCCGCCGCCGCCGCCTCCCCCCTTCGCCGCCGTGGCTGATTCCGTCGCCGCCACCTCCTCCTCTCGCCGCCGCGGCCGTTTCGCCGCCGCCGCCTCCTCCCGTCGCCGCCGCGGCCACTTCTGCCGCCGCCGCCTCCTCCTCTCGCCCCCGCGGCCGTTTCCGCCGCTGCCGCCTCCTCCCCTCGTCGTCGCCTCTCTCACACCGTCGCCGCCTGCGCCTCCCGCCGCGGCGCTCACATCCTCCCCCTTCCCCTTCTCCCCTCCCCTCCGGCAGTAGCGGCAGCAGCAGCAGCGGCAGCAGCGGCAGCAGCGGCAGCAGCAGCAGCAGCGGCAGCAGCGGCAGCAGCGGCAGCAGCGGCAGCAGCAGCAGCAGCGGCAGCAGCGGCAGCAGCGGCAGCAGCAACAGCAGCAGCAGCAGCAGCAGCCTGAGCACAGCTCCATCCTCCTGCAGCAGCACTTCCCCCCCCCCTTCCCTCTTGGCCGCCGCGGGTCCACCCGCCGTCGCCCTCCTCCTTGACCGCCGCGGGTCCACCCGCCGTCGTCCCCCTCGAGGCCGTCGCGGGTCCACCCGCCGTCGCCCCTCATGGATACCACTCCTCCCCCTCTTCCCCCTCCCATTGACGCCTCCTCCGTCGACAAGCTCCAACTTGCCGCGGACCGCTCGGCGATCAATTGGCACTCCTTCGTCGGGAGCATCCGCCGCGTTCTCCAGGACGCATTCGTCGAACCCTACTGCGTCCTCGACGTCCTCCTCCGCCGCCCGCAAGCTCTCCAGCCCACGGCACCCAGTCACCCCGGCGAACCCCCTCCACCCCCCATTCCCCCTGGCCCTCCTCCTTCTGAACCCACCTTGGAGATCGCCACTACCCCAGCGCTCCAGAGTGCCGCCGACGCCACATTCCTCCATGATCGCCGCGAGTACCTCATCCGCAAGGCAGAGCACGAGGTCGCAGTCCACCATCACGACTTCGCAGTAGCGGAACGCGCCAACCGCCTGGCCCTCCTCGATGAATACAACACGGCCATGGCAGACTACCTCCCCAAGAGTATTGCATGGGCCGCTGCTGACAACCGCGCCTGCACCATCCTCCTCGGCGCACTCCCTGATACCCTCATGCGCCGTTTCCAGGCTCGGGAGATGCGCGCCTCCCTCATCTGGGCCGAGCTCCAGGCAATGTTCGAGCGCCGCGACATCAGCTCTGTCGGCGCCCTGTTCCAGGAGTACTTCTCCATCACCCTCGCTACCTGTGACGGCGCAGTTGACTACGTGGGGCGCATGCAGGAGGTCGCTGACCGCCTTGCTGCACGCCAAGCTGCCCTCCCCGAGCCACTGCAAATCCACCGCCTCCTCTACAACCTCACCCCGGACTACGAGTCCCGCCTCCATGCCTTCACTGAAGCGAACGCCATGGCCGGCCTCAACGACGTGGTCCAATGGATCATCGACACGGAGGTCAAGCTCCGCACCCCCGTTGTCAACCTCACCACCCCTCAGCCCTCCTCCTCCAGCTCCCTCAATGCTACGCAGCCGCGCAACCAGGGTGGTCGCAGCGGTGGCGGTGGAGGCCGTGGAGCGGGTGGTGGTGGTGGAGGTCGTGGCGGTAGTGGTGGTGGTGGCGGTAGCCGTGGTGGCCGTGGTGGCGGTGGTGGTGGTGCTGGAGGACCGTCCGGTGCTAGTGGTGCTGTGACTCGAGGCGCTCGCCCTGGCACTCTCCCCCCATGCACGTATGTGCGCCGCCATGGTCCCCCCAGCACGTGCTTCAAGGCGCTCGACGACGCCTGGTTTGACCGAGGTAACACTGGCACCCCTCCTCGCTGGAACACTGTCACCCCTCGCCCCTCCCTGGTGGATGTTCAAACCCTCCCATCTTTCCTTCCTGCTCACCTCCGCCTGGTTAGCCCCTCCCAGCCTTCCCAGCTGCAGCAATTCCAGTAGCACCAGCAGCAGCAGCATCAGTACTTCCAGCAGCAGCAGCAGCAGCAGCAGCAGCAGCAGCAGCAGCGCAGTTTCTCCAGCCGCAGCAGCCGCCGCCGCCGCATTTCTTCCAACCGCCGCCGCAGCAGCAGCAGCAGTTCCTTCCCCCGTACTGGCAGCAGCAGCCACTGACCTTCGGCACGGCGGCTACGGCCGCCCATGCCTCCCTTGCTCCCCCCCCTCCCTGGGGTTCCCTCCCCTCTGCCCCCCCCAGTGTCCCCGACACTTCGGGCAGTTTCCTCGGTAATGTCAGTATTGCACCATCCGTCGCTTCCATGTATCCCTCTGCTATCAATGAAACTTCTTTCCAGTACCCCGTGTCACCTCCTCCTCCTTCTTCCCCCACCCTGGACTTCGTCCTTGATAGTGGGGCCACTGAAACCGCACTAAAGGACGCAGGTACTCTCACCCCCCTTCCACTTCCCACTCAGGTTCATGGAGCTGATTCCAGTTTTTCCATCCCTTGCACTCATCTCTCCACCCTCCCCTGCACTGCCTTCCCCTCCGGTAAAGTCACAGGCCTCCACATCCCCACTCTCCGCAACAACCTCATCTCCCACCGTGAGCTCCAAGGTGTTGGTATCACTGCCATCTACCCTGGTTATGCCAATTACTGTGACCTCTACCAGACTTCCTCTGGCCGCTTCCTCCTCCGCATCCCACTCTGCCCTCGCACTCGCCTCTACACTCTCCGCACACCTCGCCCATCCTACTGCCACGTCACCACCCGTGCTGGTACTTCCACCGGTCCACCCCCCCTCCTTTACTTCCCCCCTCCCCTCCCCCTCAGGTATCCTCTCCCTCCCCGTCGTCCTCCTCCTCCCCTCCCGTCCCCTCCATCACCCCATCTCCCTCCTCCTCCACTACCCTCTCGCACCCTGCCGTTCTCTTACACCACAGACTCGGCCATCCCAACTTCACCGCCCTTCGCACCACAATCACCTCCCGCCTCCTCCGCAGCCTTCCTCCCGTCTTACCCCCGCTTCCCTCCTCCCCCTCTCCCCCATGCCCTTCATGCATTCACGGCAAGCTCAAGCAGTCACCCCACCACGGTCATCCCACCTTCGCCGCCGCCCCCATCGACCTTGTCCACATGGACCTCTAGGGTCCCTATCCCATCCGCTCCCGCCAGGGGCACCGGTACATGCTCGTCCTCGTTGACGACCACAGCCGGTACTCCACCACCTTCTTTCTTCATACGAAAGACCAGGTGCCAGCAGTGGTCATCAACTGGGCCGAGCTGTGCCGCAATCACTTCAAACGCCCCATTGGCCCACTCTGACGGTGGGGGTGAGTTCATCAATAACACTCTCGCCACATACTGCAAAACCTACGGTATCCAACAGACCTCCACTCTTCCCCATTCCCCTCAGCAGAACGGCATTGCCGAGAGCCGCATTCGTGAGATCACCAAGATAGCTCGCTGTCTCATTGCTCATGCCTCCACCCCGCCTTCCCTCTGGAGCTATGCCCTTCTCCACGCCGCCCTTCTCCTTAATCTCCGCTCCCATCCTCAGCACCCTTCCTCCTCCCCCACAGAGCTTTGGTCCAACACCAAACCTGACGCTGCCGGCCTTCGAGTTTGGGGATGCAAGGCCTACGTTCTCGTTCCACCCGCCGATCGCTCCCGCGCCGCTGGCAAACTTGCTCCCCGTGCCCTGGAATGTGTCTACCTTGGGCACAACCGCGACTCCCCAGGCTACCTCTTCCTCCACCCTCCTACCAATCGCCTCATCCGCAGCAGCGACGTCGTCTTCGACGAGTCCGTCCCCTATTACTCCACTCCTCCCCCTGATCCTCTCCCTCCTCCTACTCGCCCTCTCGCCTGGACCGACACCGTCCTCCCGCCTCTCCTCCCCCCCGCTCCCCTCCTCCCACCTGTCGCCGCTCCACTCCCGCCTCCCTCCTCTGCCGACGTCTACGACCCCGCTGCACCCGCCTCCCCCGCCCACTCAGCTGCACCCCCTCCCTCCCCTCCCTCCTCCCATCACTCTCCCGCCCTTCCGCAGCAGCAGCAGCAGCCGGGGCAGCAGCAGCAGCGGCAGCAGCAGCAGCAGCCGCAGCAGCAGCAGCATCAGCCGGGGCAGCAGCAGCAGCAGCCGGAGCAGCAGCAGCAGCAGCAGCAGCCGGGATGGCAGCAGCAGCAGCAGCCGGTGCAGCAGCAACGGCAGCAGCAGCAGCAGCAACGGCAGCAGCAACAGCAGCAGCGGCCTCAGCAGGGGCAGCAACCCCATCGCCCGCAGCGACAGCGCGCCACCTCCCGCTCCTCCCCCTTTCTCCTTCCCCGCATGCACACCCGATCTCTGGATCCCATCCTTGGGACCCCTCCTCCTCCTTCCCTGCAACTCCTTGAGGACTCTCACGAGGAGTTCCTCGCCATCCAGCAGCACACTCCGTTCATAGCCACCCTCTTTCTTGACTTCCTTGGCTTCCCCGTCCTCGGCGCCACCTCCACCCCCACCATCTTCACTCCCTCCACTTTCCAAGAGGCCATCACATGCCCTGACGCGGACAAGTGGATAGCAGCAATCTTCCAGGAGTGCGAGGCGTTTATCCGCAACGACTCCTTCGTCGACGTTCCCCTCCCTGACGGTGCCAATCTTGTCGAGGGCAAGTGGGTCTTTCGGGTGAAGCAACTGCCGGACGAGGAACCGGTCTACAAGGCCCGCTACTGCGCCAAGGGCTTTACACAGACACATGGGGAGGATTTTTGGTTCACTTACGCCCCCACCGCCAAACCCCCCACCCTTCGCGCAACCCTCGACGTTGGTGCGCGTGATAACATGGAGATCGACTGCATGGACGTCTCCAATGCGTTCCTACAGGGCGACCTGCATGAGCGCATTTTCCTCCGCCGGCCACCTGGGTTCCACGCAGCCTTCTCTGAGAACACTGTCTGGCAGCTGCGTCGCCCTGTCTACGGCTTGAAGCAGGCGCCGCGCGAGTGGCATGCAAAGCTGGCTGCCACCTTAGGGTCACTCGGCTTCTCTCCCTCCCACTCCGACGCCAGCCTCTTCATCCGCTCCTCCCCTCGCCGCTTCTTCATCCTGGTGTACGTGGATGACATGATCCTGCTCTCTGACACGAAGGCCGACATGGAGCAGATGAAGCAGTCCCTGCAGCAGCGTCTCAAGTGCAAAGATCTTGGAGCCCTCACCCACTACCTGGGCATGGCTATCACTCGTGACCGCTCTGCTCGCACCATCACCCTCTCCCAGTCCCATTACATCGGCCAGATCTTGGAGAAGTTCGACATGGCGCAGGCCAAGCCCGTCTCCACCCCCCTCCCCTTCGGCCACCAACTCGCCCCACCCACCTCTCCCACCTCCTCCCCTCACCCCTATGCCGAGCTCGTTGGGTCCCTGATGTACGCGATGATGTGCACCCGCCCCGACCTCGCCTATCCCATCAGCGTGCTCGCTCGCTTCGTCGGCACCGGCCGCCACAGTGAGGAGCACTGGAAGGCGGCCAAGCGGGTCCTCCGCTACCTTCGAGGGACCAAGGACCTTGCCCTCACCCTTGGCGGTTCTTCCCCTCCTCTCCTCTCGGGCTTCAGCGACTCCTCCTGGGCCGACACGCAGCCGGACCGCCGCTCCTCCCAGGGCTACGGCTTCACCCTTGGCAGCGGCCTCATCAGCTGGCGCTCCACCCGCTCCTCCGCCATCTCTCTCTCCACCTGCGAGGCCGAGCTCTACGCCGGCACCATGGCCGCTCAGGAGTCCCGCTGGCTCTGCTTCCTCCTTGCCGAGCTCGGCGCTCCCCAGACATGCCCCACTCTCTGGTGCGACAATGCCAGCACCATCCATCTCACTGAGGACCCTGTCTACCATGCCCGCTCCAAGCACATCGAGCTCCGCTATTTCTTCATTCGCGAGCTTGTCCAGAAGGGTCTCATTGCCGTTCGCAAAATTGCGACCGAGGCCAACCTGGCCGACATTTTTACCAAGGCCCTCCTTCGCCCTGCGCACTCCGCTTTCCTCCGCCTCATCGGCCTCGCTCGCCCGGGCGCTCCTTGATTCAGGGGTTGTTCTCTTCTTGTGTTAGCATGCTAAGGGGTTGTGTTAGAATTATATATATTGTAGCATGCTAAGCACATGTGACTGTACACCAATTGGGACAGTTGGGTTGGGACTACACCCAACATTGGGTGTAGCCTTGCACTTTGGGGTGCCAATCCACCCAATTGTGGTGGAGCCCCCAAATTGCAACCCTCTTGACTTTTTGGGTACCTCACTTCACAATTGAGGCCACCACAAGCCAAGTGGGCCTAGGGTTGCCACACTTCTTAGAAGTGTGGGCAACCCAACCCACCCCACCTATGGTTACCTCACTTCCCAAAGTGAGGCCAACCCAACCATAGGTTGGGTTCCTCCTTCCCTTCCAAGCTTCTCTTCCCAAACTATGTATGCTAGGTTTGCTCTCTAATCAAATCACTTGTTCAATTCACATCTTTCACACCGCTGCTCCTCCGTGCCTTTCTCACTCTCCCCGATTGCTTCTCTGCTCCCCATCTCCCCACCCATCCAACCGTCCTTCCAGCAAGTCACCCCGAACAGGACCACCCCTATAAACTCACCACAAAGCCCCCCATCTTCCACTCTTCCACCCCATCACCCCTACCAGGACCCACTCTATCCGCTTCCCACTGGTGGCAAAGCGTCTAGCGTGCATGGTTCTGGCTGGTACTGCTTCTGCCAATGTGCTCCAGCCGCTGTGCCATGTGGCAGAGAGTGGCGACAGCGCTGCCATGCCCGTAATAGTAAGCCATGCCTGCTCACCGCAGTAAGTGGTGAGCCTCTTACCCCTTGTTCCTGGCATGATACCGATAGTATGATGTCTGCATGGAGCTGGCAGGCAGGCAATGCCTCTGCCAATGCGCTCCAGCCCCTGTGCCATGCCAACGAGGTAATATATGCCCACTCCCAGAAGCTGGCAGCGTGCACCCCATTTCTTTAGGTTGGCACGGGGGTTGAACCCGAACCCACTCGCTTCGGAAGTGACCCAACTATCAGCTGAACCACTTCAGGTTGGGCAACACTGTTACGAGATTTCGGGATGAGCAGAGATGATGCTCTTGCCCTCGCTCGCGAGAAGTCGCATGCTAAAGCAACTGTAACCATCTTACTGCCCCTCCCACTCGCTCTCTCCTCTCTCCCCTCTCTTTTCTCTCCTCCCTCTTCCCTCTCCGCGCCAGTGGCGGCAGGAGCATGCATACATCCACTCGGCACTCTCCTCTCTCCTCACAACCGCACAGGCAGCAGGGCAGGGAACAGTCCGCTCCCTTTCATGTGCGTGACGGGTATGCATACATGCACGCAGCGCTCCCTTCGCTCCTCGCAGCATCACACGCAGCACAAGCAGCAGGGCAGGGAACAGTCCGCTCCCTTTCATGTGCGTGACGGGTATGCATATGTGCACACAGCGCTCCCTTTCATGTGCGTGACGGGTATGCATATGTGCACACAGCGCTCCCTTCGCTCCTCACGACAGCACAGGCAGCGGGGCAGGCCAAAATCCGCTCCCTTTCATGTGCGTGACATGAGAATGATGCTCCTGATTACATGCCAACATGCTCGTATCTCATTTCTCATCCTCCATCTCCCATCCATCATCCCCCATCCCTGATTTTTCTTCAGATGGCCCTCTCTCTTTCTGCATTTTTCTGATCCCCCGTCCCCCCCAAACTCCTCCCCCACCAGTCTTCACCCCTCACTGGTACGCCTCTCTCCTAGCCCGTCTGCATCTCAACGCCTTCCGCATCGCGCCACTGCTCTCAGTCACCACTGCAGCAGCGGCTGAGCACTCTCTCTTGGACTCAACCATGCAGGACAGCATCTCTCTCTCCGCAGCAGCACTCTTCCGAGCGGCGAGTGCGGCAGTGACGGGCGACGAGGCAGTCGGCACGGGGGTGTATCTCCTCGCTTCCTTCTTCAACCATGACTGTGGTGCGTGCGTGCTCTCTGCTTGATGCTCGCTCACACCTCTCTTCAGGAGCTTCAGCCACCGCACTGCCTCAGACAGAGGCTCCAGGGGTGTACCTCCTCGCTTCCTTCTTCAGCCACGACTGCGGTGCGTGCGTGCTCTCTGCTGCATGCACGTGTCTATTCTTGTGGGGACTCGACGATCCTCTTTTCTCACATGCTCATACTCTTACCCCTTGACCCATCCCTGCCATTACCCAGACCCTAACGTAGACATCTCATGGCCCATTGACGCTACAGCCGTGTCCTGAACTGTCACATGCTGACATGCTTTGAGATGCTCACTTATCCATCATCCACCCATCCACGCCATTACCCAGACCCTAACGTAGACATGGCCCACTGATGCTACAGCCGTGCGCTGAGCTGCTCTCATGCTCACATGCTTACCATCTCCTCCCCCTCCCCTGCCGTTTCTCAGACCCTAACGTAGACATCTCATGGCCCACTGACGCTACAGCCGTGCTCCGAGCCAGAAGAGATATCGAAGCTGGTGAGCAAGTATGGCTATTGGTTTCATTATCCATACCGTATCAGTCGTCAGTGAGAGAATCAAATCTGATGGTGATCAATGCTGCTACTGCTACTGCTCCTTCTCCTGCTTCTGCTCCCGCTCTCTCTGCTTCTCCTCGCTCTGCGCTCCTCTGCTTCTCTCTGCTGCTCCCTCTGTTAGTACAGGTCATGTTAGCACCAACCAACCCTGTTTGCGAGGCAGACTTTGAGTCGACTAAAAAGTCTTGTCTAGCACCAACCCTATCTGCCGCGCCCCACATGCCTATGCCTCCAGGGGAGCACCTCACAATAACGTACCTGGACAGCAGCCTCGGAAGGGAGGCTCGGCAGAGGCATCTGAAGGAGGCGTATGGCTTTCGCTGCACGTGCCAGCGCTGCCAGCAAGGCGACATGTAGATAACGGGTATGTTTACTGTAGGTGGTGTTTTGTAAACGGAACTGTAAGTGTCATTAATAAAGCACCTTTTATTCAGTTATCACCATATTTTGCGCTGAGATGGAGGCCCAGAATTGTAGCTCTGGATGTAATGTCTAGTGCACCTTTGAAAATGCGCGTCCATATTTGGTCATACCATATCTACTGAATCAGAAGTGCTATAATGAGAGCAAATCGTTTTTATTGATTAATAACTTCTGTTGCAATGCAGGCATGAGGTGCACCCACAGATGATATGAGCTAAGAAGACACACAGAGCATTCTTAATGGCCAACACAATCAAGACTTGTATCCTCCACCATTCAAGCCGCAAATCTATTCCCAACCCCCATGGCATGGCACTAGCAGCTGAAGTAGTGCAAATCGTCATCCATCAACTGACCCATCAGCCTCATCGGGTCATGTGCCCCTGCTAGCCCTGCTAGCCCTCCTGCTAGCCCGCCTCCTGTCACTCCTCCTGTTAAACCTCCAGCTATCCCTCCTACACCCATCCCAAACATATTCTCATGACCATCAACACCAACAGCACCAGCAGCAGCACCGTTGCTGCCACCACCGCTGCCATTGCTACTGCCATAAGTCCCCATCATGCCCCCATCCCACATACCCAATTCATCAGCCCCTCCTCCCCCACCACCACCCAACCCACACTCCTCTCCAGTCAATTTCTCAAACCCACCATACTGCACCGCACCAGCATCAGCAGCACCGCTCCCCTCTGCCCCGCCTGCTTCAGCCCGGACCTCAGGTTCGGTCAAGGCTCGGCCGAGCGTGCGCTCGCCGGGCACCAAGGCTTGGAGGTCCGACAAGGCTCGGCGCTTCATCCTGGTTTGAAGCTGGCCCTTGGCCCAAGATCCAACGGTTGCGATTAGCTCCTCCTGCTGCTGCTGCTGGGCTATAATAGCAGCGAGACGCGGGGAGATGGCGGGAGCAGCAGGAGAGGCAGGTGTGGCAGATGGGAGGAGAATGGATGGACGAGCGAATTGATTGCTCGCGGAATTTCCAGTGCTGCTGCTCTTGCTGACCCCGCCGTTGCTCAGTCCAGTATTGCTCAAGCCGGCGTTGCTGAGAGCATCATTACATGACGTGGGGCTTCCAACACCCCCGTCGCTCCCCGTTTTTTCCACCGCTTCACCAACGCTTGACAGCCCTGCTTTCTCCTCTCCCAATCGCGCCATCTGCTGCTGCTGGTGCTGCTGGTGTTGCTGCTGCTGCTGCTGCTGCTGCTGCTGCAGCTGCTTTTGCAGGTCTTCCCCGTGTTGCTGCTGCTCCTGCAGCTGCCTCTGCAGCTGCAGCTGCTGCCGGTTCAGCTCTCTCCTTCGCTTCTCCAGCTGCTGCTGCTGACTTGGGTGCTGCTGCAGATTCTGCTGCTGTTGTTGCTGCTGCTGTTGCTGCTGTCGCATCTCCTCTCCTTGCTGCTGCTGTTGCTGATTGATAGCAATGCCACCAGCCATGCTGCTGTAAGCTGGAAAAGGGTGGCCCATGGGGGGCATGTGGAAGGCAAACGGATGGGCAGACGCATGTGCTGCTGCATGTGCAGCATGTGCAGCATGTGCCATGTGGTGATGCATGGATGGAGGTGCCATTCCTGCCATCCCCATCATGCTTCCGGGCTGCCCGAACATCATTCCCGGAAACATTTCGCCAAACTGCCCGCTGCCCGGGGCAGCTCCTGTCGGCAGGCCAATAGCAGGAGGCGGGTGGAAGGAATCACCCGGGAAGCTTCCTTGCCTCAACAGCTGAGACTGATGCTGGTGGTGCTGCTGCTGTTGGTACTGCTGCTGGTGGAAAGGGAAATTCTGATTGGATACTGGCTGTGCAGCAGGAGGCTTAGCAGCAGCAGCGGGGGCAGGGGCAGGAGGGGCACGGGAGGAGTTGGAGAGCCTTGACTTGGTTTGACTTTGCTGACCAGCCTGCTGCATGCTCGCCTTGATGGCGGCGGCTGTAGCAGCGGCGGACGCGAAGGCGGCAGGGTCCTTGCCAGACGGCTTGCTGCTGCCGCCTCCACTGGCTACAGCCAAACCACCAGCAGCACCAGCCACACCAACAGAACCAGCCACACCAGCAGCACCGGCGGCAGCGGAAGCGAAGACGGGATTTCCGGAAGGAAGGAAGGAGGAGGCACTCGCACTTCTCCGAATGGGGCAGGTGATGCCGCCACCTCTATTAGCACCACCGATGTTAGCACCAGTGACGCCGGCAGCGCCAGCAGGAGCAGGGGAGCCCGAGCCTGAGAGCTTGGGGCGGAACGGGCAGGAGGCTTGATGGAGGTTCCGCGCGTTGCGGTCAGCAAAGGCGTTGCTCCACTGGTGCTTCGGGCAGCGGTCAAACGGGCAGAGAAAAACTCTGTGCTCTGGGGTTAAGGACCCCGCACCCTGTGAGAGCGAAGCAGCAGCAGCAGCAGCAGCAGCAGCAGCAGCAGCAGCAGCAGCAGCAGCGGCAGAAGCGCTGGTGAGGTTGCTTGTACCGGAGAACACTGTAGCGGGGATATTCAGAATCTCCTGCTCCGTTTTGACGCGGCCAGCCAAACGGCCAGGTGCTTCAGGCGCGTACTCGTCATAGTCTGTCCCGTTACCAGCCGCGGATAGTTTAAAGCTTCCCCGCTTATCCTCCCCCGCGTCAAGTGCGCCGGCGTGCATCTTTCCGCTGAGAATCTCCGCCAGAAGCGCGTTCGTATCCACGCCCGTCAAGTCCGCTCCGCGGATCCCTCCCCCAATTCCTCCGCCAATCCCGTCACCAATCCCGCCGGTAATTCCGCCGTCGCGCTCGAACGCACCCGCGCTGGGGGCTCTTACGGGCGATCCGGCAGCAAACGGGTCGAATTTCGCCGCGTCTTCGAGGCGCCCTTGTGCCTTGAGAATCTCCGCCTCCTCCTGGTCCAGCACGGCGTTCCACGTGGCACTCTCGCGCGCCGTCATCTTATCCTGCAGGCACTTGCTCTGGCGAACCAGCTTTCGAATCCGCGCCACGTCAGGACACAGGTGCCGGATGACTGACGTCAGCACGCCTACTTTCCACGCCTTCTTCAAGTCGTGCGGTTTCTTGTACGGCGGCGGGCCGGTGCCACGTGTCAGCCCCAGCTGCGGCCACCAATGCTCCTCCCCCGACGGCCACCAGGGCGGCGGAACGCCCTTCTCGAGCGGAAATCTCCGCTGCGGGGGGTCGCAGTGCTGCATCAGCGCGGAAAGCAGCGATCCCAGCGTCGTATCCTGCAGCTCCTGCAGCGTCTGCGGCGTCGCGAGCGCGGAAAGTCCGCTCCCGCCGAGTCCGCCCGCGCCGGGGACCATCCCGCCGGGAAATACGTTGCCGTTCCCCCCAGCAGCGGCGGCGGCGGAAGAAGCGGCGGCCTGCTCCGCGTTGTAGCGCGCAATCGCCGCGGGGCCGTTGCGGTCGAAGCGCACCTTGTCCTTCCACCACGCGCGCAGATTGTCGGAGCTTCCGCCGACGGGCTTCCCCTTCTCGGGGATAATTCCGTACACGAACCCTTGCGCGTTGCACACTTCCATCATCTTGAGCATATATTTAAGTATGCCGTCGTGCGCGCGCGACATCTTCTTCCGCCGCGCCTGGTCCTGCTGCGACTGCCGCTGCCGCGTCTTCTGCTCGTCCTCGCCCGCCGCGTCCTTCGGCGCATCCGTCGCCGCGTCTCCCGCCGCATCTTTCGCCTCGTCTGCCGGATTAGTTATCTCGCTGTCTTTCGCCTTCTGTCCGTCCTTGATTCGCTTCAGCTTCAGGCGATCCTTCCACATGCGACGCTCCAATTCGTCGACGTCGAATTCGTCGTCGGAGAAGCAGTCGCCGAAGTCGCAGGCGTCGCCTGCGATGAAATCCGCCATGTCGCCGAGATCGAGCTGACCGCTGATTAAAATCTCCGATTCCATCCTCTTGATAAGAATTCAGACAGCTGAAGAAACAGAGTCCTTTTTTAACGGTCACGTCGAAACGGTCGAGTCGGCGTATGTAAACTTCGGATGAACGGTAATTCGCCGATGATACACGTGAGATCTGGTCCGTGAAATGCCCACGAGCTTCGGAGCACGAGCGGGTGACGCGGCGACACGTGGCACACCAGACTGATAGGCTCAAAGCGTGTGGTCGGGATGGAAAGATGTTCCGAGAATCGTTCCAAGAATTTCCGAGAATTTCAAGGTCCCGACAGAAGAGGGATCGAAGGAAATATCTCAAAGCTTGTGGGATATGGCGGGAAGACAAGCTGCTTAAGGGATTTGATGCTGAGCGAGTGAGGAAGCAGCGGGAAGCGGCTTCGACTCATAAGTGATTGCAGAACGGTCAGCTAGGAGACACCTGCTCTCGCCTCTCTGTCAAGTTCAGGCTTTACTGGTTTCGAAACACTTGAGTTTCGATTCCGCAAGCTGGAATTGCTGTCTGACAGAGTGCAGAGCGCAATTTTGTATCGCAGAAGAAGTACGATGCGGAATCACTGAGGATGCTTGCAGGGTGAGGCTGAGAGAAGCCGACGAGCTAGAAGAGCGAATTATAGCAGTGACTATGGGTGCTGGCGCTCACACGGGAGAGATCTCTATTGACTAAAATTCGTTCTCTCTCGGCCAGTCATATACTGGCGTCACGAATCCGGCAGCGCGACTTGAAAACCTCGAGCGTTTGGGAACAGACGATAAAACCATAGCAAGGGACACGAGCAGTGGCGGTGGTTACAAAAGGCGAGGCGAGCTTGGGTGACTGGCTGACGCGTGACGAAAGGAAGTGGCTCAAGATAGTTATGGCAGTCCCATGCTTGAGGGCTGCCGCAGTTTGTGGCTCTCAGGAGTCTCCTCTGAGTCTCAAGAGCTGAGGGATGGAGGAACGAAGGAAGAGAGATGGGTGGCTTTGAAAGGATTCGCTGTGACAGCGCGATTTTGTGCACTCATGGCAATGAGCGCTGCTCAGGGCTGGAAGGAGGGGATGCGCTGCGCATGCGCTGTGAGCCTCAGGAAAGTCATCAGTCATTTGCCAAGGACAACAAAGCAAGAGAGCGAGAGCGAGAGTGATAGAGAGCTATGAGAACGAGTGAGGGAGCGAGGAACAGAAGAGCGAGAGAGGAGCGGGGGCGTTCAGTTGAGTTCGGAGCAGGTCTCTTCCTGTCCTCTCGCACACTCCCTCCCTCCCCCCCACACATCCTTGCAGCGGGGCAGTTTCCACGACTTCGAAAAGTCGAATCCAAAGCCCGCGAATTGGACCAAGCGAGCAGCAAACTGCCGTGCGTGTGTGGCTGTGAGGTAAGCGTTTCCCCTTGGCCACTGGCGAAGTGGATAGGGATTGCGAAAAGGTGTCAAGTTGGTGGGGGTAAGATCGAACCACTGCTTACTCAACACATCAGCATCCGCAAATCCTGAGGAATGCGCCAATTGGGCAAGCCAACAAAATCTGACCACAATTGCTGAATATTTGCGAGGTTGAAGTTCGAGATTTAAGCAAGGTACACGTCAGCCCTTGTAATATCAAGATCACTCATACCCACACGTTTGGTCAGCTAGAGAGCAGAAACTCCAAAACCCACCGAAGCAGAAAGCACACTCGAACGGCGAATTGTGGCAGCTGCTGCCACGTCAAGAACCACCAAGTGGGAACAGCCTTGCGGGTTCGACCAATACGGTTGGAGGCAGTGGAAAAACTGGATCAAATCAACAGCTGGCTCGAAAGGTAGAGGACACAGTATCGTTGCCATAGGGTAAGAAACAGAAGTACACTGCTGGCCTTTTTGAATTCCCACTTCATACCCCTTTTGTGTGGCAATGGCATCAGCAGTACACAAAATCTCTGCCGATAAAAGAGATGTCAGACCACAACGACATTCTGCCCGTGGTGGAAAGAAAAAAGCTTCGCAAGGTTACAACAGAGTCCACGACAAGCCCACCCACACACGCCCACGCAAGCGTGAACAATCGCATTCATGGCGGTGGGTGGAGTTCTTTCGCGGACAGTTCTTCAACGAAACTCCTTTCCAGAACGCATTACCATTAGCGCGTACAGACAGATCCGAGTCAATCCTCCAAATAATACATGCGCAAAAATATACAATAAACCTTATACACTCTATTTCTTTGCTCAATCAGCATTAATGCTCAGGGTCTATGAAGACACAAGCAACCAGGGACATGAAGAAGGCAGCCTTCAATACACCATGCCTATTTTAGTTATCCTCCCATTCCTCCTCCCACTTGATGCACACACACATACTCTAACCACCATCCTCTTCCTCTCATCTCACCCACACAATAAGCTATGGCACTCTACAATAACCCCGTGCACACATATACACATCCACACACACCCACGCTCACCCCCTCCCCCCTCCTCCCCCCCTCTCCTCCCTTCCCCAACAGACACACTCACAAACACTCACTCACTCACTCCCTCGCACTCACCCATGTACACAATCTGTCTCTAATCCCCGCCTCCTCCTCCACCGCCTCCATCTCCTCCACCTCCCCCGCCAGAGTCACCTCCACCCCAACCTCCCCCGGAATCACCTCCCCCCCAACCTCCCCCAGAATCACCTCCACCCCAACCGCCCCCAGAATCACATCCCCCATCACCCCATCCGCCGAACCATCCGCCCCCTCCGCTGTCCCCGCACTCGTCCGCCCCCGCAGCGTACGCATTCTCGCAGCACTCGACTGCCGCATCCTCGCAACAGTCAGTTCCGATATCAAGTGCAAGAAAGGCCGCCGCGTCGAACGACAGGCTCCTGCTGTGGAGGTGGCCGCTCGTTCTCACAGTTCGGCTTTTGACGTGCGGAACTTTTCCCTCGCGGTAGAGCGGCAGCGCGGGGGGCACATGCGAGAACGTATCGTACTGAGGCGTTCCCTTTTCAGGCGCAAAGGACGGCTTCTGCACCGTCACCTCGACATTCACCACCCCTGCAAACGAAGCGCGCCGCATACGGAAACGGGAAAGCTTGCACGTGGCGGAATATGAGACGCCGTATTTTCGAATAGCTGGTTCCAGCAGGAGTACGGCGAACCCTAAACACTTGCGCCGCGATTTCGACTTGAAGACTTCGATTAACGCGAACGGGTAGAAGTTGGTTTCGCGCCCGTTCAGATGACCTGGCGCGTGCGGCTCGATGGAAAGAAGCGCCTCATCGACTAAGAACTTAACCGAACTATTGCTCCAAGAGGCATTCGAACCCCCGTGAAATGCGGGACCAAAGGGCTGGCGGTGCTTGGTGTTGCCGTACATGCACACTGTCGCGTAGGGAATGAGCGGGCGGAAGCATGAGTTGTCGCGCAAACCACTTGCAGATTCTAATCGAAACTCGACGAGCGCCTTGGGCGTGCCATCGTCTGCCATCCACGCGACTGGGTGCTGGGAGGTAGGAATGAAGACGGAAAGTTGAGAGCGAAGCGCAGGAAACGGAGGGATGAAAATCAAGATTACGGTCTTCAGAAATGCAAGACTTCAGATGCAGCTTCATGCAAATTTGTGCTCAGCAAGTCAGCCCCTGTTTCATCTATTCGATCACCAATGTCGCGACGATGTGCGTTACGGGAACCGAAGCACGGTCGTTATTTCGCCGTGCCGTATCGTTTCGTCCTCGGTGCCCTAAACTGCCGCGTGGCCGTTGATTGCAAACTCAGCAGGCAATTGCAGCGTCGCCGAAGGTGGTCGCGCCTTTTCGCAGAGGGTCAACCCATCAAATCTTCAGCGAAGACATCTTTTCAGTTACCGTTCAGCGATGCTGGAAAAAGCAGGTTCAGGTTGCTGTCTCGCATGGTTTTCACGAAAACACATACCAGCGAAATCCAGAGAGTTACCGTGGCGTGTTACGATACGAATGCCTGGACGCATGGTTTCGTGCTGTGGTTGAGCCAATCAGAAAATGTGACCGGCAATGTGCATCGCTTCACGTTCGTGGCTTGCGAAAGCCTTTGCGACTGCCATGCTGGATGTCACAGACGCTGGCGCGAACAGAAAGCCTCCACTCAAATTTTCAGCGATGGATCAAGCGTTCGCATGCGACTGAGTCCACCACCACCAGCACTGCTCAAACGAGGGCAACCGACAGGCGACCGACACCCATGCGACGATAATTCACAATTTGCGCGCCTCGAATCTGGCTCTCCTTTGAACAAGAGGGAAGGGAACATTTGTTAGCCTCCCTCGATAAATCTGAAATCCCCCCACCTCCTTCCAGCTCCCACCATTACCTGACCAGCGAAATAAACGGTCCTCCAGTTGCCCAAACATCTAGTTCATCATTTCGTATTGAGAACGCGTATGCTTAGCTACTAGTAGCTTTCACACAACTTGATCGTGTCGCGATATACCTGTGATTTCTTGAGAAAATCGGCTCTGCATCCGAAGTTAACCAGTAATCGCCATGGCTAGGGCTCGAGTTCCACAGGCACTGCTAACGACAATTCTTATTCTAGCATGTAAGTACCAGAACGCTTTCATTCTCTTCGAAACTATATATTGAGAATGTCACAAATACGTTTTCGAATCCCCGAGTCACCCAAAAAGTGCATATAGAGCTTTTCCTCTGTAACGTGCTTCGCGCGTGAGCTGTACAAACATCCTCTGCCTTCCGCCCGTTTCGTTTGAATTGACTCACGATTCGGCTATAGCGTGTGTTCTAGTCTATTCACCTGGAACATTTTCCTCTCCGTTCCACCCTTCCCCTGCCAGGTACCATCGCCATAGACGCCCAGAAGCTCGGCACGCTGAAAAGTGAGTGATTCTCTCCCAATCTTTTGTGAATGGAGCCGCGCATAATGGTCCTTTCGTTCGATCTGCAGACTGCAGAACGACCAGTCTCGTTGCAAATGCTTCCAGGTCGATTACAAAACAGCGGGACTCGGGAGGAAGGTCAAATGCATGCATTACACGCCCTGATGTCGCCAACCTTCCACCTCAATCTTCCGGGTCGATCTTTCCAAACAGGGTGATAACTTTCAAGTCCCAATCACTGGCTCCCTTTTGTCTCCCTTTCCTTTCCCCGTCCTGAACGTACTCGACCATTTCTCCCCCATCCCTTTCTCCAGGAAGAGTGTCAACTTTCATTAACGGAGGTTTCTCAGCCAATGTGAAGCTCTCGCTCTACACCTATTACAACAAATATAACATCGCGTTCGAAACTGTTCTCACCACCACCAACGGAACCCTGCTCCCGCCGTTTCAGCACACGCTCGTCAACGCATCTGATGATACTCCCTATGTTATCTTTCCTCCTGGTGTGTGGGACGTGAAATACGAGAAGCAAGACGGGATTGTAACGGGCTACAGTTACACGGGAACCGGTGCTGTTTTTAACAGCAACGGGTACACTGGAACTGCTGCGGCGAGTGTAGAGCCCCTTGCAATAACGCGTACGCTGAGCAGGATGGCGAGGTGGCCGGCGCGGTTCAAGGTTATTCTCCAGGATTCTGCGAACAACACTCTCGGCTCCAGGGCGCTCAACTTCGCTTGAGACTGCTGGACATGGGCATGAAGTACGCTGTACAATAATAAGTCTCATTCACTAGTTTTAACCAATGTTAGAGGCATAGGCTCCATATTCTTGATACAATAGCTGCACATCGTTGTACTGTCATGCTTCTCAGTAACCTACGTGCTTCAGGTTATGTGTATTCAGGCCAGATATGTGCTGATATGTACCACAGCTTCAGAAGTTGTGGAAAAACCTTCAGCATCAAAGTAATCCTTCGCCTAGTACAAGCCTTGAACCATTCTTTTTCACTGTCCATGTTTCAAGGTTAAAAAGGCTTCGTGGTGCAAGAGCCCTATATTCGCTTCACATCAGGGGTCAACAATGGGGAGAGTTGAGCCAATCAGTTGAGTTTATGCTAGGTGACTTTGAACAGGATTTATTCTTTCCTTGCAGTGATGCCCGTAAATATTGCTGCCCTAGCTAAAGATGTGAGGAGTCATGAACCAATTTTAGTAACAAGTGTATAGGGCCACAATCTATCATTCCATAATTTTCTCACACCTTTTCTGTAGGCTGGTTTTTTCTATTTATTACCAAGTTATTTTGAATCGGATTGGCGAAGGGTAGCGGGTGAAAAAAGTTGTAATATCCTACGAAAAGCCATCGCGATTCACTGGATTGACGACGAGCAGACACTCGTCAGGGTGTCGCAGATCGTTGACGATACACCGACACAAGCGAGGAAAATCGGTGTCTTGCGGTGCCTTCCTGGTGACGGAGGTAAATGCGACGGAAGCGCGACTCGAGCGACCGAATGTCGGATTTGCGCGATGAATGCGACGCGCAACAAGTGAGATCTGCGACGAAACAACACACTTCCTCATCAAGCACACCATAGATTATGGTGTTCTATTTCATTCTCCTCGCTATTTTGTTGTAAAAACTAAGGCACGTCAGAAATAGGCCACTCAGCGCTTGAGGTTGTCGCAAAGGAGCTCCAACGCCATAGCCTGATCCCGTGACATTAGAAACTACAGGTTGTCGTAATCCTAGAGTGGGTCCCGAGATTCTGTTTCACAGATATCCCCGTTAACAGGACAGGAACGCTTTAGCATAGCTCACACATGAACACCCTAGCCAACTCGATGCGATTGTGGGAGGAAACGGAGCTCGTTCCGTTATCAGTCTCTTGGGAAGCAAACCTGCCGGGCACCGTCAGCATCGCCGTCATATCGCTCGAAAATGACCAACCGTTGAAGAAGATCGTCTCACCTGCCGTTAAGGATCTCAACGGACGGTTTTCAGGCGCCGCGTCATTTCTCGTGGATGCTTCCCTGCTCCGACCGTCGCAGGCAGAACTGTCGCCACCGCCGCCGTCGCCGTCGCAGCAGCAGGAGCACGAGCTGGGGCAGCCGCAGCAGTTGAAAAGACAGCAGTATCCTCGACTGTTCATCGATTTCTATTCCTGCTCAAGGCCCCTAGATTCCAAATTGCTTGGCCGTGCGACAATTCCCCATGAAGCAGTCCTCGCCAGCCAAACAGAAAAGGGCTCGTACGACGTCGTTCAACCTGGCGGGATCGCCGGGCGACAGAGCACGACTCGTGGAATCGCACAGGTGCATGTGCGATCAGGAAGTGCGATTCCTCTGCCGCGGCGGGGGCAAGCGGAGTACCAGAGGCTGGCCAATGTGCAGTCGATCATGAACCCCGCACGCTTCGCGCTCCCGGCAACTGCTTTTCGCGAAACTTCGCAAGATCGTCGCCACAGCGCGAATCGTACTCACGGTCGCAACGAGTTGGGTCTTTCCAGTGCCGCCAATCTAAGGCCCGTCAATAATCGTCAAGGGCAGTCGAGGAGCGGTGCCGCGCAGGAGGCGGCGAAATCAGGAAAAGAGAATGTCCCACCGGTGGTGGTCATTCGGAACCCTGACGGCATGCTCGAGGGATTGGGTTTCCTGGTCGTCGGCGCGTGAAAGTTCGAGGCGCCTAAAAAATGGAAAACAGGGGATCCCGCCGGTGGTGGTCATTCGGAACCCTGACGGCATGCTCGAGGGACTAGGTTTCCTGGTCCTCGGCGCGTGAAAGTCCAGGACAGGTTGTGAGTCGATTACATGCCTTTGACCCAAGCTATGAGCCATCCACCCGTTACAAGCAAGACGACACGACACAAACTATTAGTTGTAAGGGCCGCAAGTTTCGGGGATACGGGGAGGCATCAACCCTAAACACGGGAGCTTGCATGGTGTTTCTGGTTGATGCTTCCTTGGAAAGGATCCTATTTCCGGAGTGTGGGTGAGAGAGTGAGCATGCCTTAGACCGAGCTACTACACTTGTATAGCGTATTTGCGCTGGCCCCACTTCGGTATCACTGCTTGATGACTTGTAGGAATATCTTCTACATCTGATTGAGACAAAGCATATATTTGCTCATTAATTACATTCATGATTGCTACTACACCACCACAGCATAATGTTGCACTTCATCCAGTGCCAGTTTCCCCATTATCTACTTCTCATGATCGACCACCACTAGCCCTGAACAGTCCCCCAGTGTAGACTATATCGGAGCACACAAGCAGGCGATTGTGACAGTAATGAATGGAGGAATTCGCAAGGGCCACACCAGTAGGGAATGGCAGCGGGAAGCCAGATCGCAGACGGTGATTAAGAAGAGGGATGAGGACGGAGCGAGAGAGAGCAGACACTATCGCTTGAAGTATCTGAGTGGGGATATTACCGACGAGACTCCACTCCTCCTGAGCTTGAAACTTAACGAGTTGCACTGTAGCGGTGATATTGCTTCCATCCACAGCAGCAGTTCCCGCACACACAGCAACCATTTTCACGCCAATCACATCGGTCTGATTCCACGTCTCGCCTGGTAACACAGTTACCATGAGCAGCGCATCGACCTCCAATCCGATCCCGCCAGGTGTCAGCGTGGCATTGGGCGGCTGACTGGCGTTGACTCGGAAGACCAGGTCGGCGTCAGGGTACTCGTGGAACATTCTGGGAAGGATCCAGCGCCACCCCTTGGTGTTGAGAAGCTTCCAGGGGAAGGAGTCTGGCAGGTGGTTGATGGTGTAGGAGAGTGCTCCAGCCTGGAAGGGCACAATGATGGAAAGGGCAAAAATGAGGGCACTATGAGGGGAGTACCTTAGGTGTTAAGAGGCTTCCAGGCAAAGGAGTCCGGGAGGTGGTTGATGGTGTAAGAAAGAGCACCCGCCTGGAAGGGGGAGGGGATGGAAAGGACATGTGAAAGGGAAAAAAGAGAGAGTGCTGAGATGGGAGTGCCTTTGTGTTGTGAAGCTTCCAGGGGAAGGAGTCCGGGAGGTGGTTGATGGTGTAGGAGAGTGCTGGAGGGGAGAGGGGATAGAAAGGGCACGTGAAAGGGCAAAACAGAGGGTGCTGTGATGAGATGGGCCTTGGTGTTGAGGAGCTTCAGGGGAAGGAGTCCGGGAGATGATCGATGGTGTAGGAGAGTGCACCGGCCTGGAGAGAGCAAGGTAGACAAGGGAAACGGTCAAGAGGGAAGTGGGACGGGAATGCCCTTGGTGGGAAGGACCCAGCGCCAACCATTGGTGTTGAGAAGTTTCCAAGAGGAGGAGTCTGGGAGGTGGTTGATGGTGTAGGAGAGCGCACCAGCCTGAAGGAGGAAAATAGTTGGGAAGAACGAGCGGACGGCAAAAAAGGCAAGGCGCCGGGTGAAGATGAGGGCAGGTGAGAAACGCACCTCACCCTGAACAGATTAACAGGCAATCCGTAAAAAACCTCAATGCCCACCTGATAATCGCACCTGATAACACACTTAGCTGGACGAGGCAACGGGGCAGTGAGGGAGGGTTCTAAGTCATCTAAAAGGTCCCCCAGTTCACCCACCCACCTCATAATACACTTGGCTGGCCGAAGCAATGAGGTGCTGAGAGATAGAGAGGAAAAGAAAAACACTTCTGAGCCATGCTATAGGTCCTCTAGTTTTCCCTTCCCACTCACCTCATAATACACTTGGCTGGCGGAAGCTACGAGGTGCTGAGAGAGAGAGAGCGCCACCATCCGCCCTGCCTCCCCTCACTCATCGCCCTCCCCCACACACGTTGCATTGCCCATCACACTCCCTCCCTCACTCCCGCCTCCAAGCCCACTATTTATCACTCTCCTTGATTCCTCCTCCCCCTTTCCTACCCCTATCCTTGCCTCCCCTTCTTCGTCATCTCTCCTCCTCTCCACCTTCCCACCAGCATAGCCAATCGCACCCCCCTCCCACAACACCCTGACGCCTTGGTAGCTGCTGATGTCAGCACCACGGTCGCTGCTCGCACCACTACCACCAATACTTCGTCCGCTGATGTCAGCGGCAGCAGGATGAGACAGCAGGCTGACATCATCATCATCATCATCATCATCATCATCATCATCATCATCATCATCATCATCATCATCATCATCATCATCATCATCATCATCATCATCATCATCATCATCATCATCATCATCATCATCATCATCATCATCATCATCATCATCATCATCATCATCATCATCATCATCATCATCATCATCTCGCATCACCCTAACGCCAGCATAGCTGCTGATGTCAGCACCACGGCCACCGTCTAGCCCATCACCAATAATACTCCGCATGCTGACATCATCATCAGCAGCATCAAAATCATCACGACGGGACAGCAGGCCACGATCCGACGGCAGGAAACGGCCGTGGCAAGCGAGCGAGATGCCCTGGCCGTCGATCTCGGGATCGCCAGGCAGAGTGGCGTCGAGAGCAGTGGTGGCATCGATGGGAACGATGCGGGGAAGGGCCTGCAGAGCAGCGTTGGCGGTGGCGACGACGGTGTCAAGGCTGCTTGTGATGGCCGCTTCCATGGCTGCTCGTAGGTGATTAGGTAGCATGTCTACTAGCCTGAGGGGGGGAAGCAGGGTGGGGTAGATGGGTGGAACAAGAGAGGGGAGGGCCTGGAGAGCAGCGTTGGCGGTGGCGACTACTGTGTCAAGGCTGCTTGTGATAGCGCTTTCCATGGCTGCCCGTAGGTGGTTGGGTAGCATGTCTACTAGCCTGGGTTGCGGGACGGGGAGAGGAAAGGCGGAACCGAAACGGGGGTTTGAGGGTGCAGGGGATACAGCAATTGTGAGGGAGGGCCTGGAGAGCAGTGTTGGCGGTGGCGACCATGGTGTCAAGGCTGCTTGTGATGGCAGCCTCCATGGCCGCACGCAGGTGGTTGGGTAACAGATTCACTACTCTGAAGGAGGAGGGGGGGAGAGGAAGGGGGAAAGAGGAAGGGGGGAAGGGAGTCAGGGGGTGGATTGGAGGGCCTGCAGGGCAGTGTTGGCAGCGGTGGCTACCACGGTGTCGAGGCTGCTTGTAATTGCCTCTTCCATGGCCGCCCGCAGGTGGTTGGGTAGCAGATCCACTAGCCTGTAGTTGGGTTGGGGAGAGGGAAAGAGCAGACAAGGGGGTTCAGATGGGCCGTGGCGACCACGGTGTCGAGGCTGCTTGTGATGGCCGCCTCCATGGCTGCACGTAGGTGGTTAGGTTGCAGATCCACCAGGCTGTGATTATAACGAGAAGGGGGAAAAGAGAAAGGGAAGCAAGCAGGGAAGGGGAAAGAGAAGGGGAGCAGAGAGTCACACTCACACAGTGTAGAGCCAGGAGATGCTCCCAGTGAGTTGAATCTCGATCTCATCAATCGTTGCGCCGCGCCACGCTGCAGCAGCGACATCCACAGCCCCGCGACCCCCCCCTGTCCCACTCTCCCCCCTCTCCCACATCCCATACAGTCACACCCGATACAGCCACACTCACACAGTGTAGAGCCACGAAATGCTCCCGGTCATCTGAATCTCGATCTCATCAATCGCAGCGCCGCGCTGCAGCAGCTCTCTCCCCCCTCTGCCCCACTCTTAACCCTCTTCCCCATCCCATACAGTCAAACTCACAGTCACATGTCACATCCCATTACACTCACACAGTGTAGAGCCAGGAGATACTCCCAGTGAGCTGAATCTCGATCTCATCAATCGCAGCTCCGCGCTGCAGCAGCGACACCCACAGCCCGCCAAACCGCTCCTAAAGCTGCGCCGCGATGCCCGCCTGCATCCCCGTGATCTGCACGCTCGCGTTCCCCGAGTCGCGCACGTACCCGCCCGCCATGACGTAGCTCCACGTCAGACTGACGTTGGCGGTGATCCTGCCAGAAAAAACGGTAATCTCGCCGCCTTCGTCTCCAATCCCTAGGTCGATACTCGCATCCTCTATACTCGCGTTCCATAGAACCATATCCGTTAGGTTCACTTGTAACGAGCCGAGAGGCTTGGGAAGGTCTTTCCGAAGCTGGAGGTCAGGTATGGTAAGCGGGATGATTTCTTCTAGCACTTCCTTTACAAGCACATCCCGGAACGACTGCAGGCCGGATTCTGACAGCCGCGCGGTAATCCCGCCGGGAGATTCGGAGGCGAGAGGCACACGCGGCGCAGGTTGCGAGTCGCGACGGCTGGAGTTTAAGCGCTTAATCGCCGTTGACCGCGCGTTAGAACCTCGACTGGTCAAGGAGAGGGGTGATTTAAGAACATCCTTCGCAGCGCGAAGAGGGTAGCGCGCGTGGATTGTGGAGCGCAGGAAGCGGGTGAGAGGGAAGGCGGTGCGCGGAAAGCCCAAGTAGCGGGTGGGCGAAAAGCGGGAGGCGTTAGCGGGAAATGCGGATAGAGCAAGGCAGAGAGCCACGTGGAAGATGAGGAGCGTTGCGCGGAAATTGAGAACACGGGGACTGCGGCGAGCGCGAACAACGGCTGCGGCTCGCGAGGCAGCCATGGTTGGTACAGAATGGAGGACAGCCCAAGGCACAGCTATGTGCGAATATGAGAGTGCAGTTAAAATTAAGAAACATAGGAAATAAAAATTGCCAGCTGTCATGGAGCAATAGCTCAGTGGTAGAGCAATCGACTGCAGATCGATAGGTCCCCGGTTCAAACCCGGGTTGCTCCTTCAATTGTCCCGCTTTTGCTTACAAGCATATCATTAGAGTGCCTTGTTTGCTAGTTAACTGGTAGCAACAGGGCAGGATAACTTTTATGACTTGTAAAAGAGAGTGCGCAGGTAAACGAATAACGAGACTGTGACTGAATGAATCTGAGAATACAATGAATGCGAGAACTAATGTAGGCTAGCCTAGCTAGGAGGAAACCTCGGACGAGCGAGGTTGGGTGCAGGTTTGGCGATGGGAATGCCGAAGGCGACGCGAGGAGCTTCGGCAGCGTGGAAATCGCCCGAACGTGCGAACTCCGAAAATCGGGTTGTACGCGCAGCAGTCAACCCCGATAAGGAATTCGAGAAAATTCCTTACACCACCCCCTCCCCCCTTTAAGAAAGGCGGTCAATATCCGAAACACGCTTGCGCGCCAAGTAATCACCAACAAGTGGCGAGGCGTCGAGCGAGGCGGATGGCACCCACGTGTCGTCCTCACTGGTGCGATCAGTCCAGCGGATTAAGAAATCCACGTGTCGGCCAGCTGCGTCAAGTCGAACCCGATGAGCGAGAATCTTCGATGGATCGAGTGTCGGCTCCGGGACAGGTCGAGCTGTCGGGACGGCTTGCCGACGTGCGATGTCGGTCGTGGCTGGCACGAACTTGCGAAGCAGGCTGACGTGGAAGGCGTCATGAATTCGCCAGTCGTCCGGTAGTAACAGCTTCGCGGTGACAGGTGTCACCATCTTGATAATCTTGAACGGTCCGCAAAATCGGGGCCGTAGCTTCGATGGGCCGGGCAGATGCAGGTTCTTCGTGTCGAGGAGCACTAATTGCCCAGTGGTCAAGACGAGTTCCCGGCGTAGAAGGTCGGTGTACTTGCGGGAAGTAATATTCGCTTTGCGAATTGCGTCTGCTGCTTTCTCGCGGATGTGCTGAAGTTCCGTCACAAAAGTTTGTGATCGCGGGACCGGGTTGTCGAGCGAAGTTGCCGTGGGCACCGTCGGATCCATCCCGTAATTCAAGAAGAACGGGGAGTGATTAGTCGTGCTCGATGGTGCGTTGTTGAAGGCAAACTCCAACATGGCGAGGGAATCTTCCCATCGTGCGGGGTCGGGGCAGTTTGTCCGTATCAGCTGCTCCATCGTCTGGTTGGTTCGCTCGGTTTGTCCGTCCGTCTGTGGGTGGTAGGCCGATGAGAACTGTAGCTTCGTGCCGTACTGCGCCCATGTTTCCTTCCAAAACTTGGATGTAAACTTCGGGTCCCGGTCGGTGATGATCGCCGAAGGGATGCCGTGTAGTCGCACGACCGTTGAGATGAAGAGGCGCGCAGTTTCTTCGGCTGTGATCGTCGTTCGGCATGGTGCGAAGTGCGCCATTTTCGTGAAGCGATCGACAACGACGAGGACAGCGTCGTTGCCGGACGGCCCAGCTGGCATCCCCGTGACGAAATCCATCGTCACCTGTTGCCACGGTCGTTCGGGTGGCTCGAGGGGTTGCAGCAGCCCAGCTGGTCGCTGACGTGTCGATTTCATGGCTTGGCACACCCTGCATGAGGACACATAACGCTGCACGTCGTTAGAGGAATCGGGCCAGTAATATTGACGGTGCAGTAATTTCTGGGTTTTATCAACCCCGAAGTGTCCGGAGTAGTTCGAATCGTGGACCTCCTGGATGAGGAGTTCACGCAGCAGCCGGTAAGCGGGGACCCAAATCCTGTCGGTGCCGGCTTTTAGGTAATAATCCCCCTTCTGCGTCGTGGCCTGCTGATGATTTCCTGTCGTGAAGAACGGGTCCGTAGTGTAGCCGTGGGTGAATAGTCCTGTAAGTAGCGGGTTCGAATGGGTGATCAGTACAGCAGCGGATTGTACGGTCGGTCTGGTCAGGGCGTCGGCGATGTTATTCGCCCCTTTCTTGTACGTGATGCGGTAGGTGAAGTGGCTTTCCATGTAATCCAGCCACCGAATTTGTCGCGGGTTGAGGTTCGGTTGAGCTCGCAGGTACTGTAGGGACTTGTGGTCCGTGCGCACAGTGACGTCGGCGCCCACCAGGTAGCATCGCCACAGTTTAAACGCGTGGATTATGGCGAGCATCTCCTTGTCGTGGATCGGGTAGTTGCGTTCGGCAGCTTGCAGCTTGCGTGATTCGTAGGCGATCGGCTGCAGCCCGTTCCCGAAATCCTGGAGAAGCACTGCTCCGATGGCGAAATCAGAGGCGTCGGTTACGACTTCGAACGGCTTCGATGGGTCGGCGATGCGCAGCACAGGAGGGGAAACGAGAAAATTCTTGAGCTCCTGGAAAGCCACCTCTGCTTCCTCCCCCCACACGAAATTCTTGTCCTTGTGCAGCAGGTCGGTCAGCGGGCCGGTTATCCCCGCCATATTCGGGATAAACCGCCGGACGTAATTCACGAACCCCAAAAAACTCTGGAGCTCCGTGACATTAGTCGGGGCCTTCCACTCCTGTATGATTATAATCTTCGCCGGGTCGATTTTGATGCCGTCGCGGGAGATAACGTGCCCTAAAAACTCCAACTCCTGCTTAAAAAACTCGCACTTAGAGCCCTTGGTGATGAGCCGGTTCTCTTGCAGCCTTTGAAAAACTGCGTCCAGGTCGTGGAGGTGTTGCTCCCGTGTCTTGCTAAAAATCAGGATATCGTCCAAATAGACGATGACACATCGGTCTAGAAGATCGCGAAAAACCCTGTTCATGGTCAGTTGAAATGTCGAAGGCGCGTTCGTGAGGCCGAAAGGCATCACCGTGAATTCGTAACTCCCGTAGCGTGTACGAAACGCGGTCTTGTGACAATCGTCGGCGAAGACCCGAATCTGGTGGTAACCGCCACGTAAGTCGAGCGCCGCGAAGTTGATCGAGAAGGTCGTCGGTGCGTGGGATTGGGTAGCGAGACTTGATGGTCACCCTGTTCAACGCGCGATAATCGATGCACATGCGAAGCCCGCCGTCCTTCTTCGGAGTGAACAGGATCGGTGCCGCGAACGGGGAGGTGCTCGGCCGAATGAACCCTTTCTCCAACAGTGCGTCAATTTGTCGGCGTAGTTCCTCGAGTTCCGGCTGGGTCAACCGCCACTGTGTCCGAACAGTAGGTTGCGCGCCAGGTTCCAGCTGGATTTTATGGTCTTCGGGTCTTTCGGGTGGCAGCCCAGGTGGCAGATCGTCCGGGAAGATGTCAGGGTACCGTCGAATTAGCTCCGCTAAATCCGGAGGAACAGCTGCACACAGCTTTTCGATGTCCTTTCCGTCGGTGTCGACTGCCAACTCGCGCAAGCAGACGGCGAACAGCTGCGCACCCCTGTTGAAGTGGTGGGCGATGGTGATGGCTTTGACGCACGGGGCTTGTATGTAGTCAGGTGTCCATGCAGGCAACTTAATTAGCCCCTCGTGCTTGCTGACGCAGCACGCTCCCGTTGCCCAGTCGATGACGGGGTTGTGTCGTCGCAGCCAATCGCGTCCCAGCAGCACGTCGCAGCCATCCAGCGTCGTCGCGAGGAACTTCATGCTGAAGCCGAAATCTTCGCCGCACTCGATCCGCACCGTCCGTGTTTCTTCCGTTATCGCCAGAGGCGTCCCATCCACGAGTCGTGCGTCGATTTCGGGCAGACACCTGTCAAGTTGCATGTTGCATTTTTTTGCGCTCGCCAAGTTGAAGAGGCTATGGCTGGCCCCTCCATCGACGAACATTTTCAAATGATGTTTCCCCACCTTGCCAGCGACCAGCACAGGGTGATCCACATGATTATCCCCGTTATTCGGCCGAGTGCGATCGATTGCATGAATCGGAACCACGACTCGGTGGGGATGGTGGTGTTCGGGCGACGGAGCACAGTCAGTAAAGGGCCCGCTACTTACTGACTCTTCCCATTTCCCTGCTCCTTCCTGTCGTTCTCTGTCAGCGGCATTTTCTCCTTGCATTCGTTCTTCCAGTGACCCACCTTCCCACACCGGAAACACTGACCCTTAGGAGGGCGGTCGGGTGTATGGACGGCGTTGATTGTGGCCCGATGGGTCTGGCCACGAAAACCTCTCCCATCCCTGGAAGCCGTTCTCGCGTACTGCATCAGCGCATCCGTTGACTCTGCCACGCGTACTGCTTCGAGGAACGATGTCGGAGGAACGATGTCGAACTTCGAACTGTATCTCGTACTTAAGGCCGCTCACGTATTTATCCAACCGCTCAGCTTCCGACATGTCATCGATTTGGTCGGCGAAGCCCATAAATGACGCCGTGTAGTCTTGGACAGATCCCATCTGCGACCATGCACGCAGCTTCATGCGAGCTTGCTCCGAGGCGGATACGTGCTCGAAGCGATCCCGTAAGGCTGCGCCCCACTCCTTCCATGTGCGTATCTTGGTCACACCGAAGATCGATTCTGCAACTTGATTAACCACTGTAGAGGTCCCGTCTGCCGCATGTGTCACACCTGTCGACGTCCCTGTTTCCAAGGTCCGGCGCCACCATTCAAGTGCTGCACCTCGAAGAAGCGAGACTGCGTAATTAATGCGCGTGGCATCGTCATTAACTCCGGCTGCAGTGAAGAAGACTTCAACCCCGAACAGCCACCCCTTCACTGTAGTCGTCTTGTCCGTAGGATTAAACGGGGGCGGGTTGACGGGCTTGATCTTGATCGTCGTAACTGCAACTGGCGCTGCCGCCGCTCGCTGCCTATCTTCTTCTTCGAAGTCGCGTGTGAGCTCGTCCAGAGGATTGCCCATCACTTGACTGTTGCCCTCGCCTTCGTCCACAGGCGACGTCTGACGCGCTTCACCTCGCGTCCGGCGTAGCTCGGCGTTTTCTGTCAAATTATATGTGTAACATTTATGTAGGCTATAGTACTGGGTCTAGCCTTAGGGGGTACACATATTTTCTCGACACTTGTTTTGTATCCCCCTCCAAACCCTAATTCCACACAACTTCATGCCTAAGATTCTAAGATGGTATCTAGAGCCTAGAGGTCTCTAGGACCTAAGATAAGGGCCCACCGTTACCACGTTACCTCACCTGCCTTGCCTCCTGCCCGCGCGCGCCTCGGCTGCACGTGCGCGGCCCTTTTTTTTTCTCCCGCGCGCGCCGCTTGAGCAGCCCGCGCGCTCTTCGTTTAGGCCCGTTTTCGGCCCCGCGCGCCACGTCAGCCGCCCGTGCGGCTCGTTTTTCCTCGGCCCGCCCAACTTCCTCCCCTTATCCGCCCGTCGCGGCCCTTCCCTAGCCCGTCGCGGCCCCTTACCCGCCCGTTGCGGCCCCTTACACGCCCGTCGCGGCCCCTTAGCCGCCCGCGGCTCCTTACCCGCCCGTCGCGGCCCCTTACCCGCCCGTCGCGGCCCCTTACCTGGCCTGTCGCAGCCCCTGGCGGCCCCCCACCGCCGCTCTTTCGCAGCCCTGCAGCAGCCGCCGCTGGACCAGCCGCCCCTGCAGCAGCCGCCCCAGCGTCCCCTGCAGCAGCCGCACCTGCAGCAGCTGTCCCAGGCCACTGCAGCAGCCGCCCCTAGCCCCTGGAGCAGCCGCCCCTGCAGCAGCTGCCTTTTCCCCCTGGAGCAGCCGCCTCTGCAGCAGCCGCCCCTGGTCCCTGGAGCAGCCGCCCCTACACCTGCTGCCCCTTGCCACTGGAGCAGCTGCCCCTGCAGCAGCCGCCCCTGCCCCTGGCCCTTCGGGCAGCCGCCCCTGCAGCAGCCGCCCCTGGCCCCTGCAGCAGCCGCCCCTGGCCCCTGCAGCAGCCGCCCCTGGCCCCTGCAGCAGCCGCCCCTGGAGCAACCGCCCCTGCAGCAGCCGCCCCTGGCCCCTGCAGCAGCCGCCCCTGGCCCCTGGAGCAGCCGCCCCTGGAGCAGCCGCCACCTGCAGCTGCCGCGGAGCCCTCGCCCTACAGTGGTGCCGGCCTCGCCGTTGCCGCCGTTGTACGCCGGCCCTTCTTGCCACTGGTGAGCACTGTCCTGCTGCTCCTGCTGCTACTGCTCTTTCTCCTGCTACTGCTGCTCGTGCTGCTCCTACGGCTACTGCGCTTTCTCCTGCTCCTGCTGCTACTGCTGCTACTGCTGCTCCTGCTGCTACTGCTGCTACTGCTGCTCCTGCTGCTACTGCTGCTCGTGCTGCTCCTACCCTTCCTACTGCTACTGCTGCGTTGGGGTTGTCGGGGTGGCCGTCGTGGGAGTCGTTCTGGCGTGAGTAGTTTCGGGGCTTCTTGTAGTGGCCAGGTGCAGCTGCAGCATCGTGTACGTGCGGTCCCCTCGCCCCCGCAGCTTCATGAGTGGTACTTTCAGCGGGGGGGGTCACGGGGTTCTGCTCGCTGCCCGTATGTCATTCGCACTGGTGCTCGGACTGGCCAGCCTTGCGGGACGTTTGGTCACACAGAGTCCCGCTGCTTCGCCAGTCTGAGCGACGCCTGGCGTACGGAGTTTGGCGACGCGGCTGAGCTCCCTGACTGGGTGGAGCTGCGCCAGCGGAGGGTAGATATCTATGCTCTTGACTTCGATGCTATCCTCACTGCCATGTATGCATTGACTACTAGTGATGTCGGTGACTGTTCCCTGAGTGCTCCGCCCGACCCGGGCGGTGCAGCTGCTGCTCTAGGTGCTAGTGAGTCTGTTGCTCCAGGTGCTAGTGAGTCTGCTGCTCCAGGTGCTGGTGAGTCTGCTACTCCAGGTGCTGGTGAGTCTGCTCTCTCAGGTACCACGTCTGCTCCGGCGTCGCACACTTTCACCCTTGACTCGGGTGCTTCCCGCTCCTTCTTTCGAGACCGCACCACTCTCACGCCGCTCAGTCGGCCGGTTGCGGTCTCCCTGGCAGACCCCTCTGGGGGTCCTGTCCTTGCTCACTACTCCACTGTACTACCGTGTCCGGCGGTCCCGTCTGGCTCCCTGTCGGGTCTTTACCTCCCCTCGTTCTCTACGAACTTGGTGGCGGGTGCTGACCTACAGGATGGGGGGGTTGACCAGTTCACCCCTGCGCGTCAGCGGGTGACCCACTGTACGTGTGCGGACACGGGCCGACACTTGGCCACGTTTACCCGTCGGCCGGGGTCGAGCCTGTACACCCTCACTACCGAGTCTCCTCCGGTTGCTGTGCCTGGTCAGGTAGCTGCGTCGGGTCAGGTGTTTGCTGCGGCGTCTCGGTCTGGTCCTGAGTCTGCCCCCTGCTCGTGTCGCCTCCTGTCCCACGAGACTCTTCTCTGGCACCACCGTCTTGGTCACCCCTCCCTGCCTCGTCTCCGAGGCATGGCCTCTCGTGTCCTGGTCTCTGGTCTTCCCCGGTCGCTCCCTCCCCTCCCCCCGGGGCCTGCCCCTACCTGCGTCCCCTGCGTCGAGGGGCGGCAGCGCGCCGCTCCTCACTCCTCCGAGTTTCCGCCGACAGAGGCTCCGCTGCAGACTCTTCACATGGACGTGTGGGGCCCAGCCCGCGTCCGTGGACAGGGTCATGAGCGTTACTTCCTGCTGGTGGTTGACGATTACTCGCGTTACACCACAGTCTTCCCCTTGCGCCGCAAGGATGAGGTCACTGAGGTGTTGATCGACTGGATCCGCGCTGCTCGTCTCCAGCTCAGGAAGAGTTTCGGCTCTGACTTTCCTGTTTTGCGTCTGCACTCCGACAGAGGTGGGGAGTTTTCCTCCGGCCCTCTGCGAGCCTTCTGTCGTGCGAGGGGCATCCGCCAGACGTTCACGCTTCCGGCCTCTCCACAGCAAAATGGGATTGCTGAGCGCCGCATTGGCATGGTCATGGACGTCGCTCGTACGTCCATGATCCATGCGGCTGCTCCCCATTTTCTGTGGCCGTTTGCTGTTCAGTACGCGCCGCGTTAGATCAACCTTCAGCCCCGGGTCCGAGGACCTCCCCCACTCTGCTGTGGACGGGGAAGGTTGGCGATGCGTCTGCGTTCCGTGTCTGGGGATCTCGGGCTTTTGTCCGAGACTTGTCTGCGGACAAGCTGTCCTCCCGTGCTGTTCCCTGCGTCTTCCTTGGCTTCCCCCCTGACGCGCCTGGTTGGCAGTTTTACCACCCCACCTCGCGCCGTGTTCTGTCCTCCCAGGACGTCACGTTTGACGAGTCGGTTCCGTACTACCGTCTCTTCCCCTACCGCGCTGCCCCCCTCCCCCCCCCGCCGCTCTTCCTTACGCCAGGTCCCCCCCCGGTAGACCCCCTCCCCCCTCAGGGTCCTGCTCCTTCAGGTGTGTCTCAGGTAGACCCCCCCCCCTTGGCTGAGCCTTTGGAGGTCACTTCCGACACCTCTGGCCCACCCGAGGGGGGTGACGCTGCTGCTGGCGCCCCGTCGGCCTACCGCCGCGCACCACGCTTGGAGACCCCTCCGGGGTTCCCCCCGCGACCTTCTTCACCGCCTCTGCGGCCGGCTACTGTTGACTCTGGTGCTGCTAGGGGTGCTGAGTGCTCCTGGAGGTTCTGCGTCTGGGGGTGCGGAGTCTGGGGGTGCTGAGCCTGCGCGTGAGGAGACTGGGGGTTCTGCGCCTGGGGGTGCTGTGTCTGTGGGTGCTGAGCGTGTGTGTGCGGAGTCTGGGGGTGCTGAGTCTGGCGGTGAGACGCTTGAGGGTACTGGGACTGCTGGTGCGCGGCCTACTTGGAGTGGCCGCCTTCGTCCGCGTGTGCCCCTCAGCAGCTGCACGACTGGTACGGTCGCCGTCAGCGTCGCGCTGCTGGAGCCCGGGACTCTGCTGCTCGAGGTACTGGAGGTGCTGGTTCTGGGGGTGCTGCTACGGGAGACACTGCGGTTGGAGACCCTGGGACTGGAGGTGCTGGTTCTGGGGGTGCTGCTGCGGGAGACGCTGCGGCTGGAGACCCTGGGACTGGAGGTGCTGGTTCTGGGGGTGCTGCTGCGGGAGACGCTGCGGCTGGAGACCCTAGGACTGGAGGTGCTGGTTCTGGGGGTGCTGCTGCGGGAGACACTGCGGTTGGAGACCCTGGGACTGCAGGTGCCGGTTCTGGGGGTGCGGCTGCTGGTGACGCTGGTTCTGGAGCTGCTGGCGCTGGAGGTACCGGTTCTGAGGCTGGAGCTTCTGGAGCTGCTGGAGGCGCTGGCGCTGCTGGAGGTGCTGGCGCTGCTGGAGCTGCTGGAGCTGGTACAGCTGTGCCGACACGACTGTTCTTCGCTCCGCCGTCTCCGTCGTCGCTGCCGCCGCCTGACTCTCTTCTTCGTCAGGTTCTTACTCTCCCGTCGTCCACTGGTCTTCCGTTACCGGCTGGCTCACCGCTGCCTGCTCCTTCTCCTTACACTGAGCAGACAGGTAGTCTTGCTGAGCGTCGTGAGCCTGCGTCGCGTCCTGTCTCGCCTGTTCGTCCTGGTCGTACCGGTCGTCGTGTCGCTCGTGCGCGTCAGCAGACTGTCCCCAGCGCACACCTTGTCGTCCGTCGTCCTTCCTCTGCTCCGCAGCCTGCTCCTCTGCCTTCCCCACCTGCGTCCTCTCTGCCTGTCGTTCCGGACCCTGAGTCTGACCGGTTTCGCGCTGAGCACCCCACTGTCACGCGTCTGTTAGCCACTGTTGTCACTGACCCGTCGTTTGAGTCTACTGCTGCGTCTGCCTTAGTCGCTGAGCTTGTCGACTTTGCTGCTGCCTGTCGTCTCGACTACGCCGCTAGTCTTGTTGCTGAGTCTGAGTCTGTCTGTCCTCCGTCCGTCGGGGGTGAGTGTGCTCTTAGCACGGACGTCCTTGAGGACAGGCAGGAGGAGTTCCAGTGTCTTGCTGCTGCTTTACCTCATCTTGTGTCCTCGCTACTTGCCCCTGAGGGAGACCCGGATGCACCAGACATCCCGACTCCGCGATCTTACGCGGAGGCGATAGAGGGTCCCTACTCCTCTCAGTGGCAGGCAGCCATGGACGCAGAGATGGCTTCCTGGAAGTCCACAGGCACCTACGTTGACGAGGTTCCCCCACCTGGGGCGAACATCGTCAGTGGCATGTGGATTTTCAGGGTAAAGCGGCCGCCAGGTTCTCCGCCTGTCTTCAAGGCGCGTTACGTGGCTCGAGGCTTCAGTCAGCGGCAGGGAGTTGACTACTTTCAGACCTTCTCTCCCACCCCGAAGATGACTACTCTTCGGGTGCTGCTACACATAGCCGCTCACCGTGACTACGAGCTTCACTCTCTGGACTTCAGCACAGCCTTCTTACAGGGCAGCCTGCACGAGGAGATCTGGCTGCGCCGTCCACCTGGCTTCACTGGGACGTTTCCTCCTGGCACCCAGTGGAGCCTCCGGCAGCCAGTCTACGGTCTCCGCCAGGCGCCGCGTGAGTGGCACGACACACTGAGGACTACGCTTGCGGCTCTTGGGTTTGCTCCTTCTACTGCAGACCCGTCGCTGTTTCTACGCACCGACACCTCCTTGCCGCCGTTCTACATCCTCGTGTACGTCGACAACTTGGTCTTTGCTACAGCTGACACTGCTGGACTCGCCCACGTGAAGTCCGAGCTGCAGAAGCGACACACGTGCACAGACCTGGGTGAACTGCGCAGCTATCTTGGCTTGCAGATCACTCGGGACAGAGCACGCCGCACCATTACCCTGACTCAGTCACACATGGTGCAGCAGGTCCTTCAGCGCTTCGACTTCACGTACTCCTCGCCTCAGGCCACTCCTCTGTCTACTCGCCACTCGCTCTCAGCTCTGCCTTCGGATGAGTCTGTAGAGCCGAGTGGCCCGTACCCAGAGCTTGTTGGCTGCCTCATGTACCTGATGACCTGCACTCGACCTGACCTGGCCTACCCTCTTAGCATCCTGGCACGCTATGTTGCTCCTGGGAGACACCGACCAGAGCACATGGCTGCAGCGAAGAGGGTTTTGCGCTACTTGTGCAGTACGTCGGGCATGGGGCTCGTGCTTGGAGGGCGGAGTCGAGTGGTCCTCACTGGTCACGCAGACGCGTCTTGGGTCGACGACCTGGCTACACAGCGGTCGTCACAGGGTTACACCTTCAGCCTTGGTTCCGGCTCTGTTTCGTGGCGGTCTACTCGCTCGTCTTCTGTTCTCAGCTCTAGCTGTGAGGCTGAGATCTACGTAGGAGCCATGGCTGCACAGGAGTTACGCTGGCTGACCTACCTGCTGACTGACCTTGGAGAGCCGCCTCGTTCTCCTCCAGTTCTGTACGTAGACAACAAGGCCATGCTCGCCTTGTGTCAGGAGCACAGACTGGAGCACAGAACGAAGCACATCGCTCTTCGCTACTTCCTTGCTCGTGAGCTGCAGCAGCGTGGTCAGCTGCGCCTTGCTTACGTGGCCACTCGGGCCAACACTGCTGATATCTTCACCAAGGCTCTTCCGCCTTGCGATCATCAGCGCTTTTGTACTATGCTAGGTCTTGTGCCTACTTGGCCTCACTTGCTCACTTCTTGACCTTACTTGTACTGTGTCTTATATATATCTGCTCTTGTTTGTTTACCTCTATATATCATCCTGCATGTGAACCGGCCTTGAGGCCTTGAACCTTTGCTCAGAATGTGTGGTGACGTTGTGATCCACCCTGAGTTTGCTTTGCTTTGCTTTGCTTGACTGGTCTTGTGACCCCTTGTGCTGGCTATCCCCCACTTCGCCTATGGGGGTGTGTCAAATTATATGTGTAACATTTATGTAGGCTATAGTACTGGGTCTAGCCTTAGGGGGTACACATATTTTCTCGACACTTGTTTTGTATCCCCCTCCAAACCCTAATTCCACACAACTTCATGCCTAAGATTCTAAGATTTTCCTCCTTCAGTATTGTCACTTCCGCTTGCAGCGATTCCATGCCCCTCGCCATTTCTGCCACTTGCGCCATCAGTCGGTTAACAGCCTCCTGATCCATGTTTCTAGCACTACGTCTGGTGGGCAGTTGGGTACCCGTGGCCGCCCGGCAAGTGAAAACACGAACTATCGGAGTCGGGCAGGGTTGAGTTAACAACCTCTGCAGCCAACCGTCGTGTAGTCACTAAACCAACCACACCCTATGCCACCAAACTACCCTTGAAAAGCGGGGTGAACTAGGAAAGTAGCTCTGATACCAGGTGTTATGAGTTGTAAAAGAGAGTGCGCAGGTAAACGAATAACGAGACTGTGACTGAATGAATCTGAGAATACAATGAATGCGAGAACTAATGTAGGCTAGCCTAGCTAGGAGGAAACCTCGGACGAGCGAGGTTGGGTGCAGGTTTGGCGATGGGAATGCCGAAGGCGACGCGAGGAGCTTCGGCAGCGTGGAAATCGCCCGAACGTGCGAACTCCGAAAATCGGGTTGTACGCGCAGCAGTCAACCCCGATAAGGAATTCGAGAAAATTCCTTACAATAACAACTTATGACTTTATTAAGTGCTCTCAATAGGCATACATCAGTGCGCTGCATAAACAATCTCATGGTGGTATTACTCCTGGCCTATGCTTTTCTAACCCCTTGGGTGGTACGGTACCATAAACAAGTTCGCAGGACCATCCACGCACCTACTGACCCTGCAACTGATCCTTCTAAAAGGTTATCCAATCCATCCCACCATTCATCTTCCTACCAATCCTGATATCCATCCATCCCTCCACCCACCATCTGCATCATGCCTGTCGACCCCCCAAATGACTAGCAGACTGAACCTTACAGCACCTCACAACTCAACCACTCTTCCTCTCACCCATCCTCAGCACCATGCCTGCACAACCCCAGGTATGTGACCAGCAGGTTCACCCGCCCACTGCCATCCTCAGGCTGCTGGGGGCACCGCTCCACCATCACAGCCCTACACCATCCTCTTGTCTCGCAGACTGAACAGTACGCCTATCATGCCTAAACATTATCAAGACCCATCATTCACACCATGCCTGTGCAATCCCAGGTACGTCACCAGCAGGTTCACCCGCCCACTGCCATCCTCAGGCTGCTGGGGGCATCGCTCCACCATCCTCCTCCTAGTGACTTTTGAGTCGACTCAACTCAAGATGCAGCATGATTGTGCAACCCCAGGTACGTGACCAGCAGGTTAACTCTCCCGCCGCCGTCCTCAGGCTGCTGGGGACACCGCTCCACCATCCGCTTAGCGTCACATCCCTTATACTCACACTCGAAGAAGTGCCGGCCAATGGGGTCCCGCCTCATCGGGGTGTGCCCACACGCCCTCCACATGTGCCCGTCCTGTATAGTCACATTGTCAGGACCAGGTCCGTCCACTTGCACAACCGTTAGAGTCACCTGTTCCCCTTCCCCTTCCCCTTCCCCATGGCCTCCCCCCTCATCTTCCTCTTCTGTATCCCCGTCACTCTGGTAGTCTCCCTCCTGCTCATGCTCCTTCACTTTCTCTTGCCCTTGCTCTTGACGTTTCTCTTGCTCTTGCACATGCTCTGTCACACCAGCAACATTGGTCGCACCAGCACCAGTGTTGGCAACCTTGGGAGTATCGTCAAAGCGAGTCCTCTTGGCGGTCCCCCAGGCACAGGATGCTGTGTTGGCCTGGGCGTTGACTCGGTTGACTGGGTTGACCTGCTGGGAAGCGTTGACTGGGTTGACTGAATTGACTGGGCGCACAGGTATATCCATCAGCGGCGGGCGGCTGCGTTTGTTGCTTCTCTGCTGGATGATGCTGGTAGTACCCCCTTCGCCCGGCTGTGGTTGCTGCTGCTGCTGCTGCTGCTGGCACTGCTGCTGCTGGTGGTGTAGCTGTTGGGGAGGCTGCTGGGGAGGCTGCTGGTGTTGCTGCTGGTAAGGCTGCTGGCATGGCTGGTACGGTTTCGTGGTCGGCGCAAGTGATTCTGCTGGCATGGCGGCAGAAGCAGCTACTGTACAGTGTGCTACAGTACCACACGTTACTGTAGTATTTGCACTTACTGTAGAGGGGTTTACTGTAGAACACGTTACAGTAGCAGCTGACTGCGCATTGGTGTGTGCAGCAGGGGGCAATTGCGGCGACAACGAAACCCCACCAGGAGTTGCAGGTATAGAAGATTGGAGGGGATGTCGAAGAGTAGAGTTTTGACGTGTCTCAAAAGTCATAACCCCACCAGGACTTGCGGAAATTGAAGGAGGATGGGGAGGAGGAGACGACAGCGGACGAGCAGGGGCTGACGTGGCAGCAGGAGCAGCAGTAGCAGCAGCTGACGTGGCAGCCAGAGCAGCTCTAGCAGCAGGTGACGTGGCAGCAGGAGGAGCTGTAGCGGCAGCTGACGTGGCGGCAGCAACAGCGCAGAGCACAGGCGGCGAGAGCGAGGCGAGGAGGGCGGGTAGCTCTGAAGGCTGCACTCGCTGCAGCACTGTGAGAATGGCCGATGCTGTTTCCACTGGTAGAGGGGGGAGGGGTGGGAGGGGGGGAGGAGGTAGGGGTGTGGGGGCGGTAGGAGGGGAAGTTACGGAGGGGAGGAGATGGGGAGAGGTGGAGGTTGGGACGGGCTGGGTAGCAGGGAATGAAGGCACTGCTGCTGCTGCTGCAGTTGCTGCTGCTGCTGCTGCTGCTGGTGCTTTGTGGCCCGGAACCAGGCTCGGGGTCAGGCTTGGAGCCTGGTTCGGGAGCTGGGTGGCAGCAGCAGTAGCAGGAGCAGGTTCGGTAGAGCAGGGAACAGCAGCCACACTGCCTGCCATGCTGCCAGGCTCGGGGAAACCAATGCCATGCTCGGGGACCCCACTGCCAGGCTCGGGGACCCCACTGCCAGGAGGGTTACTTCCACGAGGGTTCCTGCCGTTAGCTGTCTCTAAATTGGTATTACCGCCCGTGTTAACTGTGTTGCTGAGATTGCGGTTAACGGGACTGTTAAAAACGTTGCTGATGGTGGCGGGGGGAGGCGGGAGGGTGCTGTAACCTGAGCTGGCGCCACTGTTCACGGCGTTGCTGGTGATAACCGTGTTGCTGAGATTGCAGTTAACAGGGTTGTTAAAAATGTTGGTGATGGTGTGAGAAGCAGCATTGTTGATGGCATTGCTGGTGGGGTTGTTGAAGACGTTGCTGATGGTGTAACCTGAGCTGGCGCCTTCCCCACTGCCACTGGCAGTGACGCTGCAGTGCGGTGAGAGCGGGAGCGAAGGGGAGGAGAGTGACTGTGGGGGAGGGAGGGTGAGCGGAGGGGGATGAGGCGTAGAGGCTTGGTTCGAGAGAGGGGAGAGCGGGGAGGGAGCGGGGCGAGTGAGAGGCACGTGAGAGGGGCGAGTGAGGGAGGACGGAGGAGGATGCGAGAGGGAGGAAGGAGGTGGATGAGATAAGGAGGAAGGAGAGGCAGCTTGAAGTGAAATAGCCCCCAGCTGGCGATGGTCAGGGGAATTAACGGTCTGATGCACTGCTTTTCCTTTCCCTCCCCCCTTTGTAGCAGCGTCCAGCTGTGCAAAACCCCCCATATCCTCCGTTATAATCACTCTCACTTCCCCCGCATGCCCAGCCGAGGCACGCCGCCCGGTCGCCGCCCCTTTCGGGTGGGTGTGCTCGTCCTTGTACAGAATCTCCATGCTCCCGCCGCCCGGAGCCATCTCGGCGGTTTTTTTTGCGGGGCAGCCCGGAACAGCACAGCGGAAATATCCCCTGGGGAAAGACGATCCTTTGGGCGGCTTCTGCCCGTATTTCCGCCAGGAGTAGCCGTCTGGTGGGAGGTCCATTCCCAATGATGGAGGCGACGTTGCAGCAGGAGATGCAGCAGCGGGAGGGGCACGAGCAGTAGCGGCAGCAGGAGACACTGCAGCAGGGGGGGCATGAGAAGCAGGAGCAGAAGGAGAGGCAGCGGCAGCAGGAGATGCGGCAGCAGGAGCAGACGAAGCATTCAGCGTGGGCGCAGCAGCAGCAGCCATGGCTGCACGAGACGCGGAAGCATCACCACTACCAGCAGCAGCAGCACCACCACCACCACCACCACCACCATCAGCTGCCGGTGCAGGTGCTGGTGCTGGTGCTGCTGCTGGTGCAGGTGCCTCCCTCTGCCCATCCACCACTGCTGCACCGCCACCACCCTCGTCTGCCTTTCTCCTCCCTGCTCCTCCCCCACCTCCCTTTACACCCTGTCCCGCCTCCACCAATGAGGTGGCATCTCGCCCTGGACCCGACAACAATCGCCCCACCCTGCCTTTTTTCTGTGTGCTGGGCAGGGCAGCACCTGCAGGAGCACCTGGGAGTGTACCTGAGGCAGCACCTGGGGCTGCATGTGCAGTACGTTCAGGTGCAGCTTCAGGTGCACCCAACCGTTCACCTGATTCTCCAGGCGAAAGTTCAGGTGCGGCTCCAGGCTTTTTGTCTTCACTTCCATCACTCGCCCCTATTACAGTCACTCTCCCAGTCTCGCCTCCTGTCCCTGCCAGTGCTGTCAATCCGTCACTTCTGTCATCTGTCAGTTGAGTCAGTCCGGCGATTTTCATGCCTGTCTCGCTTGCATTTCCCACCACAGCGCCACCTCCGCCGCTTCCCGCTGCAGCAGCAGAGCCATCTACGCCGCTTTCCCCAGCAGGGGCGCCACTTGCGCCGTTTCCCCCTGCAGTGCCGCCAGCAGCGCCTCCCCCTGCAGTGGCGCCAGCTCCGCAGTTTCCCCCCACAGGGGCGCCAAATGCGCCGCTTCCCCCAGCAGCAGTGGCGCCTCCGCCGCTTCCCCCTGCAGTGGCGCCTCCGCCGCTTCCTTCTCCCCACACTGCGCCTGGGGCGGCAGCAGGCGACACAGCAAGGCATGTGCTTGTACGGGGGGTGTACAGTAACGGGAGCAGGCTGCAGAACACTTCAAACGTCTGCTCTCTAGATGGCGCCGCAGCGTCAGTTTCGTCTTGGCGAATTTCACTGTTACCACCCGCGTCCGCTTCGCCAACCGTGCCTGGCGCTGCTATTTCCGCCCGTCGCGCTTCCCCCCGCGCCGTTTCTCCCCCGCGCGCGGCTCCCCGCTGGTCCCCCGTCATTGTCTGTCCCTCCGCCTCCATTCGCACCCATTCCTCCGCGGAAGCCGCGCCAGCGGGGAGTTTCGGCGACGCTGCGACACGTTCGCGTAGCTCGCCGACTGTCGCCTGCGGGACGGCGACCCCCTCGTGCGACGGTTCCGACGTTCGCGACGTTCGCGAAGCAGAGGCGGCGAAACGCGGAGTCGGAATGGAAATCTCCGGTAAGGAATCTTCGTCGAATACAAACGGAAGGGGCGGCAGAACGTGCGAAAGCGACGACAATCCTCCGCCGCCACCGCCGCCGCCGATAGGAACGCCCGGCGGGGCCACGGTGGAAGGCGGAAGCCCCGCGGACACGGTCGGGGAAAAGGCGGAGGCGCAGACGGAAGCGGAAGCGGAAGCGGAAACGGAAACGGAAACGGAAACGGGGAGGGATGCGGGAGAGGCGAGGGAGGCGGAAGAGGAAGAAACAAGCGCGGGGACGGTCGAAAATGCGTCGCTTTCTAACGGCGAACTATCATCATACACGTTGCAGAGATCTCGCTGCATTAAAGCCCGAGTCGCGATGTGACGAGAAAGCGACGTGGCCATGCGAGTGGTCCAGCTGGTTACCGCGGCTTCGCCCGTTCCGAGCAGAAGCGGCGCAGCAGAAAGCCGCTGCCCTTCCGCCTCCCGCTCGCGCTGCTGCTGCTGCGCTCCCTGGTCTCCGCCAACCGGGCCTCCGCCAACCTGGCCTCCGCCACAATGCGCCAATTTTTCCGCGCCCCTTTCAAGGAAAAGTTTCCCGCTTTCGTCTTGCCTACGCTTCTGCTGCTGCTCTGGCTGCTGATGCGGCTGGTGCTGCGGCTGCGGCGGCTGCTGCTCCGCTCGTTGCGCTCCTCGCTCCGTGTACCGCGTTCGATCCGTCCGCCAATGCTCCACGCGCCGATCGTTCGCCAGGCGGGGCGCTAAACCAGCGGACTCGCACCGCGGCGCGACATTATCGTCGCAACTACTATCGCGGGGATCCAGGAGTGTCGTCGTGCGTCGCCGCGCTTCAAATCGTTCCGTCTGTCGTCCGTACTCTACCCGCGCTTCGTCCGTAGAAAGGGTCGTCGATGCCACGTCAGCCCTAGACGCCAAGGTCGTTGAGCTAGGATTCCGTTGTTGTGTGTATTCTTCGATCCGTTGCAGCCGCGGCAGTCCTTTTTGCTGCAGCTGCCGCTCACTCCTTTGCTCCTGCTGCTGGAGCGGCTCCGCTCCTTCTTTCTCCTCGAGACACGTCTGTTTCGGCTCAGCGTCTCGCCGCGTACGGCGGCAACACGACTCAACGAAGCTCGGGTCATGGCGTGCTTGTTGGAGTTGGGGTTGCGACGAAAACGCGTGGGTTGGATTTTGGTCGGTGGGAACCGCGTGTTCACTCGATTGTTGCAGCCGACGGCGGGGTGGAGAAGAGGACGATGAGGGTGTGGGAAAATAGTGGTCTTTTCTGCTGCTTGCCTTGCGGGAGCTGGTTGCGTTCAGTGGGTGGTTGGCCGACATTTTCACATTTCTGCGCGGTGAAAATGCGAGGGAAGAGGCTCAAAATGGAGAGGCGCGCTGGTGCAGTGTGTGTATTTGAGAAATATATATCGTTCGAAACAGAATTGAGTTGGGAGAAAGAAAGGGCGAAATTTGTGATTGTGCAATGTTGGGGGAATTTACAGCTGGCTGGAGCAGTCAAGTGTGCTTGTGTGTGAGTCGAGGGGTTGACGGACGGTGCCCTGATTTCAGATCTGGAGTAAAAGTAGGTCAGCTCACAGAAGACCGCGACGCGTCGCGGTGGTTGGAGAGGATGTGACCGCGATGCGACACGGTCACAGGCGGGTCCACGATTTGCAACCAGATTCCGTAAGTCTGCGGCGAGAGTAATTGACTGCGGTCAACGACAAATTTGGCGTTAGATTGGGGTCAGCACCTGCATGTATATAACCATTCGATATAAGACACGTGGAAAGACCTAATTAGGTGAAGGTGATGATGGATCTGAGGGAAGTAGTGTGATTTATGTGTCTTTTAGCCCACGTCCTCTTTGTCGTTTCTCTGAGCCAATGAATCACGTGCATTTTGGGTAATGTTGCGTACAGTCCGAATTAATCCAAGCACCGCTTTGCACAAAAACTTTCTTGATAGGTTTTGTCGAGTGAAATGCCTAAAGATATGAAAATGACGAACATACTGCCCAAAACATTATGTGGTACTATACAAAACCTTTCTTCCATCCCTTTTTGTCCTACGCCTCTTCCCGCATGCAGACACACAAGTCAGCGAAAACGACAACCATTTTCAATTGTGGGCCATGCGCCCCCCACCACGACAAACTGGCAGTTATCAACGAATTTCAAACACCCCGCCGCCAAACGAACTCGCTACACTAGGAAGCAACCCGCTTCACGCTGATGCGTTTGAGCGTCACTATTTCACCCTAGAGGAATGAAAGCACCCGCCTTGCTAGCACTACAATGCTTCTCAATTTATTCCCATCAACCTACCACCACTATACATCCATAACCCATCAGTAGTATTACCCGATCAGTCGCTGCCTGCTCACGGATGTAACCACTTGAGATTTGAACGCAGTGGCCGAGAACTGCAGTGCCGTGTCTCGGATCATGAAGCCAAAATAAGCAAGACCCAAAATGCCAGCCACGACGGCAGTGACAAGGTACCACCACTGCAAGGGCAATGGAGAGATAAAACAAAGAGTGAATATTCCAAAATCAAATCTAAAAATAGACACTAACTCACCCACTCACTCACTCAAACACACACTAACTCACCCACCCACTCACATTTACTCCTTCCCATCCCCCACTAACTCTCACCCCCATCCCACTACTCACATCCTGGTTGCCGCCGTAGAGCTGCCCGTACACGTCAATCCCGAGGAACACATTGGCGCATCCCATGGCAATGGCCGCGATGCCCATCGCCCAGTGGAACGTGAGCCACGCGGGGCGGTTGGACGTGCCCTTGTCAGGGCGGAAGAAGCCCAGGAAGGGCTGCACCAAGGTGAGCGCCAAAGCCACCACTCCCAGCTTGCCATGCGTCCACTCGAGGCCCTGGGAACCCGAGACCACAAACACCATGATGGCCGCTACCAGCACCAGCAGAACAGCAACGATTTGAATGTACCTGGGGAGGAAAAGGGGGGGATGGGAGGGGGGAGGAGGATGGAGGGGGGTGGAGGGGAAAGGAAGGGGATGAGGAGAGGGGCTGCTTGCCGTGCGTCCACTCCAGGCCCTGGGCACCTGATACGATGAATACCATGATGGCTGCTACGAGCACCAGCAGAACGGCAACGATTTGAATGTACCTGGTGGATTGGGAGGGGAAAGGGGAGACGGGGGAAGGGAAGGTGTGTATGGAAGGTGTAAGTTTGGGGGGAATAAGGGAAGAGGACTGGTGTGAGCATAGGCAAGTGTGAGCATGATGCCATGCGCCACGAGCACCAACCAACAACCCCCTTCCCGCCCTTCATACTCGCCTCACCTCGCTCTCTCTTCCCTCAACCCCCCTACTCCCCGTTGCCTTCCCTCCCCTCCTTACTTGTGGCAGAGGAACCAGAGCCCCCTGTTGGTGCGCGTCTCCTTGTCTTCATCCGAGGGCAGAGTGGGGCGGTCGTAGAGGAAGAGGCGAGCGAGGAGCACCCCGAGAGGCATGAGCAGCGCGTAGGCGAGTGCGAGCATGATGCCATGGGCCAGCAGCACTGATTTCTTGCTGCTGTTGTTGCTGGTGGTGGTGACAGGGGCTGCTGTGGTGTTGATGAAATTGACAGAGGCAGAACCACTGGAGGGGAAGAGGGGAGGGGGGAGGTTAAAGGGTGAGGGAGGGTGGGAAGAGGCATGAGCAGCGCGTAGGCGAGTGCGAGCATGATGCCATGGGCCAGCAGCACTGATTTCTTGCTGCTGTTGTTGTTGGTGGTGGTGCTGACAGGGGCTGCTGTGGTGTTCACGAAATTGACAGAGGCAGAACCACTGGGAGGGATGGGAGGGGCAGGGAGCAGGAGTTATGAGCAGCGCGTAGGCGAGTGCGAGCATGATGCCATGCCATGCACCATGAGCACCGCTTTCTTTCTACATGAGGTAACATGAGCTACTGGCTATTGGCTATTGGTTGCATGAGCCATGATGCCGAATGGTTCCATGTCAGGAGGAAAGACGACGCACGTCAACACGTGACGATCTGTCCTCTAGCAAGGCGCAACACACCAGTTGGGGTCGTGGAAGCTGAGGGACGGCTGATTGGAGAAGGACCAGATGACAGCATGACCACTGCTCTAATGCGCGCCTCTTGGTTTGACGTCATGGGGACTGACGAGGCATGGCAAGGCAAGGCGTGGCATGGCATGGCGTGGCAAGGCGCAACGCACCAGTTGGGGCCGTGGAAGCTGAGGGACGGCTGATCGGAGTAGGACCAGATGACAGTGGTGCTGCCCTCCGCGTTGATTGGCGCCGTGCCGTCCGTTGTGGAGCGCTCAAACCTGCCAGAGAGAGAGGAGCAGTGAGATAGGGGGTAAGAGGCAGAGAGAGTGAGATGGAAGGCCCAGATGACTGCGGTGCTGCCTTCCGCGTTGATTGGCGCCGTGCCGTCTGTTGTGGAGCGCTCAAACCTGCAATGCAGAGGGAAGCAGAAAGTCAGAAAGGGAGAGTGAGGGGTGGACAGTGTGAGGTGAAGAGAGGCGTAGAAGCAGCAAGAGAGGCGTAGAAGCAGCAAGAGAGGCGTAGAAGCAGCAAGAGAGGCGTAGAAGCAGCAAGAGAGGCGTAGAAGCAGCAAGAGAGGCGTAGAAGCAGCAAGAGAGGCGTAGAAGCAGCAAGAGAGGCGTAGAAGCAGCAAGAGAGGCGTAGAAGCAGCAAGAGAGGCGTAGAAGCAGCAAGAGAGGCGTAGAAGCAGCAAGAGAGGCGTAGAAGCAGCAAGAGAGGCGTAGAAGCAGCAAGAGAGGCGTAGAAGCAGCAAGAGAGGCGTAGAAGCAGCAAGAGAGGCGTAGAAGCAGCAAGAGAGGCGTAGAAGCAGCAAGAGAGGCGTAGAAGCAAGCAGCAAGAGCGCAATAGAAGGCCTTGAAGTCGCTCGAAGGCACCACCGTGTCCTCCTCGTACCCCCCGATGTAAAACGCCCCACCACCGCAACATTGGCCGCAGCAACACACAGGCCAGACCTTACCAGACACTCAATCATCACCCATCAACATCCCCCACTCACCTCATAATGCTGCGTCCGTTGCTTCTCTCCACTGCAGTGTTGGCCAGCGTGAAGTCACTCGAAGGCACCACCGCATCCTCCTCGTACCCACCGATGTAAAACAAGCCAGACCAACCAGGCACTGAGTCATAACCCAGTCATTTACAACCGCTGATGGTTCTTCCCCCACTCACCTCATGATGGTTCTTCCATTCTTTCTCTCCACCGAAGTGTTGGCCAGCTTGAAGTCACTCCAAGGCACCACTGCGTCCTCCTCGTACCCGCCAATGTAAAACGCGCCCAGGCCAGCAAAGCACCCAGCCACAACCCAGTAACCACCCCGCACTCACCTCATAATGGTTCTGCCGTTGCTTTTCTCCACCGCGGTGTTCGTCAGCGTGAAGTCACTCGAAGGCACCACCGCGTCCTCCTCATACCCGCCAATGTAAAACGCGCCCACTGCCGCTCCGTTGGCAATGGCACCGAACGGCAGGTTTCCAATGGCTGCATCGGAAGGGGCCATGCGTCCCCCCCGCGACCAGCCCAGCGACAGGAATCCCGTAGTGGCTGCCTCCGCTGCTATTGCGACTGATGAGGCACTCAGCTTCTTCCAGTGCAGGATGAAGCTGCATTGGGGATGGTAGGGGTGGGAGGAGGGGGGTGGGATGGGGGGAAGGTGGAAGGAAGGAGGGAAATACGGTGGGCAGTTGCTCTGCGTGGTTAACAATTCACTCGCTTGTGTTACCCTGCACACTGTACATACTCGTGTTACCAAGAGCAAGCCACTCATTTATCGCTGCTGAGCTTCAAGGAGCAAGTGTAGTTCGCCAGGGGCGAGGGCGAGCATCCCAGCATTGCTGCTGCCTGTGCACGCACGTACTTGTGTTACTATCAGAACCACTTTACTCACTTGTCACCGCAATCACTCACTTGTCGCCGCTGAGCTTCATAGAGCAAGTGTAATTCGCCAGGGGAGAGGGCGAGCATCCCAGCATTGCTGCTTCCGCAGCTGTCACTGCTGCTGCTGATGCTGTTGCCGGTTTCGCTGGTTTTCCTGGTTTTGCTGCTGCCGGCGCTGGTGCTGATGGTGGCGCTACTGCCGGCTTTGACGGTTGTGCTGGAACTGACGGTGGCACTGTCACTGCTGGCGCTGACGGTGCTGCAGACGAGGCTGGGGCGTCCAGAGCAGGCGGGAGAGGGGCGGAGCCGTGGGTGTTGGCCGGACCGCAGTTCAAGTTGACCAGAGCAGAACCCCTGCACGGTAGAAATTTGGGGGGGGGAAAGGGGGTGGGGTGAAAAGGGATGGACAAAAGGGGGGAGCGGGCAGCAGAGGGGCGGAGCCGTGGCTGTTGGCAGGATTGCAGTTGACATTGACCAGGGCAGAGCCCCTGCAGGAGGGGAAAGGGGTGGAGTGAGGGGTTTGGGGGGGGGGGGTAGAGAGGAAGGGAAACAAATGTCAGAGCAGGCGGGAGAGGGGCGGAGCCGTGGCTGTTGGGAGGATTGCAGTTGAAATTGACAGGGCAGAGCCCCTGCATGGGTGGTCTTCCAGTCACCACCAGACACCCCATCCATCTAGAATGGTCTTCCCATTTACAGCACACACCTGTTGAGAGGCCCGTGGCCTGCAAGAGTCTGTGTCTCATCGGCCGAGAAGGCCCAGATGATGCGGTTACCACCCGACAGCGTTACAGGCGCAAGCCCATCAATAGTGGTCCGTGCAAACCGGAGAATCGTGCTCCCATTGGCCACTGGAGCCTCGGCCACTCCAATGCCGCCACCTGCCGGCACGCCATTGGCCGATGGTGCGAGTGTGACTATACTGGGGGCGCCGATGGCGAAGGCGGATGTGGCTGAGATTGTAGCGAGGGAGCGGCCTGTGATGGTGTAAGCACTAATGGCACCTCCTGTGGTGGGGGAACAGGGGGTAGGGGATGTGGAGAAACAGGGAAACAGGGAATGTGGGGGGAGAGGGAATGGCCTGTGGGAACTAATAGACATGGCATGCAAGGGATTGGGGGGAGAGGGCATGGCATGGTTTAATATCAAAACATTCGCCTGCTACCTGCTCTGCCCTCCCCTTTTCTCGCATCTGCCATGTTGCCGATAATGGTGTCAGAAGGGAACATCTTGCCCTTCTCACTCCACCCCACTCCACCCCACCTCACCCCATTCCACCCACTCCAACCCACTCTCACCTGCAGTGTTCCCGATAATGGCATCGGAGGGGAACATTTTGCCCTTCTCGCTCCACCCCACGGCCAGCCACCCCTTCTCCGCGCCACTCCCTGGCCTGGCCTCCAGGGCAAAACGCACGAACGTGGGGGACGCGACCACCCAATGCAGCGCGAGTCTGGAAGGGGGGAAGAGGAGTAAGGGGGATGGGAGATGGGGGAGGGGAAGGGGGAATGAGAGAGCTGCTCCGCGCCACTCCCCGGCCTGGCCTCCAGGGCAAAACGCACAAACGTAGGGGATGCCACCGCCCAATGCAGCGCCAGCCTGGAGGAGGGTAGAGTAAGGGAGATGAGAAGAGGTGATGCGGGGGGTGAGAGGAGAGGAGAAAAGAACGGTCCATGATTGAAAAAAGGGAGTTCCATGGTAGAACAGGGTGGAGGAGAGAGGGGAGAGTAGAGAAGAGGAGGGGAGAGGATGGGAGAGTAGAGGACGGGAGAGAAGGGGAGTAGAGGATGGAGAGGAGGGGAGAATAGGTGCCCATTGTGCACAACTACACTCGTTATTCCGTTGTAATCCCCTTCGCTACACTCACTTGTTCCGCACCAAAGGTGCCACGAATGAGAATCCAGGAAGGGTAGAGGCTTGGCAGGCCGAACCTCCTGCCGAACCTGCTGGGGCGGGGACCACTGGAGGCTTGGTAACTGGCTTGGTCACAGGAGGCTTGGTAACAGGCTTGGTTACAGGAGGTTTGGTGACTGGCTTGGCAATAGGAGGTTTGGTAACAGGCTTGGTAACTGGTGGCTTGGTGATGTTAGTTTTGGGGAGGGGAGGTTTGGCAATCGGAGGCTTGATAACAGGCTTGGCAACAGGTGGCTTGATAATCGGCTTGGTAACCGGTTTGGTAACAGGCTTAGTAACAGGTTTGGTAACAGGCTTGGCAACGGGAGGCTTGATAATGGGCTTGGTGACTGGCTTGGGAACTGGCTTGGTAAGAGGAGGCACGAGAGGGTCGGCCGGAGCATCAGCTGAGGGCGGGGGAACAACGTCTGCATGGCACAACGAAAGGGGTTGGGGGGAAAGGGGAGAGGAAGATGGGAGAATGGGTGAGGGCGCATGAGAGAGGAAGTGAGTGGAGTGAGAAGAAGAGCGCATGACAGAGAGCATGGCAACAGCCCATTACACCACCTCCAGCACATACCAGCACCGCACAAGAGAGGTCCATGATAGCCGTGCCCTTGTTTGGCCTGTGGTAACCCATCGCATGCGAGGCACATCAACACCAGCTACATAGCATTACACACGTGCCACCAACAACGGCTCAACACACGTACCACTGCCACACGAGAGGTCCATGATAGCCGTGCCCTTGTTGGGACCGTGGTAGCCCAGCGCGTGGGCGGAAAAGGCCAGCCACATATCATTCACCCCACCACCACACGTGCTCATGTGGGAGTGCTCAACACACGTACCACTGCCGCACGATAGGTCCATGATAGCGGTGCCCTTGTTGGGACCGTGGTAGCCCAGCTTGTGGGCGCCGTCATTGGAGAAGGCCCAGATGAGCTTGTTCTTGCCGCTCAGGTTCAGAGGCACCGTGCCGTCCGTAGCGTTGCGAGTGAATCTAGGTGAAGCAGGGGCAAGAGAAAGAGAGAGGGGGATAGATTGGTGCGAGCCGTCATTGGAGAAGGCCCAGATGAGCTTGTTCTTGCCCGTCAGATTCAGAGGCACCGTGCCGTCCGTAGCGTTGCGGGTGAACCTGGCAAGGAAAGCGGGTGGAGGGAGAGCGGACGGAAAGAGAGCCGTCACTTAAGAAGGCCCAGATGAGCTTGTTCTTGCCCGTCAGATTCAGCGGCACCGTGCCGTCCGTAGCATTGCGGGTGAACCTGCAGGTGAGACGGGGGGAAGAGCCTCAGAGGTTTGACTCAGCGCCTTGTTCTGCCACCATCCGCTCAACAGGTGTTGTTTGTGCTCATAAACATCACTCATACCCACCTTATCACAACCACTCACTCGAACAGCATGCTGCCCTCGGCGGTTTGACTCAGCGCCTTGTTCTGCCCCAGCTTCATCACGTAACTCGCCACCACAGCATCCGCGGAGTGCCCCGTGAGCGCGTATCCGCGCACCATCCCCCCCACCAGGTTCCCCACGACCGCGTCCGCGTGCGCCATTCCGCCCGTCGCGGACCACCCCACTGCGAACCACCCCGCGCTTGCCGGTCCCGGCCACGCCTCGACAGCCATCTGCACCCTTCCGGACGCCTTGGGCGGGTTCCAGTGCAGGAGGAGGCTGGGGAGAAGGGGGGGAATAGGAATGAGCGCGGACCACCCCACGGCGAACCACCCCGCGCTAGCCGGCCCCGGCCACGCCTCCACCGCCATTTGCACGTTTCCGGACGGCTTAGGCGGGTTCCAGTGCAAAAGAAGGCTGGGGGGAGGGGGGGCGTGGGAAAAGACGGAAGAAGTGCGGAGAGGGGAGTGAGTGGTTTCGCCCCCACAGCCATTTGCACGTTTCCGGACGCCTTGGGGGGGTTCCAGTGCAGGAGGAGGCTGGGGAAAGAGCGGGCGGAAGGACGGGGGGAAGGTGGGGAGGAAGGGGTGGAGAGTGAATGGCCACGCCTCCACCGCCATCCGACCGTTTCCGGACGGCTTGGGGGTTTCCAGTGCAGGAGGAGGCTGGGGGAGGGAGGAAAGGGGGGCGTGGCGGGAAGAGGGAAGAAGCGCGCAGAGGGGAATGAGTGGTTTCGCCTTCACAGCCATCCGCATTTTTCCGGATAGCTTGGGCGGGTTCCAGTGCAGGAGGAGGCTGGGGGGAGAGCGGGCGGAAGGAGGGAGGAAGGTGGGGAGGAAGGGGAGAAAGAGGGGAACGAGGGGGAAGGAAAGGTGGAGAGTGAGTGGCCGCGCCTCCACATCCTTCGGGGACTCGCGACAACCTTGGGAGTACCGTATATTCCTTCGGTTCCCTTCCCCCCGCGTCCTATCTTACCCCCCCTCCCCTCTTCCCCCCCGTTCCACTCACTAGTGGGCTTTCAGTTTGACGAAGAACTTGTAACCCGCCTTCGGCGACTCGCGACAACCTTGGGGTTTGCGGCCCTCAGTAGCACCGCCCCCGGCAGCACCGCCCCCGGGAGTGCCGACCGTGGGAGTGCCGACCGTGGGAGTGCCGACCCCGGGTGTGCCGACCCCAGGAGTGCCGACCCCGGGTGTGCCGCCCACGGGAGCACCGCCCACGGGAGTGCCGACCGCGGGAGTGCCGACCCCGGGTGTGCCGCCCACGGTATTCCCGACCCCGGGAGTGCCGACCCCGGGAGTGCCGACCCCGGGAGTGCCGACCGCGGGAGTAGTGGGTTTAGGAGTGCCGGCCGCAGGCAACCCCCCCGTAGACGACTCTTTCTTGACACTTCCGTCCATGCCCGCGCCGGGGGACAGCTTGGGCGGAAGCGGAGCCACGGGGGTGACTGGGGAGGCCTGGGGGGGGATTGGGGCGGCTTCGGGGGTTGGCGGGGGCACAGCTCCGCCCGCCGGGTCTTCCGCCTCCGCGCGCCTGCAGGACATGTCCGCTGTTGCCGTTCCGCTGAGTAGGGGGAGAGGGAAGGGGGAAGGGTGAAGGGGGATGGTGGGAGGTGGGGTAGGAAATGGGAGAAGGGGGAAGGGGAAGATTAGACGGGTTGGCGCAGGAAGCACGGGGAGATTAGTCTGGCGCAAGTAGGGAGAGCAGGCAGAGCGGGGCCAAGTAAGGTAGGTGGAAGGGGGGTGGCAGGTGCGCGGAGAAGAGTCACTTGAAGAGACAGAAACACACTTTCTGTAGCACAAAGGGTTGTTACATGCTAATATACAACTTTATTTTGTACTTCATACGCGGGACTTACACGTTCTCCCCGTGGAATGCGAACTCGGTCGTCCCATCCGCAGCATACGCCCAGATCAGCGTGTTGGGGCCATCCATGTTCACCGGAGTTGACTTTTAGTCAACTCAAGTCAAAAGTCAACTCGGTACAATGTCACACGACTTACACGTTCTCCCCGTGGAATGCAAACTCGGTCGTCCCATCCGCGGAGTACGCCCAGATGAGCGTGTTGGGGCCGTCCATGTTCACCGGACACAGCCCGTCGCTCCCGCGCCGCGCAAACCTGCGCGCAAGGGGAATCGGGAGGGTGCGCGACGGCGATGAGGGAAGAAACGAAGGCTTGTGCTTGCTTTTTAACTCAAGATGCTTGCACGCGTTCACCTAAATTACTCCTTGAGCCCTCATGTTGAGCCGTCAACTTAATTGAGCCTTGCTGTGGAACCAGTCCCGTCATTTTTTGCTTACTCACTTGATGATCTTCGTGCCGTCCTGCAGAGTGACCATCCCCCAATTCGTGCCCAGCGCGATGGACGCGTTCGGCACCACGAGAGCCGCGTCCTCCCCGCGCATGCTGTACATCTGCGCGTTTCCGTGGGGTAAATTACCCACAATCGCGTCCGCGGGGAACATCTCCCCGTCGCGCGACCATCCCACGGAGAACCACCCCTTCGCGACGCCCCAGCCAGCGCGCGCCTCGAGAGCCATCATCGATATTCCCCCCGGGCCCGGCTGTTTCCAGTGGAACAGGAACCTGCGGTGAGGGGATGGGGGAGGGAGAAGTAGGGGGAGGGGGAAAGCGTTGTCCATCAGACTATCCCACGGCGACGCCTCAGCCGGCTCGCGCCTCCAGAGCCATCATGCCAGTGGAACAGGAACCTGCGGGAAGGGGGGAAGCGGGGGAGTGGAGGTGGTGGACAGGTGGGGGGGTGCGGGAAGCGGAAAAGTTGGGGATGGAAGGGGGGAGAAGCAGAGAGGATGGGGGAAACGGATAGGAGGGGGTGGAAGCGCAAGTGTGGAGAACTTGCGGTGGAATGTAACTCCTCGCGCGCCGTGAAGCAATCAATGTCCAACCGAGTCATTCAAACGAGGGGGAGGTTCGCACAGCTGTCACCACCTCATATAAGACCTTCGCTCACCCCCTATTTTTCAACGTCGTCTGAAAGTCGTAACCCTTGAGCGACGACGGTTCGCAGACGGGGGTCTGTGCGACGATTCGGGGGAGAGAGGCTGCGAGGCCGAGGGAGACGAAGACGACGATGAGGAGGGCGGAGCGGGTGGGGAGTAGAGCGGACGCGCCGCGTTGGCGCGCCATGAATATCATTGTGTTCATTAAAGGTGCGCACTACTAGTTAGGATATGAGAAGACGTAATGCTAGTCTCCTGCGAGTCAGTCGGTCGATACGAAGCACAAGCTGGACGAATGAGGGGGCTATTCGAGACAGGAGGGCATTTAAGACTTATCGTTCCGACGGTGCTTGCTTTCTCCTGCTGCTTCGAGTTGCAGTGTGGGGCGGCTGGTTCGATTCGCTCACTGGAGCTTTTCGTTCTCGACTCTAGTCGCTACTTCGCTTCTACCCTCTCACCAGCTCCTCTCACGTGCGTCACCGTTTTTCGAATCGTGTCTGATAAGCCGAGAACTTCTGAGCCAATGGATGTCGAGAGCAAGCCCCTCTATAAAGGGCCAAGTGGCGACGGTGTGGGCAGCCGCGCCGCGTACGTGTTTGCTTGTTACATTCTGTTATTGGTGGTGATTCTAGTAGGATATGTGGGCAGAGAAGGAAAGCACCGGGACCAGGCGCCGTGAGCTCAGGAGAGAGCATGAGCGTGGATTTGAATTGATAGCGCTTCGGGTGGAGAGAAGGGAAAGGGAGGGAAAATCCTGCAGCACGCAGGCAAATTTCTGTGCATTGCAGGATGCGATTCGTGTGTGACTGGTAGTTGCGACGCGCTTCAATGTTCCTACCAAACCGAAAGGGATGGAGCGACTCGTGGAGCACCGCTTTCGGTTTTCCCGAGTCCCTAACCAAAGCTCCTGCTTCGCCTTCATTGACGAAATACCCTGACGACGGTATCCTGGATCTCGTGAAAAGCACAAACAGGGCGATAACGAGCGAAATGGATTTACGAATGACGCGAAGCGCATGCAAGCATTGGAAGCCAGCGCCTCAAACCGTTTTCGCACCCCCGAACGCTCGGTAGTTTCTCGATATACTTCTGCGTGATCTTCCTCGTATGAACCTTGCTATATTCCTTGGAACTCTAAACTCCCAGCTAAATAACACACTATTTTATTATTCCTAGTGAGCACTTCCCACTTTGTCAGCTGATTCACAGATCTACATCTCGTTAAGAACAGATCCACTTGTGGACCATATTCGCAGTTCAAGATTTATTGCAACTATACAGCTGGAAAACAAGCCCATGCACTAGTCTTGCGTAACAGTATATTAAACATCAAAATCTCCTTGTTAGGGTAACAAGGCCGGGTTAGACTTCCATGCTCTGCTTCAACTTACCCGTGTCATGCGCCAAGTTAGCAATAAGCCACATGTCTTCAGTATGGACACTTCACCCCGTATCACGACCACCTTTCACCCGAAAGGAGATCGCTTAGGTTGGACCATCTGCCCGTTACTGGTACCACAGTTGTGACAAATACCCCAGTAAAACTCCCAAAGCTTCTTCCAAATCTGCCACCGACGCCATCTCCTCGCCACCCTGTGTTCCTCGTCAGCGTTTCCGCATCCACACGACTGGCACCCACATCCCCCCTCCTCCTCATGATGATCATCATCGGCGTCGTCATTATTTTCATCGCCGTTACAGTTCATGCTGCAAGGCCTGGGCGTTCTGCTCTGCGGCGCTCGGATGATCTGCGGTGGGTAGTTGCACGAGTAGTCCACAATAGCGATGCCCCTGGGGGAACAAAAGAGCACACAGTGGGAGTCAAGAGCAGGGTGGGAGAAGAGAGCAGGGTGGGAGAAGAGAGCAGATCAGGTGGTCGTATGTTACAGAGAATCAACTCCACCATGGTGTAGGCAACGAGAATGGCGCGTGCGGACTCACATGGCGGCGCCGTGGTATGAGAGTGTGGTCATGGCGTTGCGCGAGTGCGCCCATATGACCCAGCTCTTCCCCTCGATGTGGAATATTGACTGTGCCCCCGTGCCATTCTCCCGAGAAAACCTTCATGGAGAGAGGGGGGGGAGGAAGTGAAAGAAAGGGGCTTCTTAGTGTTGGGAACGAGAGGGAGGGAGGAAGAAAGGGAAGAGGAGAGACGAAGAGGGAGAGAAAGGATGAGAAAGAGAGGGGAGGGAGAGAGAGAGAGAGAGGGACAGAGAGAGAGAGAGAGAGAGAGAGAGAGAGAGAGAGAGAGAGAGAGAGAGAGAGAGAGAGAGAGAGAGAGAGAGAGAGAGAGAGAGTCTCGAGCTGTGGTATGACGCCGTGGTATGAGAGTGTGGTCAACGCAATAGTCAACTCCAGCAGCATCACTCACTTGACGATAGTGGAGCAATCCGGCGCTGCTTCAACAGTCTTGTCAAACCCGAGCGAAAAGTTCATGGTTGGGAACACCTGCGTTCGCCGGTAACCAGTCATTTCGTACGCAGCTACACCCGGCGTGTTACCAATAACCGCGTCCGCAGGAGCCATCTGGCCGTGATCGGACCAGCCTATACCGAGCCAGCCGGACCCCGCATAGCTGTCTTGCGTGGCTTCGAGCGCCATGTGTACGGTGCAGTTCTCCACGATCCAATGCAGAATGATCCTGAAATGACAACATCAAGACAGGGGGAAGTCAGAGCATTGAGACTTTTGAGAGAGTGACTCAAGGATTCGTTGAGTGGCTTCGAGCGCCACAGCCCTCCACGGTCGAATGCAGAATGATCCTGAGATGAAATATCGCAAAACACGCAAGGGGGCAGAGTTTTGAGGGTGGTTGGACCGGCCTATACCGAGCCAGCCCGACCACCAGAGTTTTGCGTGGCTTCGAGCGCCATGTGCACCGTGCAGCCCTCCTTGGTCCAATGCAGAATGATCCTGTAAGACAGTTATGCGAGGGAGCAGATTTTGAGAGAGATATTTTTTAGTTCGTTTGAGTAACCTCGAGCGCCATGTGCACTGTCCAGCCCTCCTTGGTCCAATGCAGAATGATCCTGAGATGACGACATACACGCAAATGGGGACAGACTTTGAGTGTGCCTGGGAGGTGAAAGCGTCTTGAAGGTTCATTTGAGCGGCTTCGAGTGCCATGTGCTCTGTGCAGCCCTCCACGGTCCAATGCAGAATGATCCTGACATGACGACACGCACGTAGGACTCGTAGAGCTGCGAGACTGTAAATCTGTTTTGATACGTCTCAAATACAAAAACTACAAAGACCAGATTAATGACGTTCTTATAGTCGTAGAGGTGCGCAGAGTAATTATAACCGGGGAGAGTAGATGGCGGGCACGCATTTGAGTCGACTCAAAACAAAAAAAAAAAAAAAAAAACCACAAGGATGACGCACAGGACCGGATAGGACCAGAGTTGAGACGTACTTAGAGTCGTAGAGCTGCGCAGAGTAATTATAACCAGGAAGAGTCGACGGCGGGCACGCGTTCCCCATCACCACCTCTTCGCACTCACAACCCTCCTCGTCGTCATCATCATCATCCCCCTCCCCCGAGGACGGCGGAGGATAACCGGGAGCAGATGTGCTAGGCTTGCGCGCATAGCCTCCCCCCTGCTCGCCGTAGCCGCCGCCGCCGCTGCTGCCGTACTCGGGGTTTGACTCTGGCGGTGAAGGTTCGGAAGGTTCGGAAGATTCAGAAGGCGCGGAATGCGCGGAAGGCGCGGGCGGAGGATCATCGTCCGCGGGCTCTTGTTGCGGCTTTTGCCCGTCCGCGGGTTGCTGTTGCGTCGCAGGCGGGTCATCGGTTGTACCTCCAGAGTCAGCGTTCGGGCTGAGATTGGCGGGTGAATCATCCACAAATGGCTCTTTCTGCGTGGTTAGCCCGTCGTTACCGCCTCCATTGCCGCCGCCGTCGCCGCCGCCATCGCCGCCGCCATCACCGCCTGAGCCTCCTTGCCCACTAGGCACTTCTTGGGTATCCGACGGGCCTTGACCATCGGTCGCGTTGTTATTGCCACCATCGTTCGCGCCGCTTTTTCCACCGATATCTCCTTCGGACGTGCTTGGATCGCTGAAACTCCAGTCCCACATGCCGTCGTCTCTGCTCCTGCTGCCACTGCCAGTCCCCGCTCCTTCTTCCGTTGTGCTTCCGCCACTTTCACCGCTGCCTCTCACGTCATTAGTAGTCGAGGGCTTGCTGGGAGAGTCAAACTGCTCGCTATTTGCAAGCCCGTTTACGGCGGGGTCGACTATTTCGAGAGAAACGTCTTCCGACGTCGCGCTTTGAGCATACGCCATACCCGCGGGCGTGATGTGACTGGCTATCGTAGCGACGGGGAAGGATGTTACCAGTGCGATGGAACAGAGACCAATAAGGTATTGCCATGCTCTGAAATGCTTTCGTCGCGAAACCGATATCGAACCTTGAAATGGTTTCGCCATCGGAAACTAGTTTTGAGACCTTGTGGCCCTCTTACCCCTCTTTCCCCTCTTACTCCTCTTACCCTGTATGCTGCATGCTTGACGATAACAAAGCTACAAGGATTTTACTTATTCCTAACAGCTAGCAGCTGCGTAGCAGCTCTACCCTATGTGCCTTGCACCAAGGCTGTCCGAGTCGTAATATTCCTGGACGAAGTCTCACTGCCTAACTGAACGCGCTGAACGGCTTGCATTCTGCATGCTGTAAGGAACACCACCACAAGCGTCGTTTGCTCTGCTCGAACAAGCTTGTCCAAGCAGCGCATTCTCCGACAGGTGGTGCGTTTCAGAGCGGTTACTTATCACCGACCACGAGCAGAGGTGGGAGCTGGAGCAGCTGACGGCAGCACAGGCAAGAGAGGGAGGAATCGTGCAGCCGTCACTTCTCTCGTTCGACGAGCCATTTTAGCTGGGTCAATCCATTTGCCCCTCAAGTTTTCCACTTCCTCTTGTAGAATGCCAGCCAAGGGCTACATTTTGGATGGGTGGGTGGAGGGGGAATACACGACATTGAAATGTCGCGACTCGGTTTGAGTATGCCTGATCGAAGCGCGGCGATCTCGTCACATCCCGGCGTGGTTGAGTTGCCGAAGCGCATGTCACGTTCACTGTGGTGGGGGAGCTTTGTTTGGACCTCCCTATTGGCTCAATGCCACGTGGAACCACAATGACGGAAAACGACTACAACGACGAGCCTGTCGGTGTGCACAACGTGGGTAGGTTGACGAGAATCATACGCGTTCACCGATAAGAATACTTCCAGGAAAGGAACCTGGGAAGTAGAAAGTAAGGGGGCGTTCCTGGCGATGGCCTGGACATTAGCCGCTCCAATGACGTGTATAGAAGCCTTGTGCCGTTGGCAACAAGTGTACATCTGCGCCCGCGCACCAATGAATTTCGTGCGCGAACAAACGTCTGCGACCTGTTCGACGCCGAACAGGCCAGGGGACGAACCCTCGAAAATATTCCTTGCTGAATCGACAACCCTCGCACGCACGGGGTATGCAATGCTAAATTCCCTACCAACACAAACACCCGCTGCTTCAGTGCAACCATCCCTGTGGTTTTTTTTTTTTCCTATGCCCCAAATGGATATGGCCCTCATTCTGGTGTTTACAACAGCGCCATTACAGTAGCACGTTCCGTCAACTACATTACTGAACATCAGTCGTGCGAAAACGTCGCACGGCCGTTGGTGGGCTGCCTCGTTGAAGGCACGTGGCACCTACGCTCGGATGTCCAGACGTTTGGCGTTTGGCCATCCCCAGGAATGACATCTAAGCATCACTTTTTTTTATATTTATTTTTTTTTTAACAACTCAAACGCAACACCCATAAAAAGCCCCATAAAAATACTCCATAAAGAAAAAACCCAACCAGGATCCCCTACCAAAGAGGCCCGCCCTCCACCTCGACATCGTCCCTCTCCCGATCCACCAAGTCCACATTCAACCCCCCCATGGAAGACGCCGCCCGAAGCAGGATGACACGAGCTTGCGCCCGTTGTAACGCCACTCCGATGAGCGCCTTCAGAGACCCCAAAAGGTAAGCCGAGAACGAAGTGTCATCCTCCCGACAAGCCCCCCGTGACACAGCTAGCCCCACGTGCGCGTCCCCCTGCTGTCGAAGCCACCGCCGGAAGCGACCGCCGAGACACCCCCACGTCTCCACTATCAAAGGGGTGAACTGCACGCCTCGGTTCCGTGCAAGAAGAGGCGCGTAATCCCCCGTTTTGCGACGCTCCCACTCCTTTGCCGCCACGCCTATAGACCGCCCGCACTGCCCTAGCAGAGATGGAGACAGTGATAGCGGGTCCGCGACACTAATCTCTAAAGCATGAGCCTCCCCAGCCATTGGTCGTCGCACCGCTACGTCAACCCGCTTCCCCGGCAGCACCGCACTATCCTCCATCGTCACCACCCCCCCTGACGCCTTAGCGATCTTTGCCACCGCAAACTTCACCTCATCATGCACCCGAGATGGACCGTGTTGGTGCTTGCATCTCAGCGCATGATGCGGGTCTGCTGGGTCATCATACGCTGTGCCACAAACACACTTCCCCGCCACTTGCAGCTGCTGGATTGGGAGACCAAGCCGTATAGCAGCAGCAATGCCCCACTCCGCTGCAGTGAATGTGAGATCTGAATGAGCCGGAACTGCCGAAACCCATGCACCAGCCCCCGGGCCCTGAAGGGATGTGAAACGGGCCAGGGTGGCATCGTCACGAGCCAAGCGGCGGAGTGCCTGGAGCTCCTCAACAGCCAACTGCCGCTGCCGCGCCTGGAAAAGCCGAAGAGGAGGGGCCGCCACACACAGGGGTAAGTCCGGCAGCTCCTGGCGTATAGTCGCGGGCAACTGCTCAATGGCCTTGGCAAACCACGGGTCAAGAAGCTCCGCCCCCGCCGAAGTGGTGAGGTACTCTGCGAACATCGCCTCCTCGCCCGCCACCCCCAAATGTGCAATATCCCGTGCGGCCTGCGCCCACCCACAAACATAGGAGAGCGGACTCAAAGAGGCCGCCGCCCGGATCCCAAACCCTCCGAGGCGCACAGGGAGATGCAGCTGCATGCGTGCGCGCCTAGACCTGCCGGGATCCTGCTCCCAAGTGCCAGGGGGGAAAAGCTGCTCAAAGCAATCCTCCAGACAGCTGTCCCACTCTCTAAAGGCCTCCACCACCTCCGGCCGCGGCGGCATAGTCCGGGCCAGGTACATCGGCCGTGCTGAAACTGCAATAGCGAGGAGATGCGAGGCCATCTGGGGGTGGTCGAGCAGGGGGAGCCACGGCAATGGCGCCTGCAACTCGCGAAGCCGCTTCCGTAATCGGGCCCCCTCCCAATCCTCCTCCCCAATAGGCACGCCCACCACAGTAAGACCCTCCTCCTCCCGCTGCATCCCCAAAGGCAATGCCCGCTCCATATCCCCACCTCCACGCTCCCAAAACCTGCACTTGTGCGCCTGCACTTCCAGCCCCACCCACTCCAACCTCTCTCGCAGCACCCCAAAAGCCTCCAGAATCCTAGCCGCTGGTCCCAGGATGTAGGTATCGTCTGCATAGCTCAAGAAAAGTAGGTCCCTGAACTCTCTAGTCACCGTCCCCAGCACCTGCTGCTGCGTGAAAGCGAAAAGAAAAGGGCCGAGCGGGTCCCCCTGTCGCGATCCTCGTGCCGACTCAAGACTCTGTACGAAAGGGCCCGCTCGGAGGTACAGGTCGCTAGGTGTCCCATAGAAGACACGCAAGAATGGGATCATTCCTGAGAAAGGCGACTCCTTCAGCCCCTCGAACATCGCGTGGCGATGAAACGAATTGAAGGCGTTCGCGACATCTATCTGCAGCGCACACCAGTCGGGGTGAGTGGCCAGCGCTGACCGGAAAGAATGAGTAAGAATCTCCACCCCGGCCCTGGTGCCCACTCCCAGCTGGTTACACGGCAGAAAATAAGAAGCCATCACAGGGCGAAGCGAGATGCAGAGAGCTCGAGCGAGGATACGCGGAAGCACCTCCCCGATCGCCACCGGCCGGACGTCACCGTTGGGTTTGGAAAGCCCGACTAGGTTGGATGCGGCGAGCCAGGGCCGAGCTCGCTCGGGGACCTGTCCCGCCACCCATTGGTTGAACACTTCCAGCAGGTGGGAGAGGCAGGAAGGTTCCGTGAGGAAAGTGTCGTGTAGATGCTCTGTGACCCATCCCGATGGCCCTGCAGCTGAGGCGCGAGCAGCTGTGTGGATAGCTCTAGCCAGGATGTCGGTCGTGAGTGGAGGCCGCTGAGGAGCGTCGACAGTAAACTCACGAACCCACGGTGGTACCTCGCCACTGCTAGCTGGGTGCTTCCCTCGCAGCGACTACACCATAGCCTCAGACGGTCGAGCCAACTCTCCTGCTGTGAGGCAAGACAAACCACGGCTCCACTCTCCCACTTTACACCGAGATCGGCACCGTGACAGGCGGATGGCCTCCGGGTCCTGGTCAGAGCACGTGTAGGCAAGTGGGCGAACTGCTGGCCGTGCCGCCGCCATGGCAGCGTCGAACAACTCCCGCCACCTCCCCTCCCAGAAGGCCCCCAGCCGCTCTATGATCAGCGCCTTCTGACCTATGCCTGGCTTGGGAGGCACGGCTAGGATGAGGCGCGGAAACGCCAGGAGTAGGAGGGTAGCAGCTTCATCTCCCGGTCGGCTCTTCAGCCGCTTCAAGATGCAACAGAGTGCGTCTAAGACCCCGGACCGGGCCCGCTGCGGGATCCGGCGCACTGTCCTCCCTCCAACCGCCTCCACACAGAAAAATGCCTCCCACTCCCATGACTTAACCCCTGCCCACGCCTCGTCCCCAAATTCCCGCGGCGTCGGTCGCTCCTGTGTGTCGGTCTCCACCAGAGACGGGATCGAGCCAAGTGCCTGCGCGCGTCTCTCCGCCTCAGCCGCCCGGCATACCCTCATGTGGTTCGCAGCGGCCCCTCTCGTGGCGAACGTGTGGAAACACGTGTCACACGGGAAACGGGGGCATGGGGAAGGCGGACTGGGTGGTTCTCCGTCCGCCTCTGACTCCTCCGCAGTCGCCATGGGGGTATCAAACTCCAAAAGTCGGCACCACTCCTCCAACTGCTGTTCCCGGTCGTCCATCGATCCCCCCCCTGCCTGCTGCGTACCCTGGGGTGCCCCGGGCACCCCCGGCTGCCCCCCTGCCTGCTGCTCTCCCTGGGGTGCCCCGGGCGCCCTCGGCTCCCCTCCTGCCTGCTGCACTCCCTGGGGTGCCCCGGGCACCCTCGGCTCCCCTCCTGCCTGCTGCACTCCCTGGGGTGCCCCGGGCACCTTCAGATCCCCTCCTGTCTGCTGCACTCCCTGGGGTGCCCTGGGCACCCTCGGCTCCCCTCCTGCCTGCTGCACTCCCTGGGGTGCCCCGGGCACCCTCGGCTCCCCTCCTGCCTGCTGCACTCCCTGGGGTGCCCCGGGCACCCTCGGCTCCCCTCCTGCCTGCTGCACTCCCTGGGGTGCCCCGGGCACCCTCGGCTCCCCTCCTGCCTGCTGCACTCCCTGGGGTGCCCCGGGCACCCTCGGCTCCCCTCCTGCCTGCTGCACTCCCTGGGGTGCCCCGGGCACCCTCGGCTCCCCTCCTGCCTGCTGCACTCCCTGGGGTGCCCCGGGCACCCTCGGCTCCCCTCCTGCCTGCTGCACTCCCTGGGGTGCCCCGGGCACCCTCAACTCCCCTCCTGCCTGCTGCACTCCCTGGGGTGCCCCGGGCACCCTCGGCTCCCCTCCTGCCTGCTGCACTCCCTGGGGTGCCCCGGGCACCCTCGGCTCCCCTCCTGCCTGCTGCACTCCCTGGGGTGCCCCGGGCACCCTCGGCTCCCCTCCTGCCTGCTGCACTCCCTGGGGTGCCCCGGGCACCCTCGGCTCCCCTCCTGCCTGCTGCACTCCCTGGGGTGCCCCGGGCACCCTCGGCTCCCCTCCTGCCTGCTGCACTCCCTGGGGTGCCCCGGGCACCCTCGGCTCCCCTCCTGCCTGCTGCACTCCCTGGGGTGCCCCGGGCACCCTCGGCTCCCCTCCTGCCTGCTGCACTCCCTGGGGTGCCCCGGGCACCCTCGGCTCCCCTCCTGCCTGCTGCACTCCCTGGGGTGCCCCGGGCACCCTCGGCTCCCCTCCTGCCTGCTGCACTCCCTGGGGTGCCCCGGGCACCCTCGGCTCCCCTCCTGCCTGCTGCACTCCCTGGGGTGCCCCGGGCACCCTCGGCTCCCCTCCTGCCTGCTGCACTCCCTGGGGTGCCCCGGGCACCCTCGGCTCCCCTCCTGCCTGCTGCACTCCCTGGGGTGCCCCGGGCACCCTCGGCTCCCCTCCTGCCTGCTGCACTCCCTGGGGTGCCCCGGGCACCCTCGGCTCCCCTCCTGCCTGCTGCACTCCCTGGGGTGCCCCGGGCACCCTCGGCTCCCCTCCTGCCTGCTGCGCTCCCTGGGGTGCTCCGGGCGCTCTATGGGGTCCCCCTGTCACCCCCGGCTGCCCCCCTGGCTGCTGCACTCCCCGGGGTGCCCTAGTCCTCTCCGCCCGACCACCGGTCTGCCACCCTCCCTGGGTTGCCTCTGTCGCCTCCGGCACCTCCCCGGCCTGCAGCACCCCCTGAGGCGCCCTTGTCGACCCCTGCTGACCCCCTGGCTGCTGCTCGCCCTGGGATGCTCCTTGCAACTTGGCTGCGTGTCGTCTCCCTCTTCGGCCCCGAGCTCGCGACCTTTTCGCTTGGCCTGCGCCGCCCGGGCTAGCGACCCCCTGCTGAACCCGCGCCTGTTGCTCTTGCAACCCACTGATCGGCTCTTCAAGTTGCATGCTTCTACGCTCTTGGGGCCGGTTCCTTTCTCGACACCCTTGCTGCTCCCCTTCTTGCGGCTGAGACTGATTCTCCGTTTGACACCCCTCCTGTACGCTTCCCTGCCGCTCTCCCCCCCCCTCCTCCTGTGCCTCCTCCATCTCCACCTCCAACACCTGCGGCCACTCAGCTTGCAGCCCAAGCTGTCTCTCGACCTGCTGCTCCGTTACCATTCCTATCTCTATCTCCATGTCCACTTCCGACTCCTGCTCCCCCCCAGCCTGCGGGTCTTCCTTCCCCTCTGCCGGCAGCTCTTGCTGCCTCGTTGCCTGCGGCTCCTGCTGCCCTCCAGCCTGCAGCTCTTGCTGCCTTCCAGCCGGCAGCTCCTGTTGCCCCCCCATCTCCATCACCATCACCGCCTCCGAAGCCTGCTGCCCCTCGACCTGCCGGTCCTGATCCCACCCAGCCTGCGACTCCTGCTGCCCCCCAGCCGGCCCCTCTTGCTGCCTCCCAGCCCGCAGCTCCTGCCGCCTCCAGGTCGGCCCCTCTTGCTGCCCTCCAGCCTGCAGCTCTTGCTGCCTTCCAGCCGGCAGCTGCTGCTGCCCCCCCATCTCCATCTCCGCCTCCAAAGCCTGCTGCCCCTTTGTCTGCGGCTCCTGCTCCTTCCCAACCTGCGGGTCCCATTCAACCCCAGCCTCCAGCTCCTGCTGCCTCCCAGCCTGCAGCTCCTGCTGCCCCCCATCCTGCAGCTTTTGCTGCCTTCCAATAGGCAGCTCCCATTGCCTCCCCATCTCCATCTCCAACTCCAACGTCTGCTCCCCCTCAGCCTGCAGGTCCCGCTCCCCCCCAGTCTGCGGGTCCTGCTCCCCCCCAGTCTGCGGGTCCTGCTCCCCCCCAACCTGCGGCTCCTGCTCCCCCCCAGCCTGCGGCTCCTGCTGCCCCCGGGCTTGCGGGCCTCGCCGCGCTCCTTCCCCTTGACCCCGCGGAACTCCTGATTTGCGCCTCCGTTCCTGTCTTCGGGCTAATCGGGGACCACATGTCGCTGAGTTGTCGCATTTAGTGAGTGCCGGGCGTGCTAAAGGGGTGTTAAGTTCTCGCCGACGCTTGTCATGCGACTCCTGTAGACGCTGGCGATGTGCCTCCCAAGCTGCCATCGCCGCGTCGGAGGTGTTGCCTTGCCTGTGCTCTCCATTGCCACTTTCGACCACTTCTCTAGTGGCCACGCCTAGGTCGGTATCGAGGCGTTGCCTCTTGGTCAGATTGTCGTGGAGGCACCTAGTGACTTTGTCGCACATGCCGCGGACGAGTGGTCCCTCCTGCTGCTCCGTAGGCTCTCTCCCCCTCTTGTGCCCGGCTATTGGGCAGGTCGCCTTTGAAGTCATCGTTGTCATTCCTTCCTCCGTGCTTCCGGTGGCCCATTTCGCCTTGCCGTCACGTCCTCCTCCCTCCCGGACCCCGGCATCCCCGGGGTCCGGGCTGTCTTCCATGGTTCCGCTGTGACGTCACGTGTCTCGATGTCGGGGCGTGGATCCCGCACCTGGGCAGCCGGTCTCAATGTGGGGGCGCTGATTTGCAGCGCCGGATCTGAGGCTCGTCCTAAACGGCGATTTCGCTGGCTGGCGCGCTGCAGAGCGTCCTAAGCGGCGATTTCGCTGGCTGGCGCGCTGCAGAGCGACCTAAGCGGCGATTTCGCTGGCTGGCGCGCTGCAGAGCGACCTAAGCGGCGATTTCGCTGGCTGGCGCGCTGCAGAGCGTCCTAAGCGGCGATTTCGCTGGCTGGCGCGCTGCAGAGCGACCTAAGCGGCGATTTCGCTGGCTGGCGCGCTGCAGAGCGACCTAAGCGGCGATTTCGCTGGCTGGCGCGCTGCAGAGCGTCCTAGGCGGCGATTTCGCTGGCTGGCGCGCTGCAGAGCGTCCTAAGCGGCGATTTCGCTGGCTGGCGCGCTGCAGAGCGACCTAAGCGGCGATTTCGCTGGCTGGCGCGCTGCAGAGCGACCTAAGCGGCGATTTCGCTGGCTGGCGCGCTGCAGAGCGACCTAAGCGGCGATTTCGCTGGCTGGCGCGCTGCAGAGCGTCCTAGGCGGCGATTTCGCTGGCTGGCGCGCTGCAGAGCGTCCTAAGCGGCGATTTCGCTGGCTGGTATCCGATAATGCTCTCCGATATGGTATGCCAAGTCCAGATTTTTCATCATCCACTGCCCCGGTATACAACAGCCATAAAAGTCTTGTTTTCTCCACATCCAAGCTTGCATGGAAAACATTCTTATATAACGATTTACATAATTTTCAGGCCAACCTACTCGATTAAGTTATAAACATCTGTGTTTCACCCTGCAATGATATTTTTCACCACTGTATCTCGCCACTACTGTACCCTTAGCAGGCACGTAGTATGCTGCGTGACCCGAACTCAAACAATGCATGGAACTGCCATGCTGTGACTCCCCGACAGGGTCGTCGCTAGGATTTGAGGGCGCCTGATGGATCAGACGGGCCCTTCGGGCCTGTCTGATCCATCAGATTCTGTTTTTTACCGTGTCTGATGTATCAGATACTTTCGAATTTCATGTCTGAGAGCAATTGATTCGGACTTCACCTGTCACAACAAAATCACCCTCTCACAGCAAATTCGGCCCGTCACGGCAGATTCGCCGTCACCCTGACACAGCAGATTCGCCCCGTCACAACAATTTCGCCCCTGACACAGCAGATACGCCCCCTGACACTCACAGATTCGCCCCCTGACGCTAGCAGATTCGCCCAGACACTAACAGATTCGCCTCCTGACGCGTCAGATTCGCCCATTCACAACTCGAATCCCATATTCACCCCTACATAATTGGATTCGGTATCAGATGAAACAAAAACAAGAACCTGATTGATCAGATAAACTCAAAAACTACTCCTGATCAATCAGAAATTACAAAAAAACCAATTTCTGAAAAATCATATGAACTCAAAAAACCCGATCTGAAGATAAGGCAAACAGACAAAAAAAATCTGCTAGCAACGACCCTGCTCCCCGACTAAGGGCGTATTCCTAGCTTCGGGTCATCCGGTGTTTGTGTCATCCGACAATTAAGGTAGCCAATCGGAAAATACGCGGTTCGAAATTTGAAAATTTCGATTGGATACCGCAAATTTCGGATGACATGAAGCCGGGATGACACAAGGCCAGGAATACGCCCTGAACCTTGCCACAGCTGTAGGCCTAACGCAGGTGCTGTCAACCCGTTAGCTTTGCGAACAACCGCTGATTAGAGTGCACTGGTGCAGTAAAGACCATTGAGTGAGATGCTTCAGCTCATTCCTTTCCAAATGGCATGGTTGCTGTGCATAGCCTCTCGTGCGGTGTGGAGGACAATCTTTGCTCTTTCCTCCAATCAACCATAAAAGCCTGCAAACCTGCGTGCGTCATGACTGATTATCGAGATCAAGTAATATAATACGAGGCTGTATTTATTAAAAGAATTAACAATACTGTAATGTAAGTCTAACAAGCCTACTTCGTACTGCAGCTAAACCTCATGCACAGCTGCCATGGGTGTGCCCATAAAAAGCTCGGGTTAGAACAGAACCGGGTTAGAATAGAACCCGGTCTCACGCTACCCATCAAGCACAGTAGAGGAGGGAGTAACCCGGAATGTGACTGCAGCACAATATCTGCAGCACAGAGCAGCTGAAGTGCTGTATTGCCCGAGCAGTCCTTCAAGGGAGAGAGCCAAAAAGGTGGCACTTGGGCTGCTGCCATGCGTATAGAGAGCCAGAAAGTACTCTGAATCCTTTTGTAGCGCCGAAGACTGCCGAAGCCCGCAGAAGAGGATGTGGGAGGGCGGGCTTGAAAATGTGGGAAGCCGGGAGACAAACACCAGGGAACACTCGTATCGGATTCCTATCACTAAAGAGGCCTACAAACTACCATCCATCAGTTGAAGGTCTCCGCTCCCTGTCATCGTTTATCAGCAGCACCCCACGCAATCACTTCCCTTTGGGATTATCCTCGTCGTCGTCGCCCTTTTTATTGATTTTATTGCTGCTGGCCCCCATGATAATCTTGGGCGACTGGTTGCACGAGAAGTCAATCTGGAGAATACCGCGGTTGGTCCCATGGTACCCCACCGTCTGAAACATGTCTTGAGCGTACGCCCAGATGATGTAGGCTGGCGTCTTCAGGTCCATTATCGGCGCCAGCCCTCCATCCGCGACTTTCCGATAGAACCTGGGGAGAGGGAGAGTAATGGGACGACAGGGGGAAGAGAGAGGGAGGTGTGAGAAGGGCTGGGCGAGGTTTGTTCCCGTGATACCCCACCGTCTGGAACATGTCCTGAGCGTACGCCCAGATGATGTAGGCTGGCGTCTTCAGGTCCATTATCGGCGCCAGCCCGCCGTCAGCAACCTTCCGGTAGAACCTGGGGGAGAGCCATGGGGAGAGACGGGGAGGAGAGGGGGAAGGGAGGAGAGATGCATGAGAAGAGGGCTGGGGTCGATTTGGCCGTCCGCGACTTTCCGATAGAACCTGGGGAAGGAGAAGGGGCCGAGAATATAGAGGGATAAGGGAAAAGGAAATGAAGGAGGGAAGACGCGAGGGAGTGCTCGAGGCAGGAAGGGAGCCAGGTTTTTTCTCACCAGAACATGGTGTTGCCCGTGCCAGTCGTAGTCGTCCCTCTGTCGTTACTGAGCGTGAGCCGATTCGACAGCTGCACGCCCGTCTTGGTATACCCACCCAGCATATATGCCTTCACCTGCCCGCCCGCCAGGTTCCCCAGAACCGCATCCGCGGGAGCCATGGCGCCTTCGCGCGACCAGCCAATCCCGTACCACCCGTTGTCCACGTTGGTTCCGGACTTGGCCTCCACGGCAACCTTGAGAGTGTCCGTTCCGATGATCTTCCAGTGGAGGTAGAGCCTGGGTGGGTGGGGGGAAGGGGAGAGGGTTGACTGCGTTGACTAGGTTGACCTCCACGGCGACCTTGAGAGTGTCGGATCCGATGATCTTCCAGTGGAGATAGAGCCTGGGTGGGTGGGGAGAGCGGGAGGGGAATGACGACGAAGAAAGGGTTGACTGCGTTGACTAGCTTGGCCTCCACGGCGACCTTGAGAGTGTCGGTGCCAATAATCTTCTAGTACAGGTAGAGCCTGGTTGGGTGGGGGAAAATGGGAAGGGTTGACTGCGTTGACTCGCTTGACCTCCACGGCCACCTTGAGAGTGTCGGTTCCGATGATGTTCCAGTGAAGGGTGAGCCCGAGTGAGGGGAGAGGGGGAAGGGAGGGCGGAAACGACGAGAAAGACGGCTGTAAAACGGGGGTGACGTGACACAACAGGAGTGACGTGGCATAACGATGGTGACGTGGCAAAAGTTGACTGAGCTCACTTGTTCAGCACCAGCGGCGTCGAGAAGGAGAATCCCAGAAGGGGCGACGCGTCGCACGAGTTCCCCGTCTTCAGCCCCGCGCTTCCGCCGCTTCCGCCGCCGCCGCTGCTGCTCGTGTTCTTGGCGGGCGTCACACCGGGCTTGGGCGCGGGCGTGGTCGGAGGTTTCGGCGAAGGCGTTGCGGGGGATTTAGCGGGAACAGACGGAGACTTGGCGGGAATTGACGGATACTTCTCGGGGACAGACGGAGACTTCGGGGGCTTGACGACAGGAGGGCTGGTTTTGGGCGGCGAGGGGGTCTTGGGGCTTTTCGGGTTGCTCTGGGTCGTCACGGGCTGAGCTCCCGCGGCGCAGGTGAGATCAACAACGAGCTCGCCGCGGCGGCTCTTCCGGAGCGCGACATCCTCGGTGTTTTCGACCGACCACGCCCAGATGAGGCGGTTCGGGCCGATCACAACGGGCACTGTTCCGTCGTCCGTGGAGCGAGTGAATCTGACGTGGCAGGACGGGGTGGAAGGACATGAATGAGTGGCGGGAATTTGAAACAGGATTGTCATAGCCGGGGTTCATTTGGCATAATTAAATAACGAAAACGATGGCGGTAGTTACTTACTGGCACGTCTAGAAACCGAGAAGACGAGTTGCAAACAAAGTGCTAGTTGGTGTACAGATTATTTGTTCGCGAACTCCATACTTTGATGCTACCACATTCGCCCAATCTCACCTTGCGATGAAGCCGCCGGCTGCAGGCTTTTCGATGCTCGTGTCGCTCAGGTGAACCGACTTCGACTTCAGAGTCGAGCCCGCGCCGTAACCGTAGATATCATAAGCTCCAACTGATTGGCTCGGCAGATTCCCAATGATCAAGTCCGAGGGAAACTTGCTCTTGCGCGCGGACCATCCCACGGCGCCCCATCCGTTCTTCCCCTTGCTCGTCGCCTTCGCCTCCAGAGCAAAGTCGACAGACGATTGGCTCGTAACCTTCCAGTGCAGGCTCAACCCGCCGAGCCGCGTCAGATTGACGGAATTCGTGAAGCCCGACAGAGTAGACTGGAGGCAGGTAGCGGGCCCGATTATCACGTCGTTGTCGTCATCGTCTGCCTGGCTCGCTTTAACCTTTCCATTCGAGGGCTTAGGCTTGGGCTTCGGGCTGGGTTTGGGGCTGGACTTTGGGTTTACCGACCCTGTTTGAGTCTTCCCCACTTGGTTCACGGGACTCTTCCCCGCCGATCCGCCAAACGACTGCCCCGCCGAATTCGTTCCTTGCGAGACGACTGTCGACGGCGTTGACGGCGTTGACGGGTTTGACGTGGGCTTGTTGACCGGTGCCGCAGGAACTGGGGAAGGCTTTGGTTGAGACGGCGCGGGTTTGGTAGGCGGGGGCGATTCCTTCGGCGGGTTGGGCGGGGGGTTGGCGGAGGGCGTAGGCGGATTCTGGCCGGCCGGATCTTCCTCGCCGCTCAGCGGGTCGTCCGAGTCAACGGGAGTCACCGTGGGCATCGAGCCGCCGAAAGGGTCCTGGTCGAATGGGGAACCGCTGGCCGAGTTGCTATAACTGGTCGGCGCGGACGGCGGCAAGGTGGGTGGCTTGGTGTATCCGGGCGCTGGTTGCGTGCTGGGGGCTGGTTGCGTGCTGGGTGCTGGTTGGGTGCCGCCGCGGGTTTTCATGTCAGCGGCATGAGCGCTGAGGGAGGAGACGACGAGAAGAAGAAGTGCGCAGGTTGTCACTCTTGCGAACGTTCGCTTTCTGCGTGGAAGCCTGTGAAATGCCGTCGTGACGGCAGCCATCGTGACGTTCTACAATCAAAGGAAGTTTTCTGAAGTCGAATGCAGGCCAATATGGGCGACTACCAGGCACAGATCAAGTGAACTATGGTAAGAACGTGAAGTACAACTAGCAAGCTGAGAGAGAAAAGCGAGTTCACAATGAGAGTGTGATTCAGACTCGATGGGAAGCAGAAAAGTGAGAGGTGCTCCTTCCGCAGAATTCGGCAGCTTGAAAGGGAGTTGTGTCGCGGATGGATTATATTTCGTGGATGTCGGGAGGCGCTCAAATTCGGTGCGTTAGCAATTCCAGGAATGTGCGGCTTGTGAATGTTTCGCTCAACGATCAATTCGGAGATGTGCGGGAAATTGGATTTGCACGGTGCGCGCGCGGACCGCGCCTTGATCAAAATGCGGAAACGGAAATGTTCGAAAAAAGGGGCCGGGTGACGTGTACATTGAAAGCTGTTGGGCGAAATTGTCGCACGATGCTGGTGGAGGAGGAGTCTCGCCAGTCACCTTGCTGATGTTGAATGTACCTGGTGGTGTTTGCAATCGTGTCTTTTCCTGTTTGGCGCTGACACGCAAAAGCGACAAACAAGGGCGACAGCGTGAAAAGCGCGTCGTTGATCCATGCCACGTCGGCACCCACTAGTTTTGAAAGCTTGTTATCTTGTACAAGCACAAAGTTTTACACAACTATCTCTTTGTGGTGTATATTTATGAGTACTGGGCTGTCAAAAGAGGGAAAATATGTCACAAGTAACGAACTTGGGACTTGATAACGTAAATGGTACAAAAAAAACGCGTGCGGTCACTGTATCGGGTTTCCTGACGGGTTTGGTAAGTGGGGTCACGGATTCAGTCATTAACAACAGGTAAAAAATCACGCGAATGGTCACACATGTAACTCCCGCCAAAAAAACTTGAAACTCAACAAAATTCCCGCTCGCCCCCAACCAATCTGCGAACTTGTAAAAAAAACTAAAACCCAATCGGAATCGGATGCGGTTCGGGAACGGATCAACCCTAAACACCTGGCTAGTTACGTGTTAGGGTTGATTAATCCGAAAATGCACCCAGATTCTTTTTGGGTTTCATTTTGTTTTGGCGGGAATTTCATCTGTGACCATTCGCGTTTTTTTTCACCAGTTGATTGTGACTGATTCCGTGAAACTCTTTATCAGTCGCGTGAAAACACCCTTTGCAGTGACCGTACCCTTTATTTTTTTACCAACTGTGTTATCGAGTCCCATGAAGGTTACGAATGGCATATTTTCCCGTCAAAAGATGCTTTGTAAGAAGGAAAACTGGCGGTATGAATTGTGCTAGAATTACAGAAACATCATTTGTGAGTTAATTCCCTTGCCCATCTACGTTCTCTTGGGATATCATACACGGTGTCTCCCCTTTGAAACAAAGATTTTGTGATCCTTCTGCATGGATAAATTTTCACACTTAAAGCTCATATCTAGCTCGAATTATCATGTAGACATTCTAAAACACAAGTACAGTTTGTGTCACCGTGCAAGGATAGTAACGTATACCGAAGCACAAGACGCACGCGAACGCGAGTTGTTGAAGTCTCGAGAAACGACACAGCGGCAAAGGCGCTACACCAGCTCTCTTGTTTGGCTTCGTTCGTGGGTTTTGCTCCCACGATTGTCGCGAATGCCTCCAGCGTGTCACTTGGGGGCCAGCAATCAGCCCCACAAATCTGACGTGGTAACTGCGGTGCGATGCGGATTCGCGATCCGACATGCCGATCTCTTCACATCTGTTGTCGCAAACTGCACGTCATTCTGCGCGCATCAGCGCCACCCCCACATTTCCAATCGTTTCCCCCCCCCACACACCACAACCCCCTCCCCTTCCCTCCCCTCCCCATGCCATCCAAACTCGTATGTTGCGGCATCCCCTTCAACTAGGGTGTTTGCTAGCTTTCCACCCTACCCCGACCAAAGCACCTCCTTCCTTGAGTTCATCAGAATTCACCCGATGATCATCCGATCAAACCCATCACCAATACAACAAGCGACGGGCAATGCATCGAGACCAAGGGAAGGCTAGCGACGTGTTTTGTGTTGTCGCATTGCTTGAGGATCTAGAGATTCAGCCAATCGGAGTCAGTCAGAGGAGCTCCGGTCAGGGCGGTTATACAGGACTAACGAATAACCAGATTGAGACCCCACTCGAGAACCGATTGGCGAACTAATCTTGCCGCTCAGCCTCTTTAGAAGGCCCAGGAAAGCCTCATGTCCTTCGTAGCGCGGAGCGAATAACGCCTACTCTTATGCCTCCATTAGTTTGGAGCTCATCCGCGATTTGTAGGATTCCCCCCGCCGCCGCCATTCTCTAGGCGGTCCGCACTCCTCACAAAGGTCGGCAATCTTACGCGCCGCGCCATCTGCCTTCGAAGCGAAACCGATGCGCATGAGAGAAACTGGGTTCATATTTCTTACTATGGCGCGGAAAAAACCCCGCCACGCGGTCTCGCCGACTCTCGTAACCCTGTTACTGCAAGCGCTCGCAATAGCCCCCACGCTCGCTGCCCCCACTCCGCCAGCGGGAGGCGCGGCGTCGATCGATCTCGCCTTCCCCTTCAAAGCCTCCTCCTCCGCCCCGCAGTTCAAACCAGACACCCTCCCCGACCTTCCCGCTTCCCCGCAACCCACCGTTCCGCCGGTTCCCAAGCCCGCGACCGTTCCTTCCGCTCCGAGCGGCAGCTCCTCTGCGCCGACTGGCTCCCCCAGCCCTTCTTACCCCAAAACCTCCTCTCCCGTTGCTCCGGAAAAACCCGGCATTCCGGATCCGAGCCCTTCCGCCCTTCATTCGCCCAAGGGGACACCCCCCGCTGCAGTGACGCCGGGTACCGCCTGCCCCGCGTCCGACCTGGACGGATACACCTTCTCGGCTCCCCTCATTCCCGACCAGTAAGTTCCTCTCCTCTCCGCATAACAGTGATGATTACTCCTGTTCTCGTTCTCCTTCTCGTTCTCGTGCCTTCCTTTCGAGAATTCTCAAATGTGATTCCTCTGAGAGCCCCTTCCCGAGCTCCGCTCACCACACCACACCTCACTGATTTCGCCCTCATCCTCCCGCTTCCTTGCTTCCTTCTCCTTCTCCCCCCTCGCCAGGTTCCCCCTTCGTGCTCCGCTGGCGGCTGCGCGCGTCGGCGCTGGACATATATGGTGGAGGCGCGACTGAGCAGCTAATCTGACAACTGCCTCACCATTTCATGCTCTTTCTTCCCCGTTTCCTACTCCCGTTTCCCCACTTTCCTTCCGTTCTTTTCTCCCGTTTCCTCGTTTCCTTCTCCTGCTCCCCCATCCCCAGGTTCGTCCTCCACTGGCGGCTGCGCGCATCGGCTTTGGACATAGCCGTGGAGGCGCGGCTGAGCAGCAAGATCGACAACGGCTGGATGGGCGTCGGCTGGTCGCTCACGGGCGCGATGTCGCCGTCCGACGCCGTCATCGGCAATCTCGAGGGCGGTGCGATCCGCTCGTTCTCGCTGGGAGGTTACACTGCGGATTCTGTAAACGCGACGAATCATATAGACCTTGGGGATAAGGGATCGACTTCGACGGCTTCGGGGTCTACAGTGTTCTGGTGTGTTACTTATACTTACGTTACGTTTGCTACACCATCGTTTTTCTTCAATAACTGGCATACACCGTGTAAAAATTAACAATAAGAGTTCATTGCTTCTAGAACTGCAGCCGTGAACTAACAAACGCCTGCATTACACATCTTGTGTGTCACTAACTCGCGGCTGGTGGGGTTAACGAGTCTAACTCCGTTATAAGGCGCCCCTTTGACTTTTGAGGATGTTGGTGGACTGTTGGTGAACAGAAGAAGACACGTTGCTACAGACGACAAGCGCCTACCCTCGCGCGTATCGACTAACCTACCAACCTGCACCCGACTAACCTCCTGTGCTAACTGTGACTACGGGGGAAGGAGTGAAAGGGCGGCCTTTTCCCCCAGAGGTCTCTAGACGGATGTGGGAGGGGGGGAACGGAGAAGGAACGGGCGGAAAACGGGGAAATAAGAGAGGCTCGGGTTATGGGACTAGGGGGCTTAGTAATGGCTTGGAGCGCTTGGTATGCGAGTCGTGTGGTTCCATGTGCCCTCTAACCACACATTTGATGCTTGCGAGGCCTCTTGTGCTATAGAGGCGATTTGAGGCATGTAATGCATGTACTTGGGGGAACTTACATGCACGTTCTCTCTTGTGAGTCCTCTTACATGCATGTACTTGTTTTGCACATCCACACCCGCACGCATCCCCCTTCCCTGTCCCAGGTTCTCCCGGTCGCCAGGGGATGGAGGCTCGGTGCCGATCCAACTTTCCGGACCTAACTTCCTCATCTGGGCCTACTCTGGGGACATGTTCCAGACCCTTGGTTACCACAGCAACCATAGGTAAACCTCTCACTACCACTGCCCGCCCCTCATTCTTGTTCTGGTCTCTTGCTCCCATTCTTGGTCTCCAGTCTCTATTAAACCTCCTCTCTTTACCTTGCTATCCCTCACCCTTCGCCCTGCCACAGCCCCTACTGCGTACCCCCCGGACAACAAAGCTGCCTAAATTTCCCCAGTACCCCACTTTCCCGCCCACCCCGCACCTCGTCTCTCTCCGCACCTCAATCCCACCACAATCCCCCAACCTCGTGCTCCCCACCTCATATTCCCCCTCCTAAATCTTCCCCTCACCTCATCCCTACTCAAACTTGCCCTCTGGTGTACAAGAGGAGTCCCAGACGAGTATCGCAGGTGGACTTCTCATGCAACACTGCTCATCTTTCGTCGCACCTTGTCTCTTCCCCCAGCTCATTCTCCCACCACTTTTCCCCAACCTCGTGCTCCCCACCTCATATTCCCCCTTCCTAAATCTTTCCCCCACCTCATATTCCCCCCACCTCAATATTTGCCCACCTCATCCCTACTCAAACTTGTCCTCTGGTGACACAGAGGAGTATCTCAGGTGGACTTCTCATGCAACACTCCCCCCCACCCCTCACCTCGTCTTTTCCCCCAACTTCGTGCTCCCCATCTCATGTTTCCCCCACCTCATTCCGACTCCTCAAACTTGCCCTCTGGTGACACAGAGGAGTTTCTCAGGTGGACTTCTCATGCAACACTGCACCCCAGGTTCTGCTGGGGGAGGGAAGCCCCGAAGACGACGACCAAGGGGAATTTACCCCAGATAATCCTTACGATCTATCCCCTTCGGATCCTCTGGGGGATGAAGGCAATGATGAAAACACAGGAAGCAGCAGTTCTGGAAGTGATGACAGCAGTACAGGAGTCGTGCCTCGCAGTAACCAACCTGGCGGGGTGTTACGGAAAGTGTGGAGTGTTTTGTTCCCATCATTTGGCTAAGCTAGTTGGCAGAGCTGATGTGTGCCATACTTAACTCGTGGACGAATCTGATTAGTGGGCGCCATACTTCATTCGTTCGTTTAGGTTCTTATATGTTGAACTGTGTTGGTAGTGGTATAGTGGGGCTAACATCTTAGGCATTTAGTTGAACTCAGGAAATAATGGTTAAAACAAGCATGCGGCTTGTGGTGACGCTATTGTATCTTCAAACACCTATATCTCACGGATATAGGCCTACCTACAATGAAGTGCTTGCGTCGTATTGGATATGAGATTGCATCGCAGGTTGTACATGACATTTGCTTGCATAAGCCCCTTTTTACGGTATCAGTGCAATTGAATGAGTGAGGATTGCACTGTCAAAGATACCGTATTAGTGTGAGCAAAGTGCAAACAATAAGGTGATGTTGCGACCTATCATAGTTTATGCGATGCTGGTAGCGAGGTTCGGGCTTCTCCTGAGGAGTAAGCCAATTCCTTCATGTACATAAGTGCAAGGTTTGGAAAAAGTATAGAGTGAGGTGAGGTGGCAAAAATTGTTAACCGGTAATGGGTGAAGAACAGTCGAGCCCATGAACAGTCTTTTACACAGTGACGTCAGGCTCGCATTTAGAAACAAACAGAACAAATGAAAACAGTCCTCGAATTTATCAATTTAAGACTGGTTTCCTAAAAACCAGGTAACTGAAGTATTAGTACAGATGCTGGAGTATGTTGTGACTCTCAGAGGTAGGTGCATTAGATTGGTTGGGAGAGATAATATGAGTGCCCTGAAACATTTCTATAGCGTTCATGGTGTAGCGCCCACTTACCGCAAGATCTGCTGTGTATGCCATCGTGTGAGTGATGGTTTTTGCGCCTCCTGGCTAGATATTGGCTCTGATTGGTCAAAAAGAACGAGCCGCGACATTGAGTTCAGGCTTGGCGAGCTACGTGAGTCTCGAAATGCGATGAGATTTTGTTGTCGGTGTAGCCAAGTCCGAGCCGCGATGCCACACTGTTCCCAGCCCCCTCCCCTGGCACGAAAAGCTGTCCGTCCAGAATCTCAAGGTTCTCCAGAATGTAGAATTCCAGGCACGAAAGTCGACTGCGCAGTTTTCTATGCTTGTGTCTAAAGGGACATGGCTTCAATCACGCCGTCAGGGAGTAACAGAGAACATCCTTAGTCCAGGCAAGCAACCCGCTATGGCCTGATTGATGTGATGTGTAGTGAACTTGGACACGTTTCTGTCGGTCGCGCGTCGCGATTTGCATGTGCCTACCAGGCTAGTCTCAGATCCCCCAACAACTTAACGAGGCCCAAGTTCAAATAGACCCAGGTTCATTTGCATAGCACATCTGAAACCAGCAAGTCGTTCACTACCAATCGATTGTTGCCATTCGTTTCCTACACAGCGATCACCTTCCCTTCAAGCAAGTTCTCGTTTTGCCTCGATACTGGTAGCTGCTCCAAGCCATGGCTCGCCCGTGCCACACAATGGGCGTCCTAACTCTTGTCCTTCTGGCGTCCGCCCTCCTCTCCGCGCACGCCGCGGAGATGAAAACCCGCGATGACCTAACCGGTGCCGGAGGTACCAACAAGCAATTCATCAACAACTACGACACCGTCACTCCTGCCGCTGTTATCACCCCCCGCCCCAGGGACCCCGAGCCTGTTGCCGAGCCTGTTCCCGAGCCTGTGACTCCCGAGCCTGCGACTCCCAAGCCGGCTACTCCCATCAACTCCGTCACCACTCCGAACCCCGTGTCGGCCTCTCAGGACGTCTTCACTGACGATCCTTTTGGTAGCTCGAAACCGGCGCCCGTCGCCAACTCGGGTCCGTCGTTCGACCCCAACGACCCTCTGGGCGGCAGGGACCCTCTCGCGGGCGATGACTCCAAGACCGGCATGCAGACGACAAGCGCGACCGACTCTAGCGCGTATGACGGCACAGCGCAGCCCAACCAGGTGAATCAGGTGCCCCCGACTGTTCCCGATGTTCCCGACAACGACACTGGCGTCGCGCAATCGTCCACCTGCGACCCGTCCGACTTGGATGGTTACACGTCATCGTACCAGATCACCAAGTACGGCCACGTGCTGCACTGGGCCGTGGTCTCTCCAACGGTCGTCAAAATCGCCTTCGAGGCTAAGCGCGGCAGCGGCGCGGCGTTGGGATGGGTCTCCGTGGGTTTCTCTAAGGACGGCAAGATGTCGCCCGCTGACGCCATTATCGGTAACCAGCCAGACACGCCCATTGCAGCCTACTCGATGACGGGTTACGATGCGGGGTCCATCACGGTCAATAAGAACCTGTGGATCGGCGACGATGCGAGCCTCGTGACCAAGACCAACGGCAGCCTCATTATGCAGTAAGCCTTTTACACCTCGCCTCCCATAGTAATGCCTGCATCATGACGCCTTTTTCGTGACTTCCGGAGGACGCACGGTCGTTGACGTTTTCCGTTTCGTTGACCCTTTTCAGGTTCCAGAGAACCATCACGGACGGCGTTGCGCCCATCTCCACGACTTCACCCGTCACCGTCATCTGGGCCTTCTCCGCCGACAACACCAAGCCGCTCTCCTACCACGGCGAGAAGCGACGGTACCCACGCAGTCCCTCCAATTCTGCCCTGATCCCACTCCTTCCTAGCGGCGGAAACTTTGCACCACCTAGTAGTTCTCAATCTTCCCTGTTCCCTTGCGGCTTACCTCGATTTTTTGTTTCCGTTTTCCTCTTCGCAGCGGCTCTTTCCAGGTTGACTTTTCATGCAATGGCGGCAGCGGCGTGGCGACGCAGCCGACGGCGCCGGTGCCCGTGCCGGTCCAGGGCACGGAGGTGACGGTGGGGTCGGCGTGCGATGCGTCGACGCTCGGCCAGTACGACCACCAAGCTGATCTCTACAACGGAAAGTGAGTTTTTCTTGCAATCCCTGCCGTGCGATTCGTGTTAATCCAACCATCACCATCATTAACTCGACCAGTACGACCACCAAGCTTTTCTCTACGAAGGAAAGTACGCGTTTCTTTCCCGATACTGACATGTCTCGTTTCATGATCCGCTTCATATCTCGTTCAAGTGCATCTTGATCTCGCCTAATGATTCTTGCTCGCTCTCTTCTGTCTTTTCACGTGCCGTCCGCAGGATTCTGCTGCACTGGAAGGTTCTGCCGGGTCCCGTCTTCAAGATGGCACTCGAGGCGAAGCGCCTCAGCGGCGCAGAGAACAGCTGGATTTCCGTCGGCTGGTCGAACAACGGGGCCATGGCGCCTGCCGACGCAGTCGTTGGTAACATGCCTGGGATCAAGGCGTACCGACTTGATGGTTACAAGATGGCAGAGCTCGTCAACGACACGTTTTCGCTCGGGCCGAACCCGTCGGTCACCACCTCGGCTACTGGGTCCACAGTTGTGAAGTGAGTGTTTTCACCAGAGCAGTTTAGCTTGCAGTACAAGCCTCACATGCGCACGCCTAAACACTGTTCGGGTTGCTTCTTGATTCCACAGGTTTTCCCGTACCAACGGGGATGGCGGTTCGGTTCCGATCAACCTGAGTGGCGAGACGTACGTCATCTGGGCCTTCTCCCGCGGCATGCTCGAGACGTTCGGTTACCACGAATACAACAGGTGCGTTGCACGATGTGTTACCAGTCTGTCAACGTATCCTGCGGAACGAACCTTCGTCCTTACGCTGTCTTTGCTGGTAACTCCGGCAGGGGTCTCGCCACGGTTGATTTCCTCTGCAACAAAGCTCCCGCCAGCCTGATGGGACCTGCCGACAATGTGGCGACTATCCCGGGTGCTAAAGTGGACAAGGATCCTTACGCGGGCCTGACCCCTGCCGAGCGGGCGGACAAGGAGGCCCGCAGGGAGCGCCGCACAGCGCGCCGAGCACAGCGCGGAGCTATTTTCCGTTCATGGGCTGATGCTGCGTTTGGCCTCCCCAATCCCGCCCCGTCAACGAACCCATCGACCTACCCCTAAGTCGCCATCATGCTGCACTGAAATATTATTTTCTACGCCTAGTTTCTTCACAAGCCTTACAAGATGTGGATTCTGCTTGGGTGTAGATGTGCTATGCTAATTAGAGTAAGTTCTTGTACCCACATAATGTAGGTTAGGCACCTCGATGCATTCTTTTGTGACCTACCTTATCATCAGTATGAAACATTTTCTATAAACAAGTAGACATGCCAGCGTCTCGTGGGGAGAATGCCGCTTAGCTGGAATGGCTTCCATGTGGTCCCATTGTAACACTAAAAGTGGCACCATTGTGTCATTATGAAAGTAAGTGTTCGGGTTGCCATGGGCTTAATTTTTTGTTTAAGTTGTCCATTATTCACCTTACAGAAATCAAGGTGAGAGTGGGTTCAACGGAATAGACTGACAGCCTGAATTTCCAGCCACTTTACACGGGATTGCTTGTAGAGGGGTTCGTTTTCAAACTTCGTGGACAAGCTCGTTTGGCGTACTCGTGTGTGAGTTTCGTTGACCATCCGGACAAACCACAGTGCCAGCGCACCATCCGAACGAAAATTTGGTGTCACACACGCTGCTCACTCTCTGCTTTGGTTCATCGCTGCGACCTACACCGACAAGTTCGCATAACAGCTTTGATTTGACGACGACCCCGTTAGGAAAAATAACGACCATCGTCGGGCTTGCTTCGCGAACGAAACAGCTGCCCAGTGGTGGTCGGTGACCAAGCTGTCAACGTTAGCCAATAAGGAACTACCGAAGCTCTCTTGCTTCTGCACTGTAACGACGACCAACCGCTACAACTGTGCACCAAAAGCCGAACCTCGACTCCTCAACATTGCATCCAGCGGGTTTCCACGCGAAGGTGCACACCCGGAGCTGGGAAAACACGTGTCACCGCGACTCGCATCGAGATGCGGCGGCGGAGCAACGCGTGCCTCCAGCCAGTCGTCTCGGTGCGCAGCTGCGTTGCGCCACAAGGGGGAAACGGATCCGATTCTTGTCGGCATTCATTAATTCCGCCCCTCCACCCTATTTCACCAAACGCAACCCCACACCACTTCGTTCAACCCCTCTACTCTCAGTCGACCCCACCCCACCCCGGTTCTCTCACACCGCTCTCTTTCACTCCCTCCCCCACTTCGCCCCCGCAAATCGCCTCCTCCTGCTGCGTCCTCTCCCCCCATCCCATCCCATCCCATCCACTGTCGTTCTCTTTCCCTAGTTTCTACTAACATCCGTGTCTTCCTCCTATAAAGCTAACCAGCCATAAGAATCTCCAATCCAACCACACTCCGCCCTAGCCTACCACCATCTGGCTCCCTCCACCTCCGTCCTCATCTCCACGTCTCATCCGCTCAGCTTATCGCTAATCCACTCTCCACGTCACCCCACCGCACTCGCTCTCGCATTGCGCAAGCTCAGCCCCCCATCGCTTAGAGTCATGGCTGCCGCCAGAGAACACGAACCGCGTGTATTTAACCTCATTCGCGTCTCCATCACGTTCCTCCTCGTCGCCGCGGTACTCGTAGGCAGCGTCGCCGCTGCGCCGGATGCTGCGAGTTCCGCACCATCGCCATATCTCCGAAAATCCCAAGGCCTCCTCAACCGATTCAACCTTTGGCGCAAAAAATTCCACCTCAAGCCCTCGCAACCCACTGGCGCTGCTGCTGCTACAGGCGGAGCAGCTGTAGCGGCGGCGAAGACTGTGACGCCTGCCGCCACGGGCACGTGCCAGGCGTCGACTCTCGCGGGTTACACGAGCTCCGTGGACCTTTCGGGCAACGGGTGAGTCCTATATTGAGTCTTTGGACAAAACCCCCGATATTAGCCGTATCTATGAGATCTTTTCATTCCTTTCATTTCACGTATTTCTTTTCTCCCAAAATCTCTGACCTGCTTTCGTAGCCTCAAATTTTAATTTATCTCCGGGACGCGCTTTGTTTGTTTCCCCAGGCTCATCCTTCACTGGAAGACGTCAACGGGGTCAACGATCGACCTGGCGCTCGAGGCCAAGTCAACGAGCGGCGCGGCGAGCGGGTGGTTCGCGGTCGCATGGACTAACGGCGGCATGTTCAACTCCGACGCGGTCATCGGGAACCTCGCGACGGCCAGCGGCGTCGGCACGTACGCGATATCGAGCTACTCGAGTGTGGTTACCACGACGCGCTTCGCCATCACGGGCACGAGCGTTGCTTCGTCAGGCGGAAGCACGATCGTGAAGTTCACGCGCGGCACGGGAGACGGGCTTGTGAAGGTGAACGGGGCGGGGAGCAACAGCCTCGTGTGGGCTTACTCTTCTGGCGGCTCGAAGACTGTCGCCAACCATGGCGGCTCGCACAGGTACCGCCTTGCGCTCTCTTTGATTCTGACTGGCTGTCTGTCACTTCGTTACAAATTTACCCGTTTTCTGTAGCGTCAGCCCACCGGTTCTAGATGTAGTCGTTTCGCACTTCATAAATGTGTAGTTTCTCCTTCCTTGGTCCGTCCTGCCCTGTTTCCAACCCTCCAGAGGAGCCAAGTCTGTTGATTTCTCTTGCGACGGCACGGGCTCAAGCTCGGGGTCAAGCGGGTCAGGCTCGGGATCAGGCTCGGGATCAGGCTCGGGCACCGGAGCAGGCACGTGCACGGGTAACACGGGCGTGAGCGGCACGGCATGCCCTGCGTCCACCCTCTGCGGCTACTCCTACCAGGCGCAGATCAAACCTGGGTAAGCGCGGCGACCGAATCCGGATGCTGCTACTGCATTTGCTTTGACCATTGTAACCCCTTCTTCTACTGCTTTTGCCATTTGTAACCCCTTTTTCCCCCTCTCTCCTCCTTCCAAACCCCTCCCCAGAGTGCTGCTGCACTGGAAGCGAGCCTTCTCCACGCAGCTGGACATGGCGGTGGAGCTCAAGAGCTCATTCCCCTCTTTTCTCCCCACTTTCCTCCTCTCCTCCTCATCCCCCCTCTCTCCAGCGTTCTGCTGCACTGGAAGCGCGCGTCCGCCACGCAGCTGGACATGGCGGTGGAGCTCAAGAGCAGCAGCGGCGCCAGCAACGGCTGGTTCGCCCTCGGCTGGGGAGGACGCATGGCTCCTTCCGATGCTGTCATTGGCAACAGGGCCGGGGGAATCACCAGCGCGTACCACATCACTGGCTACAGCATGTCCTCGTTACAAGGCGGCTCGTTTAGCATTGGCAGCAGCGCTGGGACCGTGAAGTCTGCTACGGGCTCCACAGTTATCCAGTGAGTGGGGCGATTGGTTCTCGGTCATGACATCAGCTACTGTGTTTATTTTCTGCACAATCGTCATTCCATTATTCCGTCGGCTTACACTGTGACCCCCTACCCCACCTGCTGTTCTCCTATTCCCCCTTAATTTCAACAGTTTTTTCCAACCCAAACAAACTAACGGCTTTCTCTCTTTTCCCGCCTATGGACCAATCAGGTTCTCGCGCACGGCCAACACGGGGTCTCAGGGCATGAAGATGAGCGGCGTCAGTCGGCTCGTATGGGCGCACTCCAACTCCAACTCCAAGTCTCTTGCCTTCCACGGCGGCGCTGAGTGAGTTCCCCTACCCCTACCTCTTGTTCGATAATTTCGCATTCGAGAAGCTCATATGGCTGCACTCCAACTCCAGCTCCAAGTCCCTCTGCCTCCCTCTTGTCTCTTTACCTCTCTTCTTTCATCTCTCTTTTCCACTCTATGCTCTTCCCTCTACCGCTCGGCACCTCTCGCGGTGGACTTGGCCCTTCTGCAAACTCCGTCCTCTCCTTCATCTCACCACCCTCTCTCCCTCTCCCTCTCCCTCTCCCTCTCCCTATCACTCCTTTTAACGCAGTGGCTACATGTCCGTGGACTTTTCCTGTGCCACTGCCCCATCCTCTGGCGGCGGCGGTGGGGGCGATGATGATGGTGGCGATGGCGATGGTGATCACGAGGGGGGTGGTGATTATGATGGTGATGGTGACGGTGGCTTCGGCGGGGGTGGTTCCGGTGCTGGGAGCGCGCTGTTCTCGCAGTTCATCGCTTGGCTCGGCTCGCTCTTCGGCTTCCGCAAGTAGTTGGTGTACACTGTACACTGTCCAGTGTACCCTGTACACTGTAGACTGTACAATGGAGCATGTGCGCAGAATATTGCACCCTACTTGCTGCATTGGAGGAGGTTTCGTGAAGTGTTGATTTTAGTATAAAAGGAGGTTAGGGGAGGGAGCCAGCTCGGCCGGACCACAGGCATCTTTTGGAGTTGTATGGGCTGTTGTGTTCGGACACAGCGCAAAAGATGGTTGTGATGCCATGCCTCTGCTGTTTGTTTGTGATGTGTTGCTATTTATGTCCTTGTGTTCCAGTCACGCATAATACCATACCATATCACTATACCCTCCTGCTGTTTGGAGTTGTCAACATTTAGTTTGTCATGCCAACCTTAGCATGCAAGGTTTCCTCCTAAAATTAAATCATCCCTACCGTACTTATTCAAGTCAGCTGACACAGAGGGCCAATGAAGAAGATGAAAATACCTCGCATAGTATATGTTTGCAAAATGGCTGTGCTAAAGACATCTACAACAATAAGGCTAACACCTAGTTCTACAAACCTAGCAGGCTACTATAGATTCCGTTATGTCCCTACTGTCTAAAAAGAATAGTGGAAAATGCTAGGTATTCAGGGCAATGGCGATGACGGACGGGACGTTTGGACAGGGCTGGGGAGGCCAAACATAGCGTCGGCCCATGAACGGAAGATAGCCCCGCGATTGGCTCGGCGCGCTGTCCGGCGCTCTCTGCGGGCCTCCTTGTCCGCCCGCTCGGCAGGGGTCAGACTCGCGTAAGGGTCGTCATCCACATTAGCACCAGGAATGTTCGCAATATTTTCGCCAGGCCGCATCAGAATGGTGGAGTCCTTGTTGCAGAGGAAATCAACCATGGCGAGACCCCTGCGAAGAAAATGACGAGTTACCAGCACGGTTAGTTCAGCCAGCACGCTAGCCCAGCACAGACCCCTGTCCGTAATTTATTGTATGCACTGCAAAACAGAGCCATATTTTTCCAGATGGTAGTAACGCACCTGTTGTTTTCGTGATAGCCGAACGCCTCGAGCATGCCGCGGGAGAAGGCCCAGATGACATACGTCTCGCCGCTCAGGTTGATCGGAACCGTGCCGCCATCCCCGTTGGTGCGAGAGAACCTGTGGAATCGAGAAGCAAATTCACACGAGTTTAAATTTGCCGTGCGCATTTGGAGTCCCCTGCTAAAACCGTGGAAGACCGCAAATGATTGGGTATAACAAAGGCTCTGGAGAAATCACGCACTTCACAATTGTGGACCCAGATGTCGAGGTGGTAACAGACGGGTTCGGCCCGAGCGAAAACGTGTCGTTGACGATCTCAGCCATCTTGTAACCATCGAGTCGGTACGCCTTGATCCCGGGCGTGTTACCAACAACGGCGTCGGCAGGCGCCATGGCCCCGTTGTTGGACCACCCGACGGAAATCCAGCTGTTCTCCGCGCCACTGAGGGGCTTCGCCTCGAGAGCCATCTGGAAGACGGGACCGGGCAGAACCTTCCAGTGCAGCAGAATCCTGGCGGTGATTCGAGGAATAACAGAAGATGGGAGGCCGTACGGAAGCATGCAAGCAGTATTAGGGTGCATTCACGTGCAAAAACAAGAAACAACTTGTGCATCAAACTCGAGACAGAAAGGGTCATGGTGATGTTGTTAACACTATTGAGTGATTGTACTACACTGTAAATAGTACCGCTGGTTACGTGAAACAACGCTTACTTTCCGCCGGAGAGATCCGCTTGGTGCTCGAAGTCGCTTAGCGTCGACTTGGGGCACGACGACCCCACCGTCACATTTCCGCCCTGCGCCGCCACCACCGGCACCGTTTGTTGCGCCGCCACGCCGCCGCCGCCGCCGTTGCACGAAAAGTCAACTTGGAAAGAGCCACTGCGCGAAGGAAACACAAACAGAAAGTCGAAATGAGCGGTTAGGATAAGGGCAAGGAGTGCGGATCAGATTGGTGTGAAACTGCCGCTGTTGAAAAGCTCTTGGATAAGGGTAGGTATGTAGAACGGGACTGCGCGCGTACCGTCTCTTGTCGCCGTGATATGCGAGCGGCTGGGTGTTGTCAGAGGAGAAGGCCCAGATGACGGTGACGTTGCCAGTCGTGGAGATGGGCGCAACGCCTTCCGTGGTGTTCGAACCTGAAGGCGTCAACCAGACGAAAAACGTCAATTAACGTTTGTTGCTGAAAAAATCATTCACGGAAAAGCTTTTCTTGCTACATTCACGTGTAAGCTTCGGCAGCGAAGACGGAAAGGAAACGGGGAAAGGGATTAACGTTTGTTGCTCATTGCTCTGGGAGGTGAAGTTTGAAAGGGCTTACTTCATGATGAGGCTCCCGTTGGTCTTCGAGAGGAGGCTCGCGTCGTCGCCGATCCAGAGGTCCTTGTTGACCTTGATAGAATCCGCGTCGTATCCCTTCATCGAGTAGGCTGCGATGGGCGTGTCCGGCAAGTTGCCGATGATTGCGTCAGCTTTCTTCATCTTGCCGTCCTTGGAGAATCCAACAGCGACCCATCCCAGCCTCGCACCGCTGCCGTGCTTCGTCTCGAACGCGATTTTGACGACCGTTGGAGAGACGACGGCCCAGTGGAGCACGTGGCCGTACTTGGTGATTTGATACGACGACGTGTAACCGTCCAAGTCGGACGGGTCGCAGGTGGAATTTTGCGCGACGCCAGTGTCAGTGACGTTGTTTGGAGTATCGGGAACAACCGTGCTAGTGTCGTTGCCTGGAGTGTTGGGAAAAACCGGGTTCGTGCCGCTGTCTGGGGTATCGGGAATATTCGGAGTCGTGTCATTGTCTGGAATATTGGGAGTGATCGGGATCCCCGAGCTGACCTGGTTAGGCTGCACAGTCCCGGCATACGCGCTAGAATCCGCCGCGCTTGTCTGCTGAACACCGGTCTTGGAGTCGTCGCCCGCGAGAGGGTCCCTGCCGCCCAGAGGGTCGTTGGGGTCGAACGACGGACCGGGGTTCGAGATCGACGGCCCAGATGTTCCGAAAGGATCGTCAGTGAAGACGTCTTGAGAGCCCGATGCCGGGTTTGGAGTGGAGACGGGGTCGCTCGCCGCTGTAACAGGCTCGGGAGGCGGGATAGCAGGCTCGGGGTCGTTGGGGCGGGGTGTGATGACAGCGGCGGGACTGACGGGCTCGTGATTGCCAATGAACTGATTGTTGGAATCTCCAGAACCCGCGAGGTCGCCGCGGTATTTCATGTCCGCAGCGTGCGCCGCGGAGAATAGAGAGGAAGCCAATATAAGAAGGTGTATTACGCCCATTGCGTGGCGAGCCATGGCTGGGTGCAGGCGTTAAGGATGCAAGTAGGAAGCTTGACGGAGAAAAAATGGCGTTCCTTAGGAGGTAAGCTAACAACGATCAGTGACGAGATCACAAGCTAAATTCTGATACTTTAGACAATGTGGGCTTCGCGAATTTATATACCGTGGAAACTGGCCGATCTGATAGGTGTATCAAGAAGCCTGGCACCTGCAAAACGCGGCGCGGGGGGGACAAAAACGTCCAAATGCATCACACGCGTGGAAACTCCGACATTATCCTTTAGTGGGTGTCCTAGCTGAATTGCAAATGTCCGACATTACGCGACAAATTCAGAAAACCCAACCCTTGTTCAGGCTGCTCGAGCCATTGTGCTTGTGATTGCAGCACCGAAATTCGCACATTCACCCTTCGTGCCTCGGGGTCTTCATTCTTGCTAAGAACGCGATTCCGATGGCTTTTCGTGGGAACAAGATGGCATCGCGGCTCGGCTTGGCACCGTAGTACATTCGGGTCATTTTGTTGGCATATTACAGTAGCACGATAACTTATTTCAGCCTACATACGATCCAAACGCAAAAACATATATGATCCCTTCATGTATAAATGTATCTGTATGTTCTCTATGTATATACGTATATACTCGCAAAAAGAATGTGATACGCAAGATCTCATAAATATACAACCCTAGTCACGCCCTGATGTCAACAATAGTTGTTTACGTGAACCTGCAAAATTCCACTGAAGCTGTTTCACTTCGTGGTTCGATAGAATAAGGGCAGCATTTGAATAAATGGGCCACCATGGCCAGCACAGGCATACATTTGGCAATGCACTAAATAAAGCAAGGCAAGGCATCACAACCATCTTTTGCGCTGTGTCTGATGGGACCACACAGCTCCAAAAGATGCCTGTGGTCCGGCCGATCCGACCCATTCCCATTTCCCTCCCCGCTTCTGCCACTACACTACTCAACTCATCTCATCGCCTAAGCTCACCCTCCCTCTACCAGTGCTGTGCAACTGTGCAGCATGCAGTGTACAGTGTGCAGTGTGCAGCATACAGCGAGCACCCACTACTTGTGTTTGCCAAAGAGAGAGCCAAGCCAAGAGACAATCTGTGAGAATGTAGGCCCTGTAAGGCTACCACCGCCATCGCTGCCCTCCCCATTGTGAGAAGATGGGGCCTTGGCACAGGAGAAGTCCACTCTCATTCCACCTCTGTGGTGGAACAAGTGCAAGGGAGAGAGTAGGGGGAAAGAGGGTGGTGAGATTAAGGGGAGGAAGTGGAGAGGATGTGTGCAGCTTGAAGAGATAGAGGCTTGAGATCCGCAAGTGAAGAAGTAGAGGTAAACAAAGAGGAAAGCAGGGGTGAGAAGTGAATGTATCAAACGAGAGGTAGAGGTAGGGAGACTCACACGTTTTCGCCGTGGAAGTCAAGGGTTTGGGAGTTGGTGTTGGAATGCGCCCATATGAGATTTTGAGGCGCCTCAAAAGGCGGACATATCGAACAAGAGGCAATGGCAGGGAGACTCACACACTGTCGCCGTGGAAGTCAAGGGTTTGGGAGTTGGTGTTGGAATGCGCCCATATGAGCGTCTTGAGTCCGCTCATCTTCATGGGAATAGCCCCCGTGTTGGCCGTGCGCGAGAACCTGATTGGTCGAGGGTGAAAGAAGATTAGACACAATCGGTTAATCAATTAGAAAAGAGAGAGAGAGATAGAGAGAGAGAGAGAGAGAGAGAGAGAGAGAGAGAGAGAGAGAGAGAGAGAGAGAGAGAGAGAGAGAGAGAGTGAGAGAGAGAGAGAGAGAGAATGCGAAGCATGAGGGAAACATAGAACAGGTGAGAGGGCGGGTTACGCAGGCATTAATGAGCACCACAAAAGCTCGGCACTCACTGGATCACTGTAGATCCCGAAGCTGATGTCACGGTGCCAGCATTGGCGCCAATGTCAAACGATGCGCCTTGTAACGAGGCCATGCTCTGGCCGGTGATGTGGTACGCGCTGACGAGTCCCCCAGCCTTGTTGCCAATGACTGCGTCGGAGGGAGCCATATCGCCGCCGTTGGCCCAGCCAAGGCCGAACCAGCCGTTTGCGGCGCCGCTGCTACTCTTGAGCTCCACAGCCATGTCCAGCTGCGTGGCGGACGCGCGCTTCCAGTGCAGCAGCACTCTGCAGAAATCGAAACAGAGGTGAGGAAGAGAGGACCGGCTGAGAAATGAAAACAATTTGCAAAATTGATGCATGCAGTAGCAGTGGTGGTTACAATTGATCAAAATGCGATTTAATCTCCTCTGCGTCACGCATACCCCGGTTTGATCTGCGCCTGGTAGGAGTAGCCGCAGAGGGTGGACGCAGGGCATTTGGTGCCGCTCACGCCCGTGTTGCCCGTGCACGTGCCTGCGCCAGTGCCCGAGCCTGATCCCGAGCCTGATCCTGAGCCTGACCCGGAGCCTGACCCAGAGCCGGAGCCTGACCCCGAGCCTGAACCCGAGCCACCAGTGCCGTCGCAAGAAAAGTCAACAGTACTGGCTCCTCTGCAGTTGGAAACAGGGGTGGACGATGGAAGAAAACGAGGAGAAGTGAGAGTTGGTAATGAGGAGAAGTGAGGAAGTGGGCAGGAAGTGCAATTTAGTGCTGGTATGCACTAGTACATGAGCTCCGGTGACGCAATGACCAAAATTGAAGGGAGCGGGAGCGTGAAAGGCACCTGTGCGCGCCGCCGTGGATGGCGAGTGTCTTCGAGCCGCTCATCGAGTAAGCCCACACGAGCTTGTTGCTTCCCGCCACATTCACCGGCACGAGACCTTTTCCCGCGGCGCGCGTGAATTTTACGATCGTGCTCCCGCCTGATGAAGTGACGCTCGCCCCGGTGATGGCGAAGCGTGTTGTGGTAACCACACTCGAGTAGCTCGATATCGCGTACGTGCCGACGCCGCTGGCCGTCGCGAGGTTCCCGATGACCGCGTCGGAGTTGAACATGCCGCCGTTAGTCCACGCGACTGCGAACCACCCGCTCGCCGCGCCGCTCGTTGACGTGGCCTCGAGCGCGAGGTCGATCGTTATCCCCGTTGACTTTTTCCAGTGCAGGATGAGACTGCATAAACAGAACGCGTCCCGGAGGATAACATGAGAAATTGTGGGCAAGAAATGTTCCACGTATAATGCACAGACGACGGTTAGGATTCTTGCAGTCTATCGAAAATATGATATCGGGGAATAATACGGTATCGGGGATTCTTGCACTCTTATCGGCGTACGCCCCGTACGTACCCGTTGCCCGAAAGGTCCACGGAGCTCGTGTAACCCGCGAGGGTCGACGCCTGACACGTGCCCGTGGCGGCAGGCGTCGCCAATGGTTTCGCCGCTACAGCTGCGCTGCCGCCGGCTGTAGCAGCCGCAGCGCCTTTGTGAAGAAGCTTGCGCAAGGTTGTCATGCGCCACGAGTGGAATCTATTGGTGATGCCTTGGGATTTCCGGCCGGATGGCGTTGAATGTTCGCCGGCGGCGCTCGCAGCGACGAGGAGGAACGTAATGTAGAGGCGCATTGTGATGAGCGTGACGCGCGCCGGTTCGTGCGCTCTCAGAGCTCGGGCTGGAGCCATGGAAACGGAGGTGGGTTGGCGTGTGTGAGAGTTGGTGGAGTGGTGTTGGATGCGGTGAGAGTGGATGGAGTAGGTTGAGTTGAGCGGGCGTTACGGAAATGCGGATGGAGGTCTAGGGGGGAGTCTGCGATAATCTTGTTAGCGGTAGGATTTATAGAGAAATTGATAGGGCAATCGAGAGAAAGAATGAGCAGGCAGGCGGGCGGAAAGGGGACACCGTGCGACCAGGAGTCGATAAGCGGGGCGGCGATGGCCCGTGGAATGGTGGAATTGGAGTATGCTGATTGGCTGCAAGGCGCGCATTGCCCCTGGCGCAACAGCGCGCCCCGAAACTACCGGTTTGGGGAATCCAGTCGTCCGCCGCCGCATTGTACTAGTTGCGCATCGCGGGGACACGTGTTTTTCCTGCCCTGGGTGTGTGGTGGTCAAAATCAAGAAGGGTGGTGGTCATGAATTCAGCACAAGCACGATACCTTTGGTGCTTTCTGATTGGCCAATGTATTTGACCCCGTCACCGACCACTGTCATTCAGCGATAGCTTGCTCGTGAAGCGTGTTCGCGAGGTCGGTCGAACTGTTGCTTGGCGCAAGGAGGTGGGCGACAGAGGGTAACCCTACCTCGCGGGGGTCATTTTCGCAATTTCCGTCGGGAAGAAGCACGTGGGTCCCGTAAACTTCCATTGCCGCGCTGGCACGAGAACCAGTCCCAGTCAACCAGTGCAGGATACAGAAAGGCTGGCGTGGCATGTTGAAGGTTGTTGACTGTGGTAGGTGGGGGTTCTGGGGCCAGCTCTCCGTTGCAATGCATTTCAATACACGAGCTATAACTTTTCTCAACACTGCACCTATTGCAAACACCTAATGGGGTGGGTAAATTGAGCACTGTCTTCTTCAGTCATATATTACAAATACCCACAAAACAATTGCAAATAAACAGCAAGGCATGGCATCACAACCATCTTTTCCGGCCAACATCACAGACCTCCAAAAGATGGTTGTGCTCCAGCCTGTCGACAACACTACCTACTCTACCCTCGTCTTCCCTTATCCGATGGGGCTAGAAGAAGTGTGCGATGTGTACATCTGTGACTTGTTGAGGCCGAAGAGTGACCCGGCAAGCCAAGTGATGAACTGGTAGACCAAAGGCCCCACTGCTTTAAGACCAGTCTCCGTAGATGGTGCAGTGGCACAGGAAAAGTCCACAGAGGTATGACCACTGTGATGGGAGTGATCGGAGCGAGGGAGGAAGAGATGGATAGTTTCAAGACGTCTGAATAACAACATGTTGGATGGAGCAGTGGCAGAGGGGGGTCCGTGGCGAAGGCACTGGTCCAGCATGAGAAGTACATAGGGATGGAAACAGAGAGGTAAATAGCAGTGTAATTGGAGAGAGACGAACAAAGGGTATTGTTTGATACTATGAGAGAGGTGCAGGGAACATGGAAGCAGTGAGGTCGAGGAAGACTCTCGCGGCAGTGAAGTGGAAGCCAAGGGTCTTAAATTGGTGGGTGAGTGCGAGTTTTAAGATGTCTCAAATCCCAAGGTGTAAAAGAGACATGGAAACAGACAGGTTGAGGAGGACTCACGCGGCAGTGAAGTGAAAGCCAAGGGTCTTGGAGTTGGTGGGTGAGTGCGCCCATATGATCCGATGTACGCCGCTCATCTTCATGGGAATAGACCCCGTGTTGGCCGTGCGCGAGAATCTGATTGGTCCACAGGAAAAAAAAAGGTGTTTATTTTTCCTGGTTCAGATATTGCTCAGGACAGGGAGTAGGGAGTAACGGACAGTCCGGGTAGCGGGTGACAGTGGGGGCAGACGAAAGAATAAAACAGTAACTGATGTGATGTCATGACCTCGCACCATTGTGCGGCCCACTCACTGGATCACTGTGGACCCTGTAGCAGAGGTCACGGTCCCAGCGCTGCTGCCAATGTCAAACGAGCCACCTTTTAATGAGGCCATGGTGTAGCCGTCAATGTAATACGGGCTGACGAGTCCCCCGTCCCTGTTGCCAATGACAGCATCGGCGGGAGCCATGCCTCCTCCAGAGGCCCAGCCGAGGGAGAACCAGCCGTTGCTGGCACCGCTGCTGCTCTTGAGCTCCACTGCCATGTCCAGCTGCGTGGCTGACGTGGGTTTCCAGTGCAGCAGCACACTGCGGAGGGCAGAGAATGAGGCAGCAAATGGGGGAGGAGGGCAGAGAATAAAAGGGGTTATTCTCTTGTATTGAGCTTTGCGGCCATGTCCAGCTGCGTGTCGGATGCGGGCTTCCGGTGCAGCAGCACTCTGCGGAAGGGGGGAGGAAGCGACGGGGGGACGGGGTTGGAGTGCGAACGGGAGGGGGGAAAAGGGGGATGAATGATATGCCTTGAGCTCCACAGCCATGTCCAGCTGTTTGGCGGACGAGGGCTTCCAGTGCAGCAGCACGCTGGGGAGAGTATGTGGAAGAAGTGGAGACGTGGGAGGGGAGGTGGAGGGAGGGAAAAGGAGAATGGGTTGCATTTCTAGTGAGAAGTGTTTTCGCAGGAATGGTGACACCAGTAGCTAGAACGTTTAGCTCTGCATGCATACCCGTGTTTGATCGCCTATGCATGCACGCACATACCCAGGTTTTATCTGCGCCTGGTAGGAGTAGCCGCAGAGGGTGGACGCAGGGCATGCCGTGCCGCTCACGCCTGTGTTTTCCGTGCATGTGCCTGCTCCGGTGCCCGAGCCTGATCCCGAGCCTGACCCCGAGCCTGACCCAGAGGCTGTGCCGTCACAAGAGAAATCGACGGTCTTGGCTCCTCTGGAGGGTTGGAAAACGGGCGGGGACGAGGGGAAGGGAAGTGAAACCTTTTCTGTATATGCAAATATTCAAATCGGCAGGTTGAAGGTGCGAATGAAGTGAGATCCATTCAGACGCGAGAGATCGCGTGGCGGCAGTACCTGTGCTGTGCGAGCCACCATCGTTGGCAACAGATTTCGAGCCGCCAGACCCCGACTAAAACACGAGCTTGCGACAAAGTGACAGCCATTCAGAACCGAGAGAGCGCGCGGTATTACCTGTGCGAGCCGCCATGATTGGCAACAGTCTTCGAGCTTCCAGACTCCGAGTAAGCCCAGACGAGCTTGTTGCTCCCGGCCACCTTCACCGGCACGAGCCCGTTCCCCGACGCGCGCGTGAACTTCACAACAGTTCTTCCACCCGACGCGGTAACGCTCGTGCCGGTGATGGCGAAGCGCGTCGTGGGAGTCACACTCGAGTAGCTCGATATCGCGTACGTGCCGACGCCGCTGGCCGTCGCGAGGTTCCCGATGACCGCGTCGGAGTTGAACATGCCGCCGTTGGTCCACGCCACCGCGAACCACCCGCTCGCCGCGCCGCTCGTTGACTTGGCCTCGAGCGCCAGGTCGATCGTCGACCCCGTTGACTTTTTCCAATGAAGGATGAGTCTGGACAAGAAAGAAGCGACCCGGAGGAGTACATAATGATCTTGGGAAAAATTCCAGGGATTTGCATAAGGAAAGTGCAGGCGACTCGAAACACGTGAACAGTTCGGGCCCTTGGGTAGGACGATATTGGTGATATAATTCAGACTGGGATCGTTTACACTATCGAGGATAATCTCTGAAACCCCGTCACGGTACTACCGAGGGTAATCTCTGAAACCCGTCGCGTTCTATCGAGGATAATCTCTGAAACCCCGTCGCGGTACTATCGAGGATAATCTGAAACCCCGTCGCGGTACCCACCCTTTGCCTGAAAGGTCCACGGAGCTCGTGTAACCCGCGAGCGTCGACGCTTGACACGTAGACGCCGAGGCAGGGGTCACCAATGGTTTCGCCGCAGCTCCGCTGCTGGCTGTAGCAGTGGCGGGTTTCGCCGCTGCTCCGCTGCTGGCTGTAGCAGTTGCGGCACCGGCTGTAGCAGCAGTGCCTGTGGGGAGAAACTTGCGCAATGTTTTCAGGCGCCACTGGTGGCTGTTGACGCGACGGCCTAGGGAATGTCGGGCGGACGGAGATGGCTGATCGCCGGCGGAGCTCGAAGCGCCCGGAGCGGCTGCGGCCGCGCTGTCATAAACTAGTACCGCGGCGACGAGGAGGACCGTAACGATGAGGCGCATGGTCGTGATACGCGCCGGTTTGTTCGCTCTGGATGCGGCCATGAGGTCGGGCGAGTGTTGGCGCAGGAGTATTGGTAGGCGGAGTGGGGTTGGGTAGGGTGTGTTGTGCTGAGCGATCGTCAGACGCGAATGCGATTGGAGCGAATCGTGTGGAATGGTGAATGGTGGAGAGAGTGAATGGCGGGATGGCGGGAAGCTGTTGCTGGGACTACTATCCGTTTCGCTTTGTAGGAAAATCTGAAATTCTGAGCGCACTCAGGGGTAATGCAAGAGAAGCAACTAGACTTACTACTTCGGACGTCCAACGCTCTGCACCGTATTACAAATCATCAAACCACAACAATAGGCGGATTTGCCGTGTGCAGCACACGCAGAACTTTCATGCTTTGGACCATGCCCGGGTTCGGTTTGCAGTCGGTGGTAGGGACTCTGGGCTGGAGTAGGTGGTGCTGCTCAGGAAGGTGACTAGGGCGCCCCGCGTCGGACCAGATTGGCTAGCTCGTGACCCGACGTTGGAGCGTGGTGTGGAACGGTGAAATAAGAACTGGTTTGGGTGGTAATAGTCGATAAGGAGCTTTTTCTCTAAGCGCACATCGCTCGCGCCACGAAACAACTGGTTCGATAAAGCCGAGCGTGCCGCTTTTTCTAGGCCAGGTTTGGTTTGGGTGTCAAACGCGTGGAAGGCTGGATGCTGGCTGTATCCAGACAGACCAATCAACAACGTTTGTCGGCCTGTCAGGGCGAAGGAAACACCCAGTTTGAGGCTCGGCTTTTCGCTTTTGTGCCTGTCAGTGTTACCTCGTCACCGACATCGAACCTTCTGCTTCGGTTTGTTTGAAAAACGCGTACACCAAGAAAGTTGACTACACCAAGAGGTGCCTCCGACTAGCGGGTTCGTTAACTGAAAAACTGCTTTGTATTCGCAATTTTACGGACTTGTATATGTTCAAGATAGTTGTTATGCACAAAAATTGGAAAACGGGTTGATTTTAGAATAATGCTTGTATTGTCATAAGATGGCAAGAAAAGCACATGTCATGCCTTTGAAGTGTAAAAAATCCCAAAGGGCGTTTATAACAGCTGCATAAAAGCCAACATTTAACAAATCCTTCACTACAACACCAGCACCAATGTCAGCAGCATTATTGGCACCAGTGGCACCAGTGGTACCACCGTCAGCAGGATCCGCAGCAGCGACACTGGCGCTAGCAGAATTAGTAGCACCTGCAGCAGCACCACTAATGCCACCAACATCAGCAATGCCACCGGCAGCACCAAGACCAGCAGGGCTACCACCAGCACCGACACCAGCAGCAGCACCAAAGGCACCACTAGCAGCAGTAGCAGGAATATATGCACTAGCACCAGCAACTTCAGTTGCACCAGCACCAGCGATAGCACCAGCACTACCACCAGCACCAGCACCAGCACCAGCAGCACCAATACCACCAGAACCAGAGGGAATAGCACCAGCAGCAGCATCACTGGCGCTAGGATCACCCTTACCGCCAGCATTAACACCACCACCAGCAGCAGCAGCACTAACACTGGCAGCACCAATAGCAGAAGAAGTGCCGGTAGTACTTGAAGCTTCAGTAGCACCAGCACCATCAATTGCACCTGTACCAACAGCACTAGTACCACTAGTCCCAGCTTTAGTAGCACTATCACCAACAGAATTCCTGGAACCTTCACCACCAAAAGTACCAGCAGTACCACCAGCACCAACAATAGCACCAACACCAGCAGTGCCAGCACCGGAAGCACTAGCACCAGCAGCAGCAGCAGAAACCGCAGCAGCAGCACCAGTAGCAGCAGCAGAAGAAACCGCAGCAGCAGCACCAGCAGCAGCAGAAGCACCAGGAACACGTTATTGTTGGCCCAACGGCTTCTGCTTAAACAATCGGTTCATGCTGCCCGACGATTTGCCGGCCAACGACTTGCTATGTTCCTTGTGGTGGTCATGATCATGATCATGATCATGATCATCATCATCATCACCACCACCACCGCCACCGCCACCGCCACCGCCACCGCCACCGCCACCACCATTGTCATAATCCGAGTCATCATTGTAGTCGGGCCCGCCACCCCAGAGGTACCGTGGCTTCTTGTAGCATGAGAAGTCCACCGCAAGGCCGCCCCTGAGAGGGGAAGAGAGAGAGGGATAAGGGATGTCTGGCTTGGTTGCATGCATCGTTATCCTTGTAGTCGGTCTCACCACCCCGGATGCACCATGTCCCCCTGAAGCACGAGAAGTCCGCAGCAAGGCCGCCCCTGATTGGAGGACAGGGGCAGTGTAAGGTTTGGGAGGAGTGGGGGTGGAATGGGGATGTGCTCTGGTAGAGCCATGGCTCAGTGTTTCATTGGTCAGAGGGAGGAAGGCCTTGTTCACAGCCATTTTTGAGTCGACTCAATAGTCACCCCGAGCCACAGAGTTGCACAGAAAAGCATCCTATGTCAAGATGACTGTTGAGTGAGCTCAAAAGTCGGCTCAGTGGTTTATGGGTCAGAGGGAGGAAGGTGATGGTGAAAGCCACGAAGTTCCACAGCAGGGCTACCCGTGTAAGGCATGAGAGTGTAAAGTTGGATGAGAGTGCATGAGAGGGTGTGAGGGTGGGAGCAAACATGTGGCAGGTGTGAGGGTAGGTAGAGAAGAATGTTTTAAGTGGTATGAGGGCAAAAGGTGGCACTTTGGTTACAGGATAACAAGGCGCCTAGTGGTAACAAGGTAAACAAGCTGCAAATTTGTCACAGGGCAAATTTCCTAGCTGCAAGGTAATTAGTGGAAGGGTAACTAGAGAGTTTACTGGTGGTTGCCGTGAAAGGCAAGGGTTTTGGTGGATGTGCTGCTGATGGCCCAGATGAGGTAGTTGGTGGCGTTGAGCTTGATTGGTACCGCCCCCGTACCCACACTCCTTGCAAAACTGATAGGGTGTGAGGGAGTTTGAGCAAGTGTAAGAGGGTGTGAGGGAGTTTGAGCAAGTGTAAGAGAGTGTGAGGGAGTGTGAGGGAGTGTAGGGCACTGCATGGGAAAGTAGGGTAATACAGCGCCAAATAGAGTAACATGTGGGGAATTAGGGCAACTATTCCATCAGCCTTACATGATTGTTGTGCCGCCTTCAGATGTAGAAGTGACTGTGGGAGTCCCGATAGCAAATGAATTCGTTTTCTTTACAAGCGTCTTGCTGTACCCACTCATGTGCACCGCAGTCACGCCAGGCAGGTTCCCAATGACCGCATCTGAGCCCTTCATCTTGCCCTTTCTGCCCGACCATCCAACGGCCATCCAGCCGTCTTTGGTTAGAGTGCCCTTGCGAGCCTCGATGGCGAATCTGATGCGCTTCTTGGTGGCAAAGGTCCAGTGGAGGAGCATGCTGAGAGGGGGGAATGTGAGGGCATGGAAAAGAGAAACAGGAGACAGAAGGGTTGAGGCAAGAGAGCTGCTGCTTGTGACCTCCTTCTTGGTGGCGAAGGTCCAGTGAAGGAGCACGCTGAGAGGGAAGGAAGTTGAGGGCACGGGAAATGAGCACATTTCAGGCAATTGCGCTGCTGGTGCTGCGCGCCTCAAAGGCCAATCTGATGCGCTTCGTTGTGGCAATGGTCCAGTGGAGGAGCACGCTGAGAGGGAAGGAAGGTGAGGGTATGGGGATGAGAAACAGGATAGAGACGGATTGATGCAAGAGTGCGCAACAGGGAAGCCAAAGCGATCACAGCCCACCACACCACCATTCATTACAATCACATCAGTTAACAATATCACTCACCAGTACATTCACTACTATCACCAGCATGGCGTCAGCAGAGGCAATATCATCTCTCGCAGCGGTCCATTCAGCCCCACTTTATACTATCACACCAGCTTTCCTCACCACCTTTATCACTCACAGAAACACAATCACTCACAGCGGTCCATTCAGCCCCACTTAATACTATCACACCATCACTTACAGCGGTCCGCTTAGCTCCACTTGATACGAATACCCCGCAAGTGTCGACGATGCGCACGCAGCACCTCCAGGGGGCAAAGACGAGGGGGGAGGAGGGGACGGCTTGGGTGTGCCAGATGGTGGGGGAGGCGGGGAGGCCTGGCCCGAGGTGGGGGCGGGGAGGGCTTGGTGCTTGAAGGGGGTGGGGGTTTGGCGCTGGAAGGGGGTGGCGATTTGGCGGAGGCCGGGGGTGGCGGAGGGGGGTTGGAGACAGCGGTTGGGTCGCAGGAGTAGTCGATTGTGAGGGTGCCGCGGTTGCCCGCATGGCCGTTGTCGAATAGACCTGAAGGGCCGACCGAGTAGGCCCAGATGGTCTTCATGGGTCCGTTCACGAACTTGATTTTGTTTCCCGTGCCCACTGTGCGGGAGAATCTGCATGGGGGGATGGGGGGTGGTGGTGAGACGGAGGAAGTGGAGGGTACATCAGGGTAGGACCAGATGGTCTTCATGGGTCCGTTCACGAGCTTGATTTTGTTGCCCGTGCCCACCTCGCGGGAGAATCTGTAGGGGGGTTGTGGGGGGTGGGGGAGGAGGGGGAAGGGGAGAGCGCGAGGAAGAAGAATAGGGGAGAGCTTGAGGAAAAATAGGAGGGGAGAAAGTGAGGAAGAATAAGAGGGGAGAGAGTGAGGAAGAAGTAGAGGGGAGAGCGTGAGGGAGAGGAAGAGGAAGAGGGGGGAGCGTGAGCGAGAGGAAGAGGAAGATGGGGGAGCGTGAGGGAGAGGAATAAGGAGATGGGAGAGGGTGAGGGAGAGGTAGAGGAGAGAGGCAGAGGAAGAGGAAGAGGAAGAGAAAGAGGAAGAGGAAGAAGAAGAGGAAGAGGAAGAGGAAAAGGAAGAGGAAGAGGGAGGAGGAAGGAGGAAGGAGGAAGGAGGAAGGAGAAAGGAGGAAGGAGGAAGGAGGAAAGAGGAAGGAGGAAGGAGGATGGAGGAAGAGGAAGAGGAAGAGGAAGAGGAAGAGGAAGAGGAGGAGGAAGCAAAAGAGAGAGAGGAAGAAGAAGAGAAAGAGGAAGAAGAAGAGGAAGAGGAAGAGGGAAAGGAAGAGGAATAGGAAGGAGGAAGGAGGAAGGAGGAAGGAGGAAGGAGGAAGGAGGAAGGAGGAAGGAGGAAGGAGGAAGGAGGAAGAGGAAGAGGAAGAGGATGAGGATGAGGAAGAGAAAGAGGAAGAGGAAGAGAAAGAGGAAGAGGAAGAGAAAGAGGAAGAGGAAGAGGCAGAGGAAGGAGGTTGAGGAAAAGGAAGAGGAAGAGGATGAGGAAAGAGGAAGAGGAGGAGGAAGGAGGAAGAGGAAGAGGAAGGAGGAAGACGAAGGAGGAAGTGGAAGAAGAGAGAGAGAGAGAGAAATAAAAATCGTACGTGTTGAGTTGTTAAAAACAGAGTGACAGCAGCCTGGAAACACAAACGTACGTGGCAACGCCGCCAGTGTAGCTAGCCGAACCCAGCGGGACGGAAGCAAACGGGATGATGGCGGTCGGCGTGTCGCCCGCCAAAGTGTAGGCGTCAATAGGCTCGTAGAGTGCGCTGTTAGCAATCACAGCATCTCCGGGGTACATGCCGGTTGTCATCGGCCAGCCGATGCCAAACCACCCGCCGGAGACAGCGGTTGTCGTGGCTTCCAGGGCCATGTTCACAACGGTGCCTGCTGCGGTGCTTTTTACGGCCTTCCAGTGAAGAATCAGCCTGCCGTACGGAGAGGGTGGGGGGAGGGGGGCCGGAAAGGAGGGCAGGAGAGGAGTAAAGGAATGGTGGCTCAGCGAGGATGTGAGTTTCCGTGCCTTTTTTGTGGCCTTGCAGTGAAGAATCAGCCTGCTGTGTCAGGGAAAAAGCGGAAATGAGCATTTGCACAAGTTAAATTTGCATCTGTGAGCAGCAACGGTCCAGAGGTTCCTATTCCAAAAGAACTTAAAAAAGCATACTTCTTGCTAAAAAAAAATAATGTAGGAAGATGAAGTTCTCAAAGACATCATGCTTCGAAACTTCATCAATGAAAAAAGTTATTAATACATTTTTTAATTAATAAAACATGTTGTATACTGTTATACTTCACATTGAGCATGGGTTCTGTTGCGAGTCCTGTACTTCACACAGAGTGTACTATTAACGGGGATAGCCAGAAGTTTGTGTTGGTGTATACGAGCTTTTTGCACCCCTGAGAGCACCAGTAAAATCCCCCAGCAATTTCCGTTTGACTCATTAGAATTATTTTATTAATTTACCCGGGCGCGAGCGTTTTAGATGACGTGAAGCCGCTTCGGCTCGACGCGCTGCACGTTCCCGCAGCTACCCCGCGCCGCGAGTTCCCGCGCCCCGCAATTACGCTTTGCGCGCCACTGAAGAAGAAATTTCCGAAGGAGCTACTAGGAAGGCGAAAGAACGAGGCAATATTACTCCATATGGAGTGCGGTGGCGGCGGAGGAGCAGGTGGGCGCGGCGGAGCAGGTGACGGCGGCGGAGAAGGTGCGGGCGCGGCGACGGCGGCGGTGGCGGCGGTAATGGCGGCGTAGTGTGTGACTGTAACGAGCAGTACAAGCTGAAGAGCAAGGAGCTGACGAGCCATGGATGTGGAAGCGCCAGGGGAAGACGGAAGAGCAAGCCGAACACAGCTCTAGCGCAGTCCGCACAGCTCAGCGGATTGAAGTGAACTGCTGAAATTGCTGCTCCTCCTGCCCCTAACGACACTTGAGCCAGATTGAAGTGGTGCTGGGGTGCTGCTCTTCCTCTGGACGCTGTGCAGACGCAGCGGATTGAGATTGTGTAACACAATTCTACCCGGCCTTTACCCGGCATTTTGGGCTTGAGACTCTCCACTCACTGTAACTATGTTGACTTCACAAATTTCATCAATTTCTGGTCTGGTGTCGATTTTTGTGTATTCTGGGAACTAGTCAAACCTATTTCGTGTTTGACCAGAGGTTGGACCAGAGCCCTCTGGTCAGCGATGCATCACGGGTTGGAGTTTCATTGCCCTATAATTTTTGGGGTCAGTTCGGCGCCAAAAGTTCAATGTTACTTTTGAGCCACTAACCGTGTTTCCACTTCCCGACCAAGCCCCTCCATCCACACCCCCCATTCTTCCCACTCCCCTTCCCTCCAAACCCGACCCCTACCCCCCTCCCCACTCGCCACCACTACCCGTCCTACAGCCAACATCCTCCCGTACTGGAGGGAAATGTCACGAGCTCATTTTTTTCAGACTGGAATACAATACGAGAAATGTACTCCCATTTTGCCAGCTGGAGAGAAATGTCACGAGAACCCTGGTCAACACGCGATTCGGAAAAATGGAAGCGCCATCGAGTTCGTCAACATTGATGTACGCTTTACTGGCACTGAGGACCACCACAGGTTACAATATAAATTACAATTACCGCAATTGTTGGAACTGACTGTCTAAAAAAACATGAATAACCACCTAGAATGATCATCTATGGCAAAAAGATATGTGGAGGAAGTATTCGAGATTTTGGTTGTGAAAGAAGACATTTTTTAGTGTACAACGAATTTCTTTTATGATAATGGCAACTTTTGGAATTGAGTTTTAATTAGCATCACGTGGCTAGCAATTGCACATACAATGTCATTTCACCTCCAAAAAAATCATTCCGAACGGCAGAGTTACCTCCTGCCTAGAAGCCAGCATTTGTTAAACCCTGTGCTATAGTGGCACCAGCACCAGCATCGAAAGCAATGGCACCCGCAGCAGCAGCACCCAAAGCAGCAGAGCCACCAGCAACAGCAGGGCCAACACCAGCAACGCCAACACCAGCAGCATCATTGGTACCAGCAATACCACCACCACCAACAGCAGCTTCAGCACCGTAAGGGCCACCACCACCACCACCAGCTTCAGTAGCACCTACACCATCAATAGCACCAGTTGTGCCACCAGCAGCAGCTCCCGCACTGCCAGCACCAATACCAGCACTACCGGCACCAGAAGCACTAGCACCATTAATATCACTAACACCAGCACCACCAATAGCACCGGCAGTACCACCAGTGGCACCACCAGCACCGGTAGCAGCAACGCCGGCAGTGCCAGCACCAGAAGCGCTAGCACCAGCAGCACCACTAGCACTAGTAGCACTACCAGCAACCGGACCAGCGACACGTTGTTGGTGGCCCAATGGCTTCTGCTTAAACAGATGGTTCATGGCATGATTGCTGCTGGAAGAAGCACCAGCCATCGGGTTGGAATAACCATGTGTGATAGGGACGCTGTTGCGGGAGGTTGATTTGCTACCAAATGGCTTTCTGGCCAACGACTCGCTATGCTTCGACTTGTGGTCGTGATGGTCGCCGTCATCATGGTGATCATGATGGTCATGATGGTTATCATGGTGGTCTCCGTGACCATCATGGCTATGATGATTATCATGATGGTTACCATCGTCGTCATCATCGTCATCATCACCACCACCACCTCCGGAGGGAGGCGGGTTGTCATAATCCGAGTCATCATTGTAGTCAGGCCCGCCACCCCAGAGGTACCGGGGCTTCTTGTAGCATGAGAAGTCAACTGCAAGGCCGCCCCTGGTAGGAGAGAGTGGGAGAGGTACAGGAGAAGAGGGGGATTGGTTTGATAACATGCATCGCTACCACCATCACCACCATTCCCGCCACCACCACACCACCGGAGGGAGGCGGGTTGTCATAATCCGAGTCATCATTGTAGTCAGGCCCACCGCCCCAGAGGTAACAGGGCTTCTTGTAGCATGAGAATTCAACAGCAAGGCCGCCCCTGGTAGGAGGGTACAGGCATTGGAAGGTTGGAAGGAGAGTTGGTTAGAGGCACGTAGATAGAGCAGAATGTTGTAAGTGGTATGGGCGTTCTTGAACATTCTCAGACTCACCCTGCAGCATTGTGGAAGGTTGGGAGGAGACATGATGTAGAGCAGTATGTTCGAAGTGGTATGATGGCAATAAGGTGGATTTTTTGTTACAGGGTAAACAGGCATCTAGTGGTAACAAGAAAAGAACCTGCTTCCTGGTCGCAGGGTAAAGTTCCTAGTTACAATGTAACAAAGTTGCCTAGCCTATTCCTACTTACTGGTGGTTGCCGTGAAAGGAGAGGGTCTTGGTGGCGGTGCTGCTGAGGGCCCAGATGAGGTAGTTGGTGGCGTTGAGCTTGATTGGTACCGCCCCCGTACCCACCTTCCTGGCGAAACTGAGAGGAAGAGGAAGAGAGGGGAGAGTGCAGAGGGAAGAGTGGTGGTGGTGGCTTGTGAGTGGTTTCACATGGTGCTGCTGAAGGCATAGATGAGGTAGTTGGTGGCATTGAGCTTGATTGGTACTGCCCCTGTGCCCACTCTTTTGGGGAATCTGAGAGGGTGCGAGGAATTTTGAGGAAGTGTGGGGGAGAGTGGGGAAGGACAAGAAGAAGGGACTGAGAAATATGGAGAAGGAATTTGTCAGAGCGACCCTCTACTGCCTTCTATTTTCATGACCAGTGGACCCATGAAATTGGACAAGACGAAGCAAGCGCATGCTTGTTGCTGGTGACAGCAACAGCAACATAGAATAATGTAGCACGTGTGTGCGATTCGTGAGCGTTCTCACAAATCACACACAGCGCAGAACACTAGCGCAGTAGTTCAGAAAGAACAGACGACACAGTAGGGTCACACACATGGGAAAATCGAGTACCACATGTGGAAAAGGTGAGATGCATAGGGTAAAACATGGGGAAAAAGTGAAATGCATAGGGTAAAACATGGGGAAAAGTGAAATGCATAGGGTAAAACATGGGGAAAAAGTGAAATGCATATGGTAAAACATGGGGAAAAAGTGAAATGCATAGGGTACAACATGGGGAAAATGTGAAATGCATAGGGTAAAACATGGGGAAAAGGTGAAATGCATAGGGTAAAACATGGGGAAAAAGTGAAATGCATAGGGTAAAACATGGGGAAAAGTGAAATGCATAGGGTAAAACATGGGGAAAAAGTGAAATGCATAGGGTAAAACATGGGGAAAAAGTGAAATGCATAGGGTAAAACATGGGGAAAAAGTGAAATGCATAGGGTAACACATGGGGAAGTAAGGTAGCCCTCCCATCGCCCTTACATGATTGTTGTGCCGCCTTCAGACGTAGCAGCAACCGAAGGAGTCCACTTTTGAGTCGACTCAAAAGTTATCTAGTAAGGTAGCTCACTGGTCATCCTTACATGATTGTAGTGCCGCCTTCAGATGTAGTAGCAACCGATGGAGTCCCGATAGCGAACGCGTTCGTCCTCGTTACAAGCGCTTTACTGTACCCACTCATATGCACTGCCACCACGCCAGGCAGGTTCCCAATGACCGCATCTGAGCCCTTCATCTTGCCCTTGTTGCCCGACCATCCAACGGCCATCCAGCCATCTTTGGTCAGGGTGCTCTTGCGAGCCTCGATGACGAATCGGATGCGCTTCTTGGTTGCGAAGGTCCAGTGGAGGAGCACGCTGAGAGGGGGAACAGGGGTGCAGGAAGGGATGGGTAATAGGGTGAGGGATGGGTTATGGGGGTTGCGAGTCTGTATTGTGAACCTGATGCGATTATTGGTGGCAAAGGTCCAGTGGAGGAGCACGCTGAGAGGGGGGAAGGAAACAGGAAGGGGGCGAGACGGAAGAAAGAGAAAGGGTTGAGCCGTCTTTGGTCAGGGTGCCCTTGCGAGCCTCGATGGCAAATCTGATGCGCTTCTTGGTTGCGAAGGTCCAATGGAGGAGCACGCTGAGAGGGGGGAAGAGACAAGAAAGAGACAGGGTTGAGCCGTCTTTGGTCAGGGTGCCCTTGCGAGCCTCGATGGCAAATCTGATGCGCTTCTTGGTTGCGAAGGTCCAGTGGAGGAGCACGCTGAGAGGGGGAAAGGAAGGTGAGGGCATGGAGACGAGAAACAGGGGATAGAAGGGTTGAGGCAAGAGTGCTGCTCCTAGTGACCTCCTTCTTGGTGGGAAAGGTCTAGTAACTCGCTGCTATGATCACTCACTGCTATGATCACTCACTGTTATGATCACTCACTGCAACGTTCACTACTAGCACCACCATCACTCACTGCGTCAGCAGAGGCACAGTCACTCATTGACAGCGGCACCAACATCACTTACAGCGGTCCGTTCAGCTCAACTTGATACGAGTACCCTGCAAGCGACGACGACGCACACGCCGCGCCCGCAGCCGGGGGAGACGACGACGCGGGCGGAGGCGGGGAGGGCTTGGGCGTGGAGGACGGCGGGGGAGGCGGGGACGGTTTGGTGGAAGCAGGAGGAGGCGGCGGGGGCTTGGCGGTGGAAGAGGGGGGAGGCGGTGGGGGTTTGGCAGTGGAAGGGGCGGGGGGCGGGGGGGCGGGGACAGCGTTGGGGTCACACTTGTAGTCGATTGTGACGACTCCGCGTTGGGCGGCATGGCCGGCACTGAAGTCACCGGAAGGGCCGTCGGAGTAGGCCCAGATGGTCTTCATGGGTCCGTTGACAAAGTTGATCTTGTCCCCCGTGCCCACCGTGCGGGAGAAACTGTGAGGAGAGAGGGGGATGGGGGAAGATGAGGGAGAGAAAGAGTGAGGGGGGATCGGGGTGGAAGAAAAGATGGGAAAAAATCAGGCCCAGATGGTCTTCACGGGTCCATTCACGAAGTTTTTCTTGTCCCCCGTGCCGACCGTGCGGCAGAAGCTGGAAGGGTGTTCAGAAGTAGACGGGAAGGGAGGAGGAGGGGGAGGGAGGAGAATGGGGGGAGGGTGGGTTGGGGGGAAGAGGGAAGGGAAACGCAGGAGGAGAGGGGAAGTCGAGATGCGTTTTCTGTTCGCACTCGTTGTGCGGAAAACGTGTGGGAGGGAGGGAGCTTGGGTGTGGGATTGGAATGTGGGGTGTGGGTGTGAGGGTGTGTGGGGTTGTGGGACGACTGAGACGGTGTGTATGTGAAAGTGTAAATCGTTCCGGTATCAGGGTGCAAGTGCGAGTGAGTGCGAGTGAGTGCGATGCGGTGCAATGCAATAAGATCATAACAGAGGGCCCCTCTGCTTACCGTGTAAGCGCGTTATTCCACCTACGTGGCAACGCCACTGCCGGCGTACGGGACACCGCCGCCAGGGTCCGTGACAGCACTGGTGGTGTTTGTGGCACCGCCGCCGTGGTACATGGCAGCGGGCTTGGTGTAGGTAGCTCCGGAACCCAGCTGGAAACTCGCAAAGGGTAAGTGCAGACATATAGACGGTACGTACGTGGCAATGCCGCTGGCGAACGGGACAGCGCTGGTGGTGTTGGTGGTAGCGCCGCCAGGGTACGTGGTGGTGTTGATGGTAGCACCCTTCATGGCAGCGGGCTTGGTGTGAGTAGCTTGCGGAACCCAGCTGGAGATTTGCAAAGGGTAAGAGCAGATATGATAGACGATACGTACGTGGCAACGCCGCTGGCGAACGGGACAGCGCTGGTGGTGTTGGTGGTAGCGCCGCCAGGGTACGTGGTGGTGTTGATGGTAGCACCCTTCATGGCAGCGGGCTTGGTGTGAGTAGCTTGCGGAACCCAGCTGGAGATTTGCAAAGGGTAAGAGCAGATATGATAGACGATACGTACGTGGCAACGACGCTGGCGAACGGGACAGCGCTGGTGGTGTTGGTGGTAGAGCCGCCAGGGTACGTGGTGGTGTTGATGGTAGCACCCTTCATGGCAGCGGGCTTGGTGTGAGTAGCTTGCGGAACCCAGCTGGAGATTTGCAAAGGGTAAGAGCAGATATGATAGACGATACGTACGTGGCAACGCCGCTGGCGAACGGGACAGCGCTGGTGGTGTTGGTGGTAGCGCCGCCAGGGTACGTGGTGGTGTTGATGGTAGCACCCTTCATGGCAGCGGGCTTGGTGTGAGTAGCTTGCGGAACCCAGCTGGAGATTTGCAAAGGGTAAGAGCAGATATGATAGACGATACGTACGTGGCAACGACGCTGGCGAACGGGACAGCGCTGGTGGTGTTGGTGGTAGCGCCGCCAGGGTACGTGGTGGTGTTGATGGTAGCACCCTTCATGGCAGCGGGCTTGGTGTGAGTAGCTTGCGGAACCCAGCTGGAGATTTGCAAAAGGTAAGAGCAGATATGATAGACGATACGTACGTGGCAACGCCGCTGGCAACGGGACAGCGCTGGTGGTGTTGGTGGTAGCAGCACCCTTGATGGCAGCGGGCTTAGTGTAGGTAGCTCCAAAACCCAACTGGAAATTCGCAAAGGGGATGATGGCTGTCGGTGAGTCGTGCTCCATCTTGTACGGGCCGATCGCGCCGTAGGTATCGGAGTTGACGATGACGGCATCTGCGGGGTACATCTTGCCGTCTGCTGACCAACCCACGCCGAACCACCCGCCCGTGATGGCTGCTGTCTGGGCCTCCAGTGCCATGTTGACTGTCGTGCCTGTTGTGACCTTCCAGTGGAGAATGAACCTGCCAGGTTGGGGTGGGGAGGAGAGGAGAGGAGTGGGGAGGGGTGGGCAAAAGAACAAAGGAAGGTCGACGAAACGAAGGTTAGAATTCCCGAATTAGGGAATGGCATGATATTTCGAGTGAAGGTACCACACCCTCATGACATGTTATTGAGACAGTTACAGGCGAAAAATAGGTGGGAGAGAGAGGGAACAGATGAGAACAAAGTGAGCTATCTCAAAGTTGTCCTTAAATCCTTATCTGGGAGAACCCAGCCCCAGTCGAGCACTTATGAAATAGGTCCGCAGAAGGAATCGACTTATTTGATTGAGAAGACAACTTTCGCTCTTATCTACTAAAATGGTGGTTAGATTCGCGTGATGATCGAGAGGAATAGAGCTCGCTTGCCGCCGATGTAAAAACATGCCGCACAGAGCGATTTGATTGGTTTTTGGCCTTGTTTTCGACTCTACTGTCTTCGCAATACAGTACCTGGCAAGGATCGATCTCCCGACCTTTGGCATATATGTAACGCTGGGACCCTTTTTAAACGTATTCGATATAGGCACCCTCTGGATAAATTCACGTAAAGTTAAGAACCTTATACGTTGAAGTCAGAGGAGTTTCAAAATTTACTAGCCCGATTTTATCAAATTTTGGTCAGGCAAACTTTAAAGATAAGAAACCTTACTTATTCTGGCTGTTAGATTGTTATTGTTCTTAAATCATATGCTGTTACTAAACATGGTGAGTGTAGTCGGGGGAGAGACCGCGTATAAGGAATTTTCTCGAATTCCTTATCGGGGTTGACTACTGCGCGTACAACCCGATTTTCGGAGTTCGCACGTTCGGGCGATTTCCACGCTGCCGAAGCTCCTCGCGTCGCCTTCGGCATTTCCATCGCCAAACCTGCACCCAACCTCGCTCACCCGAGGTTTCCTCCTAGCTAGGCTAGCCCTACATTAGTCTGTGCATTCATTGTATTCTAAAATTGATTCAGTCACAGTCTCATTATTCGTTTACCTGCGTACTCTCTTTTACAACTCATAACACCTGGTATCAGAGCTACTTTCCTAGTTCACCCCGCTTTTCGAGGGTAGTTTGGTGGCATAGGGTGTGGTTGGTTTAGTGACTACACGACGGTTGGCTGCAGAGGTTGTTAATTCAATCCTGCCCGACTCCGATAGTTCGTGTTTTCACTTGCCGGGTGGCCACGGGTACCCAACTGCCCACCAGACGTAGTGCTAGACACATGGATCAGGAGGCTGTTAACCGACTGATGGCGCAAGTGGCAGAAATGGCGAAGGGTATGGAATCGCTGCAAGCGGAAGTGACAACGCTGAAGGAGGAAAACGCCGAGCTACGCCGGACGCGAGGTGAAGCGCGTCAGACGTCGCCTGTGGACGAAGGCGAGGGCAACAGCCAAGTGATGGGCAATCCTCTGGACGAGCTCACACGTGACTTCGAAGAAGAAGATAGGCAGCGAGCGGCAGCAGCACCAGTTGCAGTTACGACGATCAAAATCAAGCCCGTCAACCCGCCCCCGTTCAATCCTACGGATAAAGCGGTTACGGTAAAAGGGTGGCTGTTCGGGGTTGAGGTTTTCTTCACTGCAGCCGGAGTTAATGACGATGCCACGCGCATTAATTACGCAGTCTCGCTTCTTCGAGGTGCAGCACTTGAATGGTGGCGCCGGACCTTGGAAACAGGGACGCCGACAGGTGTGACACATGCGGCAGACGGGACCTCTACAGTGGTTAATCAAGTTGCAGAACCAATCTTCGGTGTGACCAAGATACGCACATGGAAGGAGTGGGGCGCAGCCTTACGGGATCGCTTCGAGCACGTATCCGCCTCGGAGCAAGCTCGCATGAAGCTGCGTGCATGGTCGCAGATGGGATCTGTCCAAGACTACACGGCGTCATTTATGGGCCTCGCCGACCAGGTCGATGACATGTCGGAAGCTGAGCGGTTGGATAAATACGTGAGCGGCCTTAAATACGAGATACAGTTTGAGGTTCGTCGCAGCCGCCCGACATCGTTTCTCGAAGCAGTACGCGTGGCAGAGTCTATTGATGCGCTGATGCAATACGCGAGAACGGCTTCCAGGGATGGGAGAGGTTTTCGTGGCCAGACCCATCGGGCCACAATCAACGCCGTCCATACACCCGACCGCCCTCCTAAGGGTCAGTGTTTCCGGTGTGGGAAGGTGGGTCACTGGAAGAACGAATGCAAGGAGAAGATGCCGCTGACAGGGGACGACAGGAAGGAGCAGGGAAATGGGAAGAGTCAGTAAGTAACGGGCCCTTTACTGACTATGCTCCGTCGCCCGAACACCACCATCCCCACCGAGTCGTGGTTCCGATTCATGCAATCGATCGCACTCGGCCGAATAACGGGGATAATCATGTGGATCACCCTGTGCTGGTCGCTGGCAAGGTGGGGAAACATCATCTGAAAATGTTCGTCGATGGAGGGGCCAGCCATAGCCTCTTCAACTTGGCGAGCGCAAAAAAATGCAACATGCAACTTGACAGGTGTCTACCCGAAATCGACGCACGACTCGTGGATGGGACGCCTCTGGCGATAACGGAAGAAACACGGACGGTGCGGATCGAGTGCGGCGAAGATTTCGGCTTCAGCATGAAGTTTCTCGCGACGACGCTGGACGGCTGCGACGTGCTGCTGGGACGTGATTGGCTGCGACGACACAACCCCGTCATCGACTGGACAACGGGATCGTGCTGCGTCAGCAAGCACGAGGGGCTAATTAAGTTGCCTACATCCAAGCCCCGTGCGTCAAAGCCATCACCATCGCCCACCACTTCAACAGGGGTGCGCAGCTGTTCGCCGTCTGCTTGCGCGAGTTGGCAGTTGACACCGACGGAAAAGACATCGAGAAGCTGTGTGCAGCCTCCGGATTTAGCGGAGCTAATTCGACAGTACCCCGACATTTTCCCGGACGATTTGCCACCTGGACTGCCACCCGAGAGACCCGAAGACCACAAAATCCAGCTGGAACCTGGCGCGCAACCTACTGTTCGGACACAGTGGCGGTTGACCCAACCGGAACTCGAGGAGCTACGCCGACAAATTGTTGCACTGTTGGAGAAAGGCTTCATTCGGCCGAGCACCTCCCCGTTCGCGGCACCGATCCTGTTCACTCCAAAGAAGGACGGCGGGCTTCGCATGTGCATCGATTATCGCGCGTTGAACCGGGTGACCATCAAATCTCGCTACCCAATCCCACGCACCGACGACCTTCTCGATCAACTTCGCGGCGCTCGCTACTTCTCGAAAATCGACTTACGTGGCGGTTACCACCAGATTCGGGTCTTCGCCGACGACTGTCACAAGACCGCGTTTCGTACACGCTACGGGAGTTACGAATTTACAGTGATGCCTTTCGGCCTCACGAACGCGCCTTCGACATTCCAACTGACCATGAACAGGGTTTTTCGCGATCTTCTAGACCGATGTGTCATCGTCTATTTGGACGATATCCTGATTTTTAGCAAGACACGGGAGCAGCATCTCCGCGACCTGGACGCAGTATTTAAACGGTTGCAGGAGAACCGCCTCATCACCAAGGGCTCTAAGTGCGAGTTTTTTAAGCAGGAGTTGGAGTTTTTAGGGCACGTCATCTCCCGCGACGGCATTAAAATTGACCCGGCGAAGATTAAAACCATACAGGAGTGGAAGGCCCCGACTAATGTCACGGAGCTTCAGAGTTTTCTGGGGTTCGTGAATTACGTCAGGCGGTTTATCCCGAATATGGCGGGGATAACCGGCCCGCTGACCGACCTGCTGCACAAGGACAAGAATTTCGTGTGGGGGGAGGAGGCAGAGGCGGCTTTCCAGGAGCTCAAGAATTTTCTCGTTTCTCCTCCTGTACTGCGCATCGCCGACCCATCGAAGCCGTTCGAAGTTGTAACCGACGCCTCTGATTTCGCCATCGGAGCAGTGCTTCTCCAGGATTTCGGGAACGGGCTGCAGCCGATCGCCTACGAATCACGCAAGCTGCAAGCTGCCGAGCGCAACTACCCGATCCACGACAAGGAGATGCTCGCCATAATCCACGCGTTTAAACTGTGGCGATGCTACCTGGTGGGCGCCAACGTCACTGTGCGCACGGACCACAAGTCCCTACAGTACCTGCGAGCTCAACCGAACCTCAACCCGCGACAAATTCGGTGGCTGGATTACATGGAGAGCCACTTCACCTACCGCATCACGTACAAGAAAGGGGCGAATAACATCGCCGACGCCCTGACTAGACCGACCGTACAATCCGCTGCTGTACTGATAACCCATTCGAACCCGCTACTTACAAGACTATTCACCCACGGCTACACTACGGACCCGTTTTTCACGACAGGAAATCATCAGCAAGCCACGACGCAAAAGGGGGATTATTACCTAAAAGCCGGCACCGACAGGATTTGGGTCCCCGCTTACCGGCTACTGCGTGAACTCCTCATCCAGGAGGTCCACGATTCGAATTACTCCGGACACTTCGGGGTTGATAAAACCCAGAAATTACTGCACCGTCAATATTACTGGCCCGATTCTTCTAACGATGTGCAGCGTTATGTGTCCTCATGCAGGGTGTGCCAAGCCATGAAATCGACACGTCAGCGACCAGCTGGGCTGCTGCAACCCCTCGAGCCACCCGAAAGACCGTGGCAACAGGTGACGATGGATTTCGTCACGGGGATGCCAGCTGGGCCGTCCGGCAACGACGCTGTTCTCGTCGTCGTCGATCGCTTCACGAAAATGGCGCACTTCGCACCATGCCGAACGACGATCACAGCCGAAGAAACTGCGCGCCTCTTCATCTCAACGGTCGTGCGACTACACGGCATCCCTTCGGCGATCATCACCGACCGGGACCCGAAATTCACATCCAAGTTTTGGAAGGAGACATGGGCGCAGTACGGCACGAAGCTACAGTTCTCATCGGCATACCACCCACAGACGGACGGACAAACAGAGCGCACCAACCAAACGATGGAGCAGCTGATACGGACAAACTGCCCCGACCCCGCACGATGGGAAGATTCCCTCGCAATGTTGGAATTCGCCTTCAACAACGCACCGTCGAGCACGACTAATCACTCCCCGTTTTTCCTAAATTACGGGATGGATCCGACGGTCCCCACGGCGACTTCGCTCGAAAACCCGGTCCCGAGGTCACAAGCTTTTGTGACGGAACTTCAGCATATACGCGAGAAAGCAGCAGACGCAATTCGCAAGGCGAATATTACTTCCCGCAAATACACCGACCTCCTACGCCGGGAACTCGTCTTGACTACTGGGCAATTAGTGCTCCTCGACACGAAGAACCTGCACCTGCCCGGTCCATCGAAACTACGGCCCCGATTTTGCGGACCGTTCAAGATTATCAAGATGGTGACACCTGTCACCGCGAAGCTGTTGCTACCACCGCGATGGCAGACGACTGGCGCATTCACGACGCCTTCCACGTAAGCCTGCTTCGCAAGTTCGTGCCAGCCACGACCGACATTGCACGTCAGCAAGCTGCCCCGACAGCTCGACCTGTCCCAGAGCCGACACTCGACCCATTGAAAATTCTCGCCCATCGAGTTCGACTTGACGCAGCTGGCCGACACGTGGATTTCCTAATCCGCTGGACTGATCGCACCAGTGAAGACGACACGTGGGTGCCATCCGCCTCGCTCGACGCCTCGCCACTTGTTGGTGATTATTTGGCGCGCAAGCGTGTTTCGGATATTGACCGCCTTTCTTAAGGGGGGGGGTGGTGTAAGGAATTTTCTCGAATTCCTTATCGGGGTTGACTACTGCGCGTACAACCCGATTTTCGGAGTTCGCACGTTCGGGCGATTTCCACGCTGCCGAAGCTCCTCGCGTCGCCTTCGGCATTTCCATCGCCAAACCTGCACCCAACCTCGCTCACCCGAGGTTTCCTCCTAGCTAGGCTAGCCCTACATTAGTCTGTGCATTCATTGTATTCTGAATTGATTCAGTCACAGTCTCGTTATTCGTTTACCTGCGTACTCTCTTTTACAACTCATAACACCGCGAACTTACCCGGGTGCAAGAGTTACCGAGGACGTGAATCCACTACGGCTCGATGCGCTGCACGTCGCCTGCATCGCGGAAAAGGAAAATGTCGAATTTGGGGGTCCGAAGGTTTTTCTACGAAAAGATTGCGGTTTCCTTGCGAGAAGCGTACAAAAAACAAGGCGCCCAAATCGCAAGTTTCCATACACCATTTCCGCGGCATTTCACGGACACAAAAGAGTCACTCGAATGTGACCTAAGTATCGCGTCCTCGGTTTTGTGTGGTCAAGAACGATTAACAATGGTGGCATGTCGTGTAAGCTGCCACGAAAATTAACGAAACTGTGAATGTGGATACAACGATTTCGTTTGTGTCCGCGACCCTGAACCTGCCAAATATCCAACGAACCCCTACCACACGTACGCACATCTGTCACTTTTGAAGTGTGACGTGTGAACCAAAGAATTTTTAACAACCAATCAGTTGTGCGGCTAAATTGTGTCGAGAAATCAACACCATTCGTTATCCACACGTCATCACCCCAAGCCCCCCACACAAAACCATCTCAACCTTCCACCCCAACCATTTACTTGCCAGATTTCCAACTCCCACGCACTTCTCGAAGTTGTTAGTTCCTTCTTAGCTCTGATTTTCCGCCACCCTGGCGTGCTGTTTTGCGCCTACATCCTCCAAAGCGCACCTCGGGTTCAAACCCTTGTTCATAGTTTCCCTTGTTTCTTAGTTTCTTTTCACACTCCTAGTTTCCTGTGATTAGTTTTGAACGTTCATAGTTTAAGGCGATATCCTACGTTACAGCCTAATATTGGACTGTCCCCGCCCTCTCGCAACCTCCCATTTCCCTTTGCAGGTCGTCGATTTTCAGTGTTTTCAAGGACGACGTGCGCGCATCAAGTTGACGGTGTGGTGCATTTTCGGCAGCTGCCATTATCCGTTACGCTCGGTATTGTTATCCCTCCCTATGAATCCGATCGTTATATACGCCTTATCAATGTAACGTTTCTCATGTTCTGGTTTGTGTTTAGGAACCATCGTCGCGAAGTCCTCCGATAATCAGTTTTCACGTGTGTGAAACTGTGAGAGGCGGAGATGCTATCGGAACCTCCCACTTCCCATTGCAGATCGGAGTCTTTCAACCTTAGCGTGGATGACAGGCATGCTAGCAAAAGCGCATGTTCGGCATCTTTATCATTGAGATATGTATTCGTATTGCTTTTGAGGTGTATGTTTTTATGTAGGAGTTTTTTTTTTACTTCGTGTGTTCACCGATCTGTAATGTCATTACTGCACGGTAACGCCCTACCTCGTATGGTTGCATCTCCATTTTTTGTTTGTTTGTTTGTTTGTTGCAGGGCTTCTGCAGACTCGTTAAGACCACGCATGTCGCAACTGCATCGCAATCAACGTACAATGCAACGGTTGAGTATGTGTCGTTTGGTGAGTTGCAAACCCGTTTACCACTAACCGCGCTGGAGCATTTAGGATTACATGTTTTGCAGTGAATACATATTCTGGCAGGTTTATCGACATGCAGAAATGCGTGAAGTATTATATTACCCATTTCTGCACACTACTAACTATAGTGGAAGTATCTGGTGAGTGCTGAACTGCACACTTGAATCTGAACTGCATACTTGCATGCATCTGATCTGCATACTTGCATTTTACCCTTTATTCTGCTAAGTGCATGTTGTACAAGTTTTGCCTTGCTATCTTTCTTGCAGGAAATATCAATGCAGCACCTAGACGGTTGTGTTTTTTAGCTGTGCTGTCAAATTATTCGTTATAGTGGAGTGGGAAGATAGTAGAGACAATTTGTATGTAAACGTTGTATTTCTAATTATTAAGGTATATGCGCTAATTCATATGAACCTACAAATGTGGAGCTTGCATAGAAAGGAAAAAAATTAAAATCATCAAATCGACAGCCAATAGGAGATTGTTTCCGCACACCGAAATGCCCTCTGATGGGTCCAGAAGGTACGTTCGTGTGCGTCGATTTAAATCTGATCCGACGGCTGCCGATAGAGTACGATGACAGCCACGTCAGTATGCTCGAGTTTCATCTACAGTACGTCGTATGCCACGTGGCGTTGTCGTGACACTTTCGCATAGGTTGCTCAAGAGTGGCGTTTTCCACCCCCATAGTTGCATTACCGTATACCTCACAATTGCACCGAAGTGTACAGTTTGTGTTGGGAATGTGACGGGAAAGTCACTTCGCAAGTTACTGACGCTACCACTGTTAAACTGTATTATGCTTGTAGGCTGTAGTGGGGTAGCCAATATGGGGTACAACCCCAACTAGGGTTTCATATTTGTACCCAAACTTCTACTAGTTCATTCATTCTTGCCTAGTTACTTTGAGATGGTATCAGAGCAGGAGGTCCCTAGGACCTACCGACCGTTTTTTTTTAAGGGCCCACCACCGCTCGCATGCGGTTACCACGCTACCCCGTGCCCTAGCCTCGTAGCGCCCTCGTGCGCCCTCGTTAGCGCCCTCGCGCGCCCCTCGTTAGCGCCCTCGCGCGCCCCTCGTTAGCGCCCTCGCGCACCCTCGTTAGCGCCCTCGCGCGCCCCCCGTTAGCGCCCTCGCGCTCCCCTCGTTAGCGCCCTCGCGCGCCCCTCGCTAGCGCCCTCGCGCGCCCCTCGCAGAGTCGCCCGCCCGCCGCGCTGCCTGCTCGCAGCGTCGCCCGCTCGCCCCGCTGCCCGCTTCGCAGCCCGCTCGCCCCGCTGCCCGCTTCGCGGCCCGCCCGCCCGCTCGCTGCTCGCTTCGCGGCCCGCCCGCTTCGCAGCCCGCTCGCCCCGCTGCCCGCTTCGCGGCCCGCCCGCCCGCTCGCTGCCCGCTTCGCGGCCCGCCCGCTTCGCTGCCCGCTCGCAGCGCCGCCCGCCCGCCCGCTACCTGCTTCGCAGCGTCGCCCGCCCGCCCGCTGCCCGCTTCGCAGCGTCGCCCGCTCGCTCGCTGCCCGCTCGCAGCGTCGCCCGCCCGCCCGCTGCCCGCTCGCAACGTCGCCCTCCCGCCTCGCTGCCCGCTTGCAGCGTCGCCCGCCCGCCCGCTGCCCGCTTCGCAGCCGCCCGCCGCGCTGCCCGCTCGCCGCGTCGCCCGCCCGTCCCGCTGCCCGCTTCGCAGCCCGCCCGCCACAATTCCCGCCTGCAGCGCCGCCCGCCTCGCCTGCTGCTCCCAAACTGTGCACCGCCGCTTGCTCATGCTGTGGCTGCTAGCTTCGCTCTAGCGCGTCCCCTCTGCTGCTGCCGCTGCTCTGCTGTGCCCTCACGCCTGAGCTATGGCCTCTATTCGCGTTCTTTCCTTCGATGCTGAGGGCCGTCCCGTGCAGTTCACTTCCTGGCTCGATGACCTGCAGTTGTATCTTATGAGCAATAGCACGGACCACATCTCCCTCTATGACTACGCGTCTGGTGCTGCCGCTGCTCCTGCTGCCACAGCCGAGCTTAGTGTACGTTCACAGTGGCAGACTCGTGACGCTGCAGCTCGCCTGGCTATTCGCAGTCACCTGCCGTTAGCTGAGCTAGAGCACTTTGGCGACTGCAAAACCGCTAAGGCCCTATATGACGCTGTCGTTGCTCGCTACTCCTCACCTGCCACAGCCGAGCTTAGCCGTCTCATGCTGCCTTACCTGTTCCCTGACCTGTCCACCTTTGCTACAGTCGCCGATCTTATCACCCACCTTCGCACTAGTGATGCTCGCCTGCGTGCCGCCCTTCCCACCGAGTTCTGCGCTAAGAACCCCCCTCCCCTGTACTGGACACTCCACTTCATAGTCACCCGTCTCCCTGACACCCTCAGCTCAGTGCGCGACTATTTCCTTCTTCGCTGTCCCACTGAGCTCACTGTCGCCCTCCTAGAGGAGAAGCTGCTAGCAGCCGAGAAGAGCATTGTGGCTGTTGGTGCTGCTCGCGGCGCTCCTCGCACCCCCATCTTTGAGGGGTGCTCTCCCTCTCCCCTCGCTCCCTCCTATGCTACTGCTGCTGCTGTTGACTTCCTTGGTGCTGAGTCTGCTGGCGCTGCTTCTGCTCCTGGTGGGAGGCGCCGCACCGGCAAGGGCAAGGGGGGCAAGGGTGGCGGGGGTGGCGCTGGGGGGGGAGGGGGTGGGGGAGGTGGGGGGGGAGGCGGTGCTGGAGGGAGCGGTGGCGGGAGCGCTGGTGGGAGTGGGGCCGGCGGCGGAGGCGGGGGCGGCGGCGGGAGCAGTGGCGGTGGTGGCAGCGGCGGCGGTGGCGGCGGTGGCGGTAGTGGCGGTGGCGGTGGCGGTGGTGGCGGTCGGAGCGGAGGTAGTGGCGGCGGTGGAGGTCGGAGTGGAGGCACCGGCTCGGGCCAGAGCTCCCAGCAGCAGCAGCGTCCCCAGTCGACCCAGCAGCTTCGTGAGTGGCTTGCTCAGCGTGGGACGTCGGGGGGCAGTGGCCGCTGTTCCTATGTCATTCGCACAGGTGATCGCAAGGGGCAGACGTGTGGAAAGTTCCACACTCAGTACCGCTGCTTCTTCCGCCTTGACGACGCTTGGCGTGAGGAGATGGGCGAGGATGTTGAGCGCCCTCGCTGGGCTGAGCTGATGAGGGCTGGTGTTGATATCTTTGCTCTTGACTATGATGCTATTATTGCTGCCATGTATGCATTGACTGTTAGTGCCGAGGGAGACTGTTACTTGTGTGTGCCGCCTGACCCAGGTATAGAGCCCGCTGCCCTAGGTGCTAGTGAGTCTGCTCTCTCTGGTATGGTGCCCCCTGTACCTGCTCCCTCCAGTGCTGTCCCGGCTGTTTTCGAGTCTGCTCTCTCAGGTACAGCACCCACAGAGACTGCTCTCTCAGGTACCGCACCGGCTGAGGCCTGTCACACCTTCACCCTTGACTCAGGTGCTTCCCGCTGTTTCTTTCGTGACAGTACTGAGCTCACACCGCTTCCTGCACCGGTCCCAGTCTCCTTGGCTGACCCCTCTGGGGGCCCAGTCCTTGCCCAGTCCACCACTGTGCTCCCTTGTCCGGCGGTTCCGTCTGGCTCGTTGACGGGTTTCCACCTCCCCTCGTTCTCGACGAACCTGGTGAGCAACGCTGTCATCCAGGATCAGTGGGTTGACACCTTTACCCCTGGAGGACAGCGTGTGGCGATCTGCACGTGCTCCAGGACCGGCCGTCACCTGGCTACGTTTACCCGTCGGCCGGGGTCGAGTCTCTACACACTGACCACTGCGTCTCCTCAGGTCGCTGCTGTCGGTCAGGTGTCTGCGTCAGGTCTGGTAGCCCACGCCTGTGAGTGTCGTTCCCTGTCGCACCAGACTCTTCTCTGGCACCACCGCCTGGGTCACCCCTCCTTGCCACGCCTTCGTGGCATGCACCGTCGCCGCCTTGTGTCTGGTCTTCCCAGGTCCCTCCCTCCCCTCCCTGCCTCGGTTGCGCCGCCTTGCCTTCCTTGTGTCGAGGGGCGGCAGCGCGCCGCTCCTCACTCCTCCTCGTTCCCCCCGACAGAGGCTCCTCTGCAGACCCTCCACCTGGACGTGTGGGGCCCAGCCCGCGTTCGTGGTCAGGGCGGTGAGCGGTATTTTTTGCTGGTTGTCGACGACTACTCGCGTTACACCACGGTCTTCCCCTTGCGCACCAAGGGTGAGGTCCCTGCTGTTCTGATCCCTTGGATCCGCACAGTTCGTCTCCAGCTCCGCCGCCGTTTCCGGACGGATCTTCCTGTCCTGCGTCTGCACTCTGACAGAGGTGGTGAGTTCTCCTCCGATCTCTTGAGGACCTTCTGTCAGGCGGAGGGCATTGAGCAGACCTTCACGCTTCCGGACTCCCCACAGCAGAATGGGGTTGCTGAGCGCCGCATTGGCCTGGTCATGGAGGTCGCTCGTACCTCCTTGGTCCACGCGGCGGCTCCCCATTTTCTGTGGCCGTTTGCTGTCCGGTACGCCGCGCATCAGCTCAACCTCTGGCCCCGTGTCTCCTTGCCGGAGACCTCGCCCACACTGCGTTGGACGGGGGAGGTTGGCGATGCGTCGCGCTTCCGGGTGTGGGGTGCTCGTGCCCTTGTCCGCGATACGTCCGCGGACAAGCTCTCCTCCCGCACGCTTCCCTGTGTCTTCCTTGGCTTTGTCCCTGACGCGCCTGGCTGGCAGTTTTACCACCCCACCTCGCGCCGGGTCTTCGCCTCTCAGGATGTCACCTTTGACGAGTCGGTCCCTTTTTACCGTCTCTTCCCCTACCGCACTGCCCCCCTCCCTCCCCCACCGCTTTTCCTTGCTCCTGGCCCCCCTCCGGTAGACCCCCTTCCCCCTCAGGGTCCTGCTCCTTCAGGTGTCTCTCAGGTAGACCCTCCTCCCGTCGCTGAGCCTGTCGAGGTCACAGGTGACTCAGGTGCTGCTGCAGGTGGTACTGCTGGGAGTGCTGAGCCTGGGGGTGCTGAGCCTGCGGGTGCTGGGCCTGGGAGTGCTGGGACTGCGGGTGCTGGAGCTGAGGGTACTGTGCCTGAGAGTTTGCCGCCTGGGGGTGCTGAGCCTGGGGGTGCTGCGACTGAGGGTGCTGAGCCTGCGTGTGCGGAGTCTGGGGGTGCTGAGTCTGGGGGTGTTGAGCCTGCGGGTACTGAGCCTGGGGGTGCTGCTGCTGAGCCTACGGAGCCTCGGGTTGCTGCGTCTGGGGGTGCTCCGGTTCGGGGTGCTGAGCAGTCTCTCACACCGCAGCAGCTTCGTGACTGGTACGTCCGGCGCTTCCGCCGTCCTCGTGGCTCGGCTGGAGTTGGGGGTGCTGGAGCTGCTCGTCCTGGGGGTACTGGAGCTGCCGGGACTGGTTGTTCTGGGAGCACTACGACTGGAGCTGCTGGAGCTGGGGACTCTGGCGCTGGCGGTGCTAGCGGAGTTGGAGCTGCCGCCTCTGGGGGTACTCTTCCTAGCGGTGCTGCGGACCCTGGGGGTGGCGCTGCTGCTGGTGCTGCGGACCCACCTGGTGGAGCTGCTGCTGGAGCTGAGGACCCGAGCGGTGGCGCTGCTGCTGGTGCTGGGGACCCGGACGTTGGAGCTCCTGCTGGTACTGAGGACCCGGCCGCTGGAGTCTCTTCTGCTTCTGGAGACGCTGCGCGGCCGCGACCGTACTTCGTACCGCTCCTTCAGCAGGTTCTTGGGCAGGCTCCTCCTCCTTGTCCTCCTCCCTCCGTCGAGTGTCCTCCGCCTGTCCAGCCGCAGTCACAGTTACCGCCTACCTCGCCTCTCCCTGCTCCCTCTCCTTACACTGGTCCCACAGGAGGTCTTGCAGAGCGTCGTGAGCCTGAGTCTCGTCCCGCGTCGCCTGTCCGTACTGCTCGCACTGGTCGTCGTGTCCGTCGTGAGCGTCCTCCTCCTGTCCCAGGCACTCACTACATGACTCTGCGTCCCTCTACTGCTCCTCAGCGTGTCCCTCTGCCGTCTCCTCCTGCGTCCTCTTTGCCTGCTGTTCCGGACCCTGAGTCTGACCGGTATCGTGCTGAGCACCCTACTGTCACGCGTCTCCTAGCTACTGTTGTCACTGACCCTACCTTTGAGTCCTCGGCTGCGTCTGCTCTGGTCGCTGAGTTGGTTGACTTTGCTGCTGCCTGTCGTCTAGACTACGCTGCTCGCCTTGTTGCTGGGTCTGAGTCTGCGTCTGTCTGTCCTCCGTCCGTCGGGGGTGAGTGTGCTCTTGGCACGGACGTCCTTGAGGACAGGCAGGAGGACTTTGACTCTCTCGCAGCTGCTATACCTCATCTCGTGGCCTGGTTGCTTGCCCCTGAGGGAGACCCGGATGCACTAGACATCCCCACTCCGCGCACTTACGCAGAGGCGATCTCGGGTCCCTACTCCTCTCAGTGGCAGACAGCCATGGACGCAGAGATGGCATCCTGGAAGTCCACAGGCACCTACGTCGACGAGGTTCCCCCTCCTGGGGCGAACATCGTCGATGGCATGTGGATTTTCAGGGTGAAGCGGCCGCCAGGTTCTCCCCCTGTCTTCAAGGCTCGTTACGTTGCTAGAGGCTTCAGTCAGCGTCAGGGGGTCGACTTCTTCCAGACCTTCTCCCCCACCCCGAAGATGACCACTCTTCGGGTTCTGCTGCACGTTGCTGCTCAGCGTGACTACGAGCTTCACTCTCTTGACTTCAGCGCAGCGTTCCTGCAGGGCAGCCTGCACGAGGAGATCTGGCTGCGCCGCCCACCTGGCTTTACTGGGTCGTTTCCTCCTGGTACCCAGTGGAGCCTCCGCCGGCCAGTCTACGGTCTCCGCCAGGCGCCACGCGAGTGGCACGACACACTGAGGACTACACTTGCGGCTCTTGGGTTCGCGCCGTCTACTGCTGACCCGTCGCTGTTTCTGCGCACAGACACGTCGCTGCCGCCGTTCTACATTCTCGTGTACGTCGACGACTTGGTCTTTGCTACTGCTGACACTGAGGCACTCGCTCGTGTGAAGTCGGAGCTGCAGAAGAGACACACCTGCACTGACCTGGGTGAGCTGCGTAGCTACCTTGGCTTGCAGATCACCCGGGACAGAGCTCGCCGCACCATCACCCTGACTCAGTCACACATGGTGCAGCAGGTCCTTCAGCGCTTCGGCTTCCAGTTCTCCTCACCACAGGCCACACCTCTGGCTACCAGCCACTCGCTCTCAGCTCCACCTCCGGACGAGTCCGTAGAGTCGAGTGGCCCGTACCCAGAGCTTGTGGGCTGCCTCATGTACCTGATGACTTGCACGCGACCTGACCTCGCGTACCCTCTTAGCATCCTTGCTCGTTACGTTGCGCCTGGGAGACACAGGCGAGAGCACTAGGAGGCTGCTAAGAGGGTGCTGCGCTACTTGTGCAGTACATCAGGCATGGGGCTGGTGCTTGGAGGACGCGACAGAGTTGTCCTCACTGGCCACTCGGACGCTTCTTGGGTGGACGACCTGGCTACGCAGCGGTCGTCACAGGGTTACACCTTCAGCCTTGGCTCTGGTTCTGTCTCGTGGCGGTCCACCCGCTCTTCCTCTGTTCTCGGCTCTAGTTGTGAGGCTGAGATCTACGCCACAGCCATGGCTGCACAGGAGTTACGCTGGCTCACCTACCTGCTGACTGACTTGGGAGAGCGGCCTAGTTCTCCTCCAGTTCTGTACGGTGACAACAAGGCGGCTCTTGCCTTGTGTCAGGAGCACAGACTGGAGCACAGGACGAAGCACATTGCTCTTCGCTACTTTCTTGCTCGAGAGCTTCAGCAGCGCGGTCAGCTTCGGCTTGTGTACGTGGACTCGAAGGCCAACACTGCTGATATCTTCACCAAGGCGCTCCCGCCTAGTGATCATCAGCGGCACTGTACTTCTTTAGGCCTTGTGTCCACGTTTCCTCACTTGCTCACTGCTTGACATTCTTTGTACTGTACTTTATATATATCTTGTTACTTGCTTGCTAGGTTTTGATCACTGTGTTGTTTGTCTTGTACTATATCTAGCACTGCATGTGAACTGGCCTTGTGGCCTTTACTTGTGCTCGGAGCGTGGTGACGTTGTGATCCACCCTGGGCTTTGCTTTGCTTTGCTGGACTGGTCTTGTGACCCTTTGTTCTCCCCCACTTTGCCTATGGGGGTGTGTTAAACTGTATTATGCTTGTAGGCTGTAGTGGGGTAGCCAATATGGGGTACAACCCCAACTAGGGTTTCATATTTGTACCCAAACTTCTACTAGTTCATTCATTCTTGCCTAGTTACTTTGAGAACCACTGTTTTCGAGTCAAACTTTTTTCTTGCGCGGGAAATGCAACTGGAAAGTTAAGAAACAGTAACTTTTAGGTTTTTTTTCGCACTTCCCTTTTCCGCGATGTGGACCCCAGCACGCTGTGATTTCTATGCCGTCCCAACAGCACGTGATATAAAATTTCCAGCAGTTTCTAGTAACGATCCAAAGGTAGGGAAGCTAAATGAAGAGCGAACGGAGGGAGGCGGCAGAGCGGGTGCGGCGGCGGCGGCGGAAATGGCGGCATAATGTGCGACTGCAAAATGCAGCGCGAGCAACGTGAGGAGATGACGGGCCATGGATGTGGAAGCGTCGAGGAGGAAGCTAGTAAGTAGACCGCTTCACACAAACAGCGAGGCAATGGCAAAGAGGAAGCTGGTTGACGCTCGAGCGTGAAGCGAAGAGCGTCACGCTGCGTAAACGCTGCGTTCCTCCCTGCCAAATGTCTGCAGGAACTGAGCATGAAACCGCGGCTGCTTGGTGCACCATGCAGGAACCGTGCCCCGTGTACAACTTGTCCAGAATTGTTTTCACCATACCCGGCCTACCCGGCTGAATTTCGGAGCAACACTTTTTGGTTGTGTACACAACTCCAATTTTTTAAAGTCAACGTTTAACGCCGAGAACTTGTATGAAGTCAACGCTGTACAGTTTGCAAATGCAGGGGAGAAAATTCGAGAAAGTTTTTCATCCCATCCTCAGGGGCCAACATCATAGACATGCAAATCAATCTGGTAACCCTATTCGATGGTATGCAAAACCGTCGATACCCCAGTTCTGCTGCGCAAAATTGTCTGGTAGCGCCACTCAAAACACTGTAACAGCTGACGCAGCACAGAAAAGGAAGAAAATATGTGATAGAATCAGTTGCGTTTTCGATTTCTTATCTTCGTGGTTCTTCCCTCGTCTTGTTCGGCGCCTAACAAATATTCCTGCCGGCTACTATTTTCCGCTAAATGTGACGAAAAATCCACTGGAATGAAAGTCCACGGGGTCCATTTCGATAACATTAATTTGGACCAATATATTGCTACCGGGAAATGTAGGGGCAGGGCAGAAAAACAATAAAACCCCTAGCGACCTGGACGCATTTCTGGGAGGGATCAACCCTAAACACGGGAAAGGACATTGTTTTTAGGGTTGATGCCTCCCTGACGCATCCCTTTCCGATTGGGTTTAATTTTTTTCTTGGCCCGAAGAAATCACGTCTTAGCGCGAAGGCAAGCGCGGTAAAGATCAAATTTGAATTAAAAACGAACGTGCTTTCAGGGCAGCATGTCAATAACTTGCAAACAGAGGTAAGACGGTTTTGCATACCATTGGATAGGGTTACCACACTAATTTGCATGTCTATGATGTTGGCCCCATCCTCAGCGATCAATTCACCGCGAAAGGGAAACGCAGAATGAATCAATCAGCCCCTGGGCAACTGCACATTTCAGAGAGGCGGGGAATTGGGGGTGCTGCCGGAGTGAGGCGGCTGGGGGTGCCGCCAACAGAAATGCAGGTGGCAAGATGGCATCGGTGAAGGCTTTGCTTGAGCGTTGTGAAGCAGTCTGCCATTGCAGTATTGTTTTATGTACAATACATCAATGTTACACTCGAGTTTCTGATGACAGTGGAGTCCCGTACAGTAACAGTTCCGTACACTGTCAAGCAGATTTTTGTCGGTCAGGTGGGAAGGTGAACGGTTGCAATCGGGGTTGTTGCCATGGGGGCGCCAACAGAACTGTGCCAGGTGGTGGCGGGCAGGTAGTTGGTGGGCGGCAGAATGTCGTGGGGGGCGTGGCGGATACTGTACGGGCATTTCAAATGAAAGCGACTCGTAGAGGCGGCGTGGGACACGACACACTACCCAACAAAATTGCATTTTGCTTGGTAATAACAGCTTCGATACAGAGGTTACATGATGACGTGGGCGCTTGTCATTTACATAGGAGAGTAAGCTTGTAGGGATGCATAATTGCATCAATCCCCAAAAACTATCGTTATTTGGGAAGGTCGTTGTGCTCCTTAACACTCTTTTTTTTTTTTTTCTGGAAAAAAACCTTCTAAATAATCAACCTCCAATAACAGTTTTCCATAAGCCTGACCTCCGCGCCCACCAATCAGCATTTGTCATGCCGACCCCAGTGCCAACAGCCCCGTCACCGTCAGCCGAGGAGGTGCCTGCAGCGCCATCCATGCTTGCAGCGCGTGCACTGTTGAATGAGTTATCATAATCCGAGTCATCGCTGTAATCCGGCCCGCCACCCCACAGGGCCGCGGGCTTCTTGAAGCACGAAAAGTCCACCGCAAGGCCGCCCCTGGTACGGAACGAGGGGGGTTGGGGGAGGGGGCAGATATAAGGGAGAAGACGGGATTTGGCCTGGTAGCATCCAACATCACTGCAATCAGGCCCGCCGCCCCACAGTGCCGTGGGCTTCTTGAAGCACGAAAAGTCCACCGCAAGGCCGGCCCTGGTAGGGAAACAGGGACGGAGAGGGAGGGGGGAGCGCACGGGGACGGGGGGGGTTGTATCTTTTAAATGGTAGGGGAGTAACTGGTTACATGGGCTTGAAGGGCAACATTATGCCTCACCAGTCATGGAAGCAGGGTTTCAAGGTAGCAGTGTTACATGGTAACCGTGTCACGGGTAAACAGGGGCTTACTGGTTCCAGCCGTGGAAGGCGAGAGTCTTGGAGGCTGTGGTGCTGAAGGCATAGATGAGGTAGTTGGTGGCGTTGAGCTTTATGGGTACTGCTCCCTTGCCCACCTCGCGAGTGAAACTGAACAAAAGGGAGAGCGGGGAGAACACGAGGAAGGGGTTAGAGCAGAGCTGGGGGAGGAGTGGTGGTGGCTTGTGAGTGGGCTCCAGTGCTGATGCTGGGGGCATAGATGAGGTAGTTTGTGGCATTGAGCTTTAGGGACACTGCTCCCTTGCCCACCTCGCGCGTGAAGCTGAGAGGAGGGGAGAGTGGAGAGGGCAGAGGGGAGTGGAGTTCAGGGTCAAAAGAGGGAGGCGAGGTTTGAAGATAAATGACATCCCAACATCCCAAAAGAGAAACACAACACACCGCAACAGCGTGAATCACCTCCCACTGGCACACACGAGACAGCACGCACTCTACACAGACTCACGCGATTGTTGTGCCGCCTTCAGACGTGGTAGAGACTGCAGTATCCCCGATAGAGAACGCACTCGTTTGCGTTACAAGCTTCTTACTGTAGCCACTCATATGCACCCCCACCACGCCAGGCAGGTTCCCAATGACCGCATCTGAGCCCTTCATCTTGCCCTTTCTACCCGACCATCCAACGGCTATCCAGCCATCCTTGGCTATGGTGCTGCCGCGTGCTTCTATGGAGAATTTGATGGTGGTGCTAGTAGCGAGGGTCCAGTGCAGCAGCATGCTGAGAAGAGGCGGTTGTGATGGGGGGTTTGGGGGTGGGGAAGGAGGATGGGGAAAGGAAAGACGGGAAAACAGAGTTGAGGATAGAGTGGTGCCGCGAGCTTCTATCGAGACTTTTGATGGTGGTGCTGCTGGCGAGGGTTCACTGCAGCAGCATGCTAAGAGGAGGGAAGTAGGGTAGGACGGTTGGTTATAGTGGTGCCGCGGGCTTTTATGGAGAATTTGATGGTCGTGCTGCTGCTGAAGATCGAGTGCAGGAGCATGCTGTGAAGAGGAGAGGGTGGGGATATGAGGAAGGAAGATGGGGGGAAACGGGAGAGGGCGGATTTGAGGGCTGAGGATGCTGAATGTCCAGTGCAGCAGCATACTGTGAAGAGGAGGGGAGGGTTGAGGATGTGGGGAAGGAAGATGGGGGAGGAAGATCGGGGAAGGTTGGTTGAGGGAAGGGGGAAGGAAGGTTGGGAGGAAGGATGGGAGAAGGATGGGTGGAAGGTTGGGAGGAAGGATGGGGGGAAGACCACTCACATACCACACGAGACTCCCAGCCCACCCCTTCCCTGAGCATGGCCTCCCCCCAAGCTCCACTTGATAATCAAACCCCTCCAGAGCTGCCCGGACACACCACAGCCGCAGCACATGCCATGTCCCCCCCAACTCATTCATACTCTCAGCGGCCCTCCAAGCTCCACTTGATAATCAAACCCTTCCAGAGCCGACGCCGGGCGTGCCACTCCCTCAGGCCTCTGGTGTTATGTCCATTTATGAAACATTCAGGAACCACACGTGCCTGCCACTGCCATACAACTCACAGAGGCCCCCCAAGCTCCACTTCATAATCAAACCCCTCAAGAGCCGACGCGGGGCACGCCACTCCCGCAGCCTAAAGTAGGGGCACCACACCACTCACATACCACACTAGACTCACAGCCCACCCCCTCCCCTTCATTTCACTCACAGCGGCCCCCCAAGTTCCACTTCATAGTCGAACCTCTCCAGAGCCGACGCAGGGCACGCCACTCCCTCGGGCCTCTGATGCCCACTCACGAAACACACCTTTCCCTCACTACTCTGGAACCACACACACATGCGTGCCGCACAATACTCACAGCGGCCCCCCAAGCTGCACTTGGTAGTCAAACCCTTTCAGAGCCGAAGCCTTCCACTTGATAATCAAACCCTTCTAGAGCCGACGCGGGGCACGCCAATCGAAACACACAACCCCTCCCTTTCCCTTCCGCATACGCCACACCCCACTCATTCATTTCACTCACAGCGGCCCGCCAAGCTCCACTTGATAATCAAACCCCTTCCAGAGCCGACGCCGGGCACGCCACTCCCGCAGCTGGCGACGCCAGGGGAAGCAAGAAGAGGGGACGCCCACGCCCGAAAAAGGAGCAGCACTCACATACACACCACACGAGAATCACAGCCCACCCTTTTCCCCATCCTCTCACTCACAGCGGCCCGCCAAGCTCCACTTGTCAGTCAAACCCTTCTAGAGAAGAAGCCAGGCACGCCACTCCCGCAGCCGGCGGCGCGGGCGGTGGTGACGGAGTGGCGGAGGGGGAGGGAGGGGAGGGGACACCCAAGTCTGAAGAAGGAACACCAGTCAAATATCACTCGAGAACCACAGCCCACCCCCTCCCCTTTCCTCTCACTCACTTAGGCCCGCCAAGCTCCACTTCATAATCAAACCCTTCCAGAGCCGACGCGGGGCACGCCACTCCCGCAGCCGGCGGCGCGGGCGGGGGTGACGGCGTGGCAGTGGGGGGCGGAGGGGAGGCGGAGGAGGCAGGGGGGGGCGGGGAGGCGGAGGAAGGCGGGGGGGAGGGGGTGGCGGAAGGGGGAGGAGGAGAGGGCGTGGTAACGGGGGTGCCATCACAGGAAAAGTCGATGGTGGTGCTGCCGCGGTTGCCCCCGTGGCCGACGAGGGAGGTGGATGGGCCGTCGGAGTAGGCCCAGATGGTCTTCATGGGTCCGTTGGCGAATGTCACCTTGCTTCCCGTTCCTGCCGTGCGGGAAAATCTGGGGTTGGGGGGGCGGAGGGGACGGTGGGGAAACGGGTGGGTGGTGGGGGTGAAGAGGGAAGAGGTAGATTGGCCGTCGGAGTAGGCCCAGATGGTCTTCATGGGTCCGTTGGCGAACTTCACCTTGCTTCCTGTTCCCACTGTGCGGGAGAATCTGGGTGGGAAGGGAACGGGGAGGACGGAGGAAGGGGAGCGAAGGGGGAAGGAAAGAGGAGGGAAAGATGGTGAGGCAGACGGGAGGAAATGGCAGTGGGGTTGCCATCGCAGGAGAAATCGATGGAGACACTGCCGCGGTTGCCCTCGTGACCGTCCAGGGAGGTGGATGGGCCGTCAGAGTAGGCCCAGATGGTCTTCATGGGTCCGTTTGCGAAGGTCACCTTGCTGCCCGTTCCTGCAGTGCGGGAGAAGCTGTTAGAGGATTGGCGGGAAAAGGTAGGGTGGGGTGGGGAGGAACGAGGAGGGAAGGGTGAGGAGGTGGGATGGTGGATTGGCTGTCGGCCCAGGTGGTCTTCATGGGTCCGTTCCCGCTGTGTGGGAGGAGCTGTGGGGGGGAGAAGGGGGAGGGGAGGACGAGGGAGGAGAGCGAGGAGGGGGGAGGATAGCGAGGAGGGGGGAGGATAGCGAGGAGGGGGGGGAAGAGGGAAGAGGAGAGAGGAGAAGGAGGATGGGGAAGGGGAACGAGCCAAGCCAAGCCGAGCCAAGCCGAGCCGAGCCGAGCCGAGCCGAGCTGAGTGGTCGTGGTTGTGATACCGGAGCTGTCGCGGTTGTGATACCGGAGCTGTCGCGGTTGTGATACCGGAGCTGTCGCGGTTGTGATACCGGAGCTGTCGCGGTTGTGATACCGGAGCTGTCGCAGTTGTGATACCGGAGCTGTCGCGGTTGTGATACCGGAGCTGTCGCGGTTGTGATACCGGAGCTGTCGCGGTTGTGATACCGGAGCTGTCGCGGTTGTGATACCGGAGCTGTCGCGGTTGTGATACCGGAGCTGTCGCGGTTGTGATACCGGAGCTGTCGCGGTTGTGATACCGGAGCTGTCGCGGTTGTGATACCGGAGCTGTGTCGTAACTCGAAATAGTGTACGCGCCTATGGGCGCCCCCGCCTAATGCGGTATGACGCAGTGAGAGTGAAAAAAGGATAGGGGGGGGCAATAGGGCGAGGAACGTACGCGGCAACACCGGCAGAGTAAGTGTTGCGAGCCGAGGGAGAACGCGGTCGTGGTTGTGATGCCGGAGTTGTCGTAACTCGATATGGTGTACGCGCCGATGGGCACCACCGCCTTGTATGCATGCTTTCCTATGACGCAGTGACAGGGAAAAGGCGAACGTACGTGGCAATGCCAGCAGAGTAAGTGGGCGAGCCGAGGGAGAACGCGGTCGTGGTTGTGGCGCCGGCGTAGCTCGCCATAGTGTACGCGCCGATGTCCGCCCCCGCCGCGTGCGCAATCACGCAATCCGCGGGGTACATTGTCCCGCTCGTCGACCACCCCACTGCGAACCACCCGCCCGAGGCGCCTGATGACGTGGCGTGCAGCTCCATGTCGACGGTGGTCCCCGTGGTGGCTTTCCAGTGCAGCACCAGGCTGGCGGGACGTGGCAAGAAGAAGCGGGAAAGGAGGGGAGAAAGGGGAAAAGGGGGTGGCAGGAGGGAAACAACGTTAATGCCTGCAGCTCCATGTCGACGGTGGTGCCCGTGGTGGCCTTCCAGTGCAGCACCAGGCTGGCGGAGGAGGGGAGGCGGAGCGGGGGGGGCTGAATGACTGGATCCGATTTTCGACTGTTCGATTTTGCCATTTTCGACTGTCCGATTTTGCCATTTTAAGGATTCCGATTTTGCGTCGACTCAAAAATGACGCACAATATCCCGCTTTCAGTGTTTTCGACGACGAGAACCCCCGGAGGCTCGATGCGCCTTTGAGAATCCTCACAGGCGGCAAAAAACGTACCCCGCTGTCAGCGTTAGTCGATTTTTGAGTCAACTCAAAAATCGAATTCTCACAGGCGGCAGTACAAACGTACCCCGCTGTCAGCGTTTTCGACGACGTGAAGCCGCGGAGAATCAAAGCGCCTTTGAGAATTCTCACAGGCGGCAGTACAAACGTACCCCGCTGTCAGCGTTTTCGACGACGTGAAGCCGCTGACGCTCGAAGGGCTGCACGTCGCCGCCACCCTCGGCGCTCCCGACTTGTGCCGCCTCCCCTGCGCCCGCGGCGCCGGCGCGGCCGCAGGCTTCAACGTTTCCGTGCCGCCAAAAAAGAGCTTTCCTCCTTCAATTGACCCTACGGAGATGGAGAAGGGGAAAAAGGACGAAACGGCGGGCGGTGGAGGGGCGGGCGCGGCGGCGGCGGCGGAGGATGCGTAGATTGTGACTGTAACGAGCAGCGTGAGCTGCAGCGCGAGAAGATGATTGGCCATGGTGCGGACAAATGTGGTTTGAATCGGGAGGCGTCGGTGGTGGTGCTGGCGTCAGTGTGGTGCAGGCCTCAGTGGTGGTGTATTTGCATGGGAGGGCGAAAATGGGGCTGGAAGCGGGGATGCTGGGCGAAACGGTATGGTGGAGGGCGAATGGATATGGCGGAAAAACAACGGCTCTGTTGGGTTTGGCTAGGCGGTATCAGCCCCGTGACGAGGAGACGAATCTGCGACACTTTGCCAGCGACTCGCTGGAAACACCACCCAGTTCGGACGATCTTTTCCGTGAGTCGCGGTGTGCGTGCGTGCACGGCGAAGGGGAGCAATTAACTGGAAGGAATTCGGCGAACGGAGCAACGAAGCAGTGGACAAGCTGAGGGACCACCTCGGGATAGTGGGGTGGACCACTCGGAGTGGGGACCACACACACCAAATCCTTGACGAAGCAGTCAAGGACTAATTTGGAAATGAAATCTTCTGGTGCCGTGCCTTGCTTGAAGAGGAGCAAGCAAGGAGGTTGAGGAATTTGCAACAGCAGAAACAGAACCCCGTAGGTTCGGAATCAAAGAAACGCGATTCGGGAACTGGCCTGAAATGGAGGCGCATATTGAGCCGAGCCGAGAACTTGCTGACTGGGAGAAGTGTGGGCAGGTTTGGGGCGGCGGGGAAAAGCAGTAAATGACATACGTAAGGTCTAGGCTAGGACTACAGTAAAACGTTACAGACTGGATTCTTGTCTTGACGTGGTCGGCGATCAATACATTATAGCTGTAAAAGTGTAGCTTCGGTAGTTCAAGGCTCGGGATGAATATTCAACGCCAGAGAAATCCGAAGTTCGGCGATGAGTTTTGCTCGTGATTTGGCCCCTCCCCAGGTGACGCCCCAAGCTGGTACGAAGGTAGGGAGGGGCTATGGACTGTCTCTGATTGGCTACCAGAGGTTTGGAGGCGGTTAGGAGGGGGCGTCACGGCCGCCCTGTGAGTCGCCTCGCATTTTTCTGCGACCGAAACACCCTGGCGATAGACTTCGTACACACACTGGACACATGTGGAGCTCGCGAAACTCATCCGTAGTCCACACCAGTTCCACGCAGCGCCCGCTCGCAGAGACCCCACACCACCCAATCATATCACACAGCCGAACCAGCTTCACTTCGCCCAAGCACAAACCGTGTGTACCCGGCTTGCCAGCTGGACTTTAACGACTGATCATGGTTATGTGTACCGCTAACATACAAAGTGGAGTTCATCTGCATACAAATGATTTACACGCAATATAAACAACCGTATACATTAGGAGCGTTACACTAATTAGGTAAAGGTGTCGACATGTCAAATTGCTACAACGCCAGCCAGAATAAGGACAGGCTGATGTTATATGTGTATTAGATATGAATGTTCACCAGGTAACTGATACCACAACCATCAGCAAAGCACGAGAAATGCCTTAAACAGCCCACGACCCATCCTACAATTCCCCCCCCCCCCCCCCCCCCCCCCCCCCCCCCCCCCCCCCCCCCCCCCCCCCCCCCTCCCCCCCCCAGTCCCTGCCCAGCCCAAACCGTCCCAACCTCTCAAGGACTCCTCTCCTGCCACCACTCGCCAAGAGTTCGTCTGCCCCGCTGCTCCATCATAGAACCTCACTCCCGACCTCCTATTCCCAGCACCACCAGCATCAACACCAGCAGCGCCGGCACTGGCAGCACCAGCAGCTCCACTGGGTTGACCCTGGTCAACAAGCGTTGCAGTAAGGCCACCAGCAGCACCGTCAGCAGCAGCGTCGGTGGGGAGACTGGCGCCCTGCCAGGGGCTCGAGTAGTCCTTGTCAGCATCGGAGTCATCACTGTAGTCGGGCCCACCTCCCCACAGGGGCTGAGGCACCTGATAGCATGCAAAGTCCACCGCGTAGCCGCCCCTGTGGTGGGGGGGTAGGGTAGGAAGAGGGTTTTGGGAGGGAGAAGAGACAGGCGAGGTAGGGGGCAGGAACAGGGGTCAGGAATGGGGAAACACTCTTCAGAAGTAGAGCGAGTGGGGCACAGTCTGGGAAAATGGTTTTCAGGAGAACACAGCACTCCCATCACCCATGTGTAAAAAGTGAATTATTGAGACGTCTCAGAAATTCACCTTTTACACAAATGGAGGAGTAGAGCGAGTGGGACACTGTCTGGGACAACAGTTTTCAGGAGAACACAGCACTCCCATCAACCCCACCTCTCCCATTCCCAGCACTTGCATATCCCCCATCACTCACTCCCCACCGCACCCATCACTTACTGGTTCATGCCGTGGAAATAGAGCGTCTTGGACACTGTCTGCGCAAACGCCCAGATGAGGTAGCTGGTGGTGTTGAGCTTCAGAGACACCCCCAGCAACCCAAGCACCCCAAGCATCCTCGGGACCCGAGCAAGACTTACTGGTTCATGCCGTGAAAATAGAGCGTCTTGGAGACGGTCTGCGCAAATGTCCGGATGATATCCCCATACTCACTGGTTCATGCCGTGGAAATAGAGTGTCTTGGACACCGTCTGAGCAAACGCCCAGATAAGATAGCTCGTGGTGTTGAGCTTCAGAGGCACGTTCCCCGTGCCCACGCTCATGTAGAACGCACCCACACCCACCCCCAGCACCCACGCCCACCCCCAGCACCCACTTACTGGTTCATGCCGTGGTAATAGAGTGTCTTGGACACCGTCTGAGCAAACGCCCAGATAAGATAGCTCGTGGTGTTGAGCTTCAGAGGCACGTTCCCCGTGCCCACGCTCATGTAGAACGCACCCACACCCACCCCCAGCACCCACGCCCACCCCCAGCACCCACTTACTGGTTCATGCCGTGGTAATAGAGCGTCTTGGAGACCGTCTGCGCAAACGCCCAGATAAGATAGCTCGTGGTGTTGAGCTTCAGAGGCACGTTCCCCGTGCCGACCGTGCGACTAAACGTGATTGAAGTCCCGCCCTCACTCGTGGTTGATACCGCCGTGGTCCCGAGGGAGAATGCAGTCGTCTGCTGGATGTTTCTTAAACGGTAGCCGTTCATGTAGAACGCACCCACGCCGGGGAGGTTCCCGATGACTGCATCTGAGCCCTTCATCTTGCCCTTTTTGGACGACCATCCGACGGCCATCCACGCGTCCTTGATGATTGTGTTGGAGCGGGCTTCGATGAGGAAATCAATGACCGTGTTGGAGGCAAACTTCCAGTGGAGGAGGTAGCTGGAGAGGTGGAGAGGGGTGGAAGGTGGTGGAGAGGGGTGGTGTGGAGTAGAGAAGAATAGAGAGGGGTGGAGAGGGGTGAAAAGGGTGCTTTTGAGCCATCCACGCGTCGTTGATGATGGTGTTGGAGCGGGCTTCGATGAGGAAATCGATGACCGTGTTGGAGGCAAACTTCCAGTGGAGGAGGTAGCTGGAGGTGGAGTGCGGTGGAGGGGGGTGGGGAGGGGTGGAGAGGAGTGGAGAGGGGTAGAGAGGGGTGGAGAGGGGTGGAAAGGGGATTTAAGTCATCCACGCGTCCTTGATGATTGTGTTGGAGGAGAACTTCGAGTGCAACACGTAGCTGGGGGTGCAGAGAGGTGAAATTGGTTGGAGAGCGGTGGAGTGGGGTGGAGAGGTGTGGAGAGGTGTGGAGAGGTGTGGAGAGGGGTGGAGAGGGGGTGAAGAGGAATGGGGAGGGATGGAGAGGGATGGAGAGGGTTTGAGAGGCGTGAAGAGGGGTGAAGAAGGGTGAAAAGGGTGGAGAGGGTGGAGAGGGGTGGAGAGGGGTGAAGAGGAATGGAGAGGGGTGAAGAGGAATGGTGAGGGGTGGAGAGGGATGAAGAGGGGTGAAGAGGTGTGAAGAAGTGTAAAAAGGTTGGAGAGGGTAGAGAGGGGTGGAGAGGGGTGGAGAGCAGGGGGGACATGAGGGAAGGAGGAAAGAACTACAGGCCCCACCCACACACACTCACACATTCTCTCCCCAAGCCACACACACACCACAATCACTTGCCGCTGCCCAGCGGTAGCTGGTACTCGTATCCCGAGAACGTGGACGCGGGGCACAGCACGCCCTTGGTGGGCGGAGAGGAGGAGCCAGGGGGGAAGGAGAGGGGGCGGGGGAAGGAGAGGGGGCGGGGGGATGGGAGTCACTCCCACACACACCTACACACAACCACCCCCCACTCACTTGTCACTGCCCAGCGGTAGCTGGTACTCGTATCCTGAGAACGTGGACGCGGGGCACAGCACGCCCTTGGAGGGGGGAGTGCCGCCGCCAGAGGGGGGCGGGGGAGAGGGCGTGGTGGACGCGGGGGGAGGCGGGGGGGAGGGGGAGTCGGTGGAGGGGGCGGGCGCGGGCGCCATGACGGTGGCGTCCCCCGTCATGAGGCCGTTGCAGGAGTAGTCCACCTGCGCGGAGCCACTGGGGGGAGGCGGAGGGGGGGGGGGGGGGGCGGGGAGAAAGGTTGGGGGGAGTCACTGAATGTGTGGGCGCGGGCGCCATAACAGTAGCGTCCCCCGTCATGAGCCCATTGCAGGAGTAGTCTACTAGGGCGGAGCCACTGGGGGGAGGGAGCGCACGCACACAGAGAGGGGAAGGGGGGGAGAATGTGGGGGTTCAGGGCGCGGGCGCAATAACGGTGCTGTCCCCCGTCATGAGGCCGTTGCAGGAGTAGTCCACTAGAGCGGACCCACTGGGAAGGGGATGGGGGTGTAAGGGGGAATGGGAAAACATGCAGAATGCGAGGGCGCGGGCGCCATGACGGTGGCGTTCACCCGCGAATTCCCCCGCGATTTCCCCCCGCGATTTCCCCCTTCCCCAATTTCACTCCGCTTCTCGTCCCCATTCTAACACGTCCCCTCCCCTGCCCCCCCCCCTCTCCCGCCTCCGTCCCGTTCCGCCCTTCCACCAACCCCCGTTCTCCCCTCCCCCGTTCTGCTTACGCTGGCGTGGGGTTGCTCCCCATTGGCTGCCCGTCCCGGCTCGGGTAGAACCAAACCAAGTTCATAGGTCCGGACGACTGGAACGTCACCGAGCCTGTCCCCTCGGTTCGGCTAAACCTGAGAAAGCGAAAACAAACAGAGAGAAGCACAGATGCACCGAGGCGCGAGATTCGACGTCAGAGATTGCACGGGAAAAGAGCAGGGAGCTGCCATAGAACGTACACTTTTAAAAAATGGCGATGTGGGCGAAATGGCGAAACTGGAACATTGGCGAAACGGCGAAATGAGGACTTCGAACGATGCCGTTTCGCAGATAGCTAGCGACGCGTGGTGAACCTTCGACGCGTGGTGAACAATGCGATGGTGCTGTCGCCGAAGCCCACAGGCCCGGCGCTCCCGATGTCACCCGCGCGGCGGCGCCATGCGGTTGCGCCTGTTCCCGAGGAACCTAACCTAACAATGCGATGGTGCTGTCGCCGAAGCCCACAGACCCGGCGCTCCCGACGCTGGGACCATTGAGTCGACTTAAAGTCACGCGGCGCGATGAACTCACAATGCGATGGTGCTGTCGCCAAACCCGACGGATCCGGCGCTCCCGATGTTGAGCGTGCTCGTTTGCGCCAGAATGGTCATGCGCGTCTCGCCGCCCTGCATCTGCGGCGCGGTGACGCTCAGCGTCGTGAACGCCTTCACTTCGCCGTTCGCGACGTTCGCGAAAACCGCGTCGGTTTTGACGCCGTTCTCGACGGCGGTCCAGCCGACGCCGAACCAGCTCTTGGCTCGGGTCGGATCGGCCTCGAGGGCCATTTGAACCACCGAGCCTGACGAAGCGCGCCAATGGTAGACGAGTCTGCGCAAAGAAAGGGGGTGGGGAGAAGACGGAAGAAAGGGGAGGGGCGGGAGGGAGAGGAGAGAGCGGAGATTAGGAGATAAGTATTTGCCAAATGCTACGAAGAAAGAGTGGGTCGTCACGTCACATCATGTGGTATTTCCTCCGCCGAGGCGACGGATCTTATTGAAACATCTAAGACATTTCTTGCATATTTCGGTGTACTCGTTAAGGAACCATCACTGTCGCGTACTAGAGGTAATTTTCTAGTCGACTCAATATCACCTTCGTGTAAAAAACCCCCACTAGCGCGTTTCAGAATACGTCGAGACATGCGAGGCGCGAGAAAATGCATCCCCGAATGTATGCTGACGCGAGTTTTGAGACGCCAAAAATATCGAGTAAACGCGAATCGGAACATACCCTGGCGCGAGGACCTTCGACGAGGTAAACCCGCTGGCTGCGAGCGACGATGGGCCGCACTTGGCGGCGCTGTCATGCTGCGCGGGCGGCGGGGGCGGGGAAGGCGGAGGCGGAGACGGCGGAGGCGGAGACGGAGACGGGGACGGCGGCGGAGGCGAAGGCGGAGGCGGGCTGGCGAAGTGGAGGTTTCCGCGGGTGATGGAGCCCTGGCTGAGGAACGGGAAGAAGAACGAGAGCGCCGCCGACGGAGGCGGAGGCGGAGGCGGAGCGTTTTTGGCGGCGAGCGCGGTGTGGGAGTGGACGAGAAGCAGCGCGAGCACCATCGGAAGCGCGGCCCTTGTTGCGCGGAGGTTTGCGTGGCCCGCGCACGCGGCGCTGGCTGACGTGGCGGCCATGTGGAGAGTGGGTTGTTTGGCGGCGGAACGAATGGACGTCGAAATGGATGGAGGGAAGTCGGCTGCACCGAAAACGCTATGCGCGCTCCGGGAGGAGGGGCAGGAAGAATGGGTTATCCTGCAAACTGGGGCAAGGAATCCCAACTTCTTCAGGAGTTTGCTGGGAGGAAATGGAATTATGGGGTGCTTCTTGTATGGGGAACTCCTCGTGGTTTTGTGGGGTGCGAGTGCAGCAAACAAACATGCTGTCTGTCACAGAGACGAAGGGGCACCAACAGAATTTCGGTTCAGGGAGATTGACAAATTCGGCTTGTCGGAGGGGGGCGGTTGGGGCGCGCCGCGGGGAGAGGGCGGCGGGGTGATTCGCGAGAAATGATTCGCGGAGCGGAGCGGAATCGTCCCGCAATCTTGCGGGCGGGGGGACCAAAACAGGTGCCGTGCCGTGCCACGCTAGGAAGAATGTTCGGCGGGGAATAATGAAGAATGGGGGAGGCGGGATGGGGGAGACGGGGGTGAAGTGATGTGCTGGGTCCTTGGCGCACCAGGTTGTTTGCAACAGAGGCGTGTCGGGATGGGGGCTGGGCAGACTCATCCGTGATTTTGATTGGTGAAAAGTGGGGCTTGTGGGGGGCAAGCAGACACAGTCAGCAGCGACTCGGTAGTTCAGGGCGCATCTGGGGTTAGATTCCCCTTGCTACTGTAAAGCGGCGGCGCCCAGGGCTTGAAGGACTAGGTGCACTGAAATGTTGCAACTGGAATTGTAGTGTACGAAAGAATTCATCAGTTACGAGAAACTTTCGCGAATGATGAACAGCCAATAGTTTTCTGGCACAAGAAGGCTGGCGACATTTGAACAGCAGCACTTTCGCGTGCCATACGCAATCCAGCGGTGGCAGAGCTCTATTCCTGAAGAACGCGGCGCCGACCTCAGAGACCTTTGTCTGGTTCGGGATTCGTGAACCACAAGGGCTGGTTAGGCGTGTGAGCCACGTGGCTTGACCAAACCACGGAAAATCATTTCCCTGATTGGGCAACACGGAGGTCACACAGCTGTCGTTGATATTGTCGTGGCTTGCCCCTTCCTCACGTGCCCAGAGCAGAATACGCGCTTATGGCAGCTCCTAGGCCGGTTTGAAATAACAAAACGATAATCACTTTTAATTTCATACAACGTAACACATCACCAAAAGGGAGTGGCGTGTCCTTCTCTCCAAACAAAGCCATGTGGAGGATGGCTTCGACTGTCAGGCCAACCCTCCTCCACAATAAATCCTCTGCTAACTTCAACCCAAGCTCCTTTCTCCTCACTACCAATAGGCCCTAACCCCTCAGATGCATCATCACCAGAAGTATGAAATAAGTGTACATTGACCAATATCAAGTATTCTGCGTCCCACCGGAGTTCAGCAACAAGAAATCGGAGCTTCCTGGGAAGTTTCCTCAACCGCGCATCCTCAGAACACCTGCGAATCGTTTCAAGCAAATCGTTTCCCATCAATGGCGTTGCAATCCCATCGGGCCGTGCTGCGAATGAATCACCTAATTCGGCATCCAGACAGGTGGCACCAGCGTCAGCAACAGACTCAGGGCAGATACCATCCAGGTGGGGACCAGGGGAGGTGGTAACTGGCTGTGGTGTATGCGTGGGGGAGGTAATATCCGGGACAATTATAGGAGAGAGCCACTCTGCCTTGGGGAGGATGTACCAGCGGGAATGGGCATGTCTCGGGTGGTAAACCACCGCTGCTGCATCATATGTCCACCAACCATACCAGTGCCATGGGAACACACCACTGCTTGCCGCTGCTGCTGTGCCTGCTGCTGCTTCGACTGCTGTGCCTGCTGCTGTTCCTTCTGCTGCCGCTGCTGCCTCTGCTGCTGTGCTACTCTCTAGACTAGTCCCATCGCTGGTCAATCCAGTCAATGGGGTCAATGCACTCTCGGCTGAGGTCAGTGCCATCTCACCCTTGCTAATCCTCCCTCCCCGGCCCTCCTCCATCTCCCTCATTTTCACCCACAGCGGGTACTCATAGAACAGGTACCCCTGTAACAGTGCAGCTGCTGGTAACAAGGATACCTTCCCTCCACTCTCCTCCTCCTCCTCCTCCTCACCACAAGCCAGTCTCTCTGCATCAGTTCCTGCTTCGCTCCTCTCCTTCTGAGACACCTCACAGGCCTTGATTCCTTCGCCATTCCGCAAGATTCCAAGCCTATCCTGTCCAGGATTGGGCCAGGATTGGGGCCCCGGTCCTTCTGACCCGCCACCATCCTTCTCCACTGTACCACCATACATCCTCGTTATAAGTTGGGCGCCATGCCCCTGCCTCCCCAGCAGCAGCTGGCGGCTTAGCCGGGCCTTGCGGTCGCGAAGGGACTCCCCCACGTGGGGACCCAGGTACTGCCCCAGCAGCCAGTCAGGCTCAGGTGATTTTCCAGGTGAAGCTTCTTCTACACTACTGCTGCCACTGGTGGTTCTGCTGTTGTCGTTACTGCTGCTGCTGCTGCTGCTGCTGCTGCTGCTGCAACTGTTGCTACAGCTGTTATTGCTACAGCCAGCATGAGTGGGAGGGAAACGGCGGGAGAAGATGGCGAGAGCATCATCCCACGAGCCCACAAAGAGGAGAAACTTCACTGAGAGTTCCCAGTGGTGAAGCACAGGGGCGGGTGCTGCAGCCATAGCTGCATCCATACCAGCACTGGCAGCAGTGGATGCCACGTCAGCATCAGCAGAATTTGAAGCCAACTCAGCATCAGCAACAGTAGACGCCTTCCCAGCATCAGCAGCAGAAGACTGAACGGAATTACTAGTATTAAGAGCAGCCTGAATGCTGATACTATCAGCAAGAGCAGCATTCGCACCACCACTATCAACAGCCACAACAGCGGATGAATCCCCGCTGCAGCTGTCAGCACAAGCAGTCGCATCGAGCTCCCCCACCCTCTCGAACGATAGATCAGGAGAACGAGAACACGGAGACGGGAGGAGAGGTGGAGGAAAGACTGAGTGAGGAGGAGAGGGGGAGTGAGGAGGGAGAAATTGGGGTGGCAGTGTAAACAGAATGTCAAACTCCCCCACCGTCTGGATTCGTCCTTTTCTGTCCCTCGCCTCTCGCAAGAATCGCTTTCGAGCCCGCCTGCCCATCTGCCTCAGCTCCGGAAACTCCAGCTCCGGCCGAGCCGGAGCCAGCTCCAGGCTCGGCACACCAAGGCCCTCTAGGTTCGGTAACTTTGTCTCGTCTGGACCTGGTTCTGCCGACCTTGAATCTGTCATGTTGAGTGTGGAGGGTTCAGGTTCGGGCAGAGGTTCGGACAGGCTGCTGTCAGTAGCTGAGCCTGGTTCGGGGAAGATGAGACGAGTAGGCTTTCCCCGAGCCTCTGAAACGTGGACCTGGACGGACGTTCGGAGATCCCGAGGCTTCAGGTTCGGCCCGAACGTGAGCACGAAGAGGATGCAGAGGGCATAGTGATCGCCCAATCGAGCGCTCTGCTTCTTCTCCCTGAACCATGCTGCCACGTGTCCTGCATCCAGTGATTCCAGCCAAGCCAGCAGCGCATCTCGACCGTCCATCTCGATACTATCACACAGACTGACACCCGACTGGTCGTTATAGTCACATGGGTTTTGTGAATTAGTGTACTGAGGATGGTGACCGGGCGAGGTTGGGTTGGGGAGAATGGTAGGCATGAGGAGGGAACAACTGTTGGCAAAGACGTGTGGGTCCACCACTGGTAACTGGGGGAAACAGGGGCGAATGAGAGAGAAAGGGTTGTGGGCGAAAGCGTGTGAGTCCACCACTGGTAGTTGCCACGAACAGGGGGGAATGAGTGGGGGCGGAGGGGGAAGAGCAGCAAGCGGGAGAGAGGAGAGCGTGGTGGTGCAAAGGCAAAGGCGTACTTGGTTGGATGAGAGCAGCTGACGAGGGAGAGGAGAGAGGGAGGGAGGGTGGCCACGTGGGGGATGCATGTAAGTGCAAGGGGGCCACGTGGTGGTGCAAGGGCAAGGGCGTACGTGGTCGGATGAGAGCAGCAGCGGCGGGCAGAAGACGACAAAGGCGATGTCTCGAATGAGCCTGGCGCGCGGGGGGGGGGGGGGGGGGGAGAGGGGGGAGCGAAGGGGGAGGGGAGGGCGTGGGTGGGGGAGAAGGGGAGAGAAGGCGGAAGTAGAAGGCGGAAGTAGAAGGCGGAAGTAGAAGGCGGAAGTAGAAGGCGGAAGTAGAAGGCGGAGCAGAAGAAGGTGTTGGGGAGAAAACAGGGGTACAGCGAGACCGCGGCTTGAGTAGCAGTTAGCGGATTTGTCAATGCACACAAAAAATTGCTGGTTAGATTCCGCATTTGGTGCACGTTCCGTTGACTCGAATTCAGTGGACTCACTTATGTGGGAAGCGAAGCAGCTCCTGTTGAGTCAGAAAACGTCCAGCCTGTCGCACAGGTCTGCTGTGCGACTGCCTTGCGACGGTATCCTCCGCCTTACCCGTCGCCATCCCTGCGACAGAAGCCGAAACGCGCCGGCTCGCGCCAGATGCGGAAGGATATTGGGGAGGGCGCACGACGGATGCAGGAAAGTGCTCGCGCGGAGATTGCTTGCGCGGAAAAGTCTCGCGCGGAAAGCAACTCCTAAAATTCGCATTGCCAGGAGAACAAGATGACAGATTGGCGACCCGCATTCCAAGCGAGTCTTGGTCACTATAACGAGGAATTGTACGTCAGCAGACTCCTGGGTTTCAGCTGACAGTGCCAGAAATACTGCCAGTGCCATGTCAGCTGACAGTGCCAGAAATACTTCCACAATTTCAGCGAAGATTGGAATCTCCGCTATTAGCGGCTCTTTTATCCGGAGTGTATTTTGGTGCATCCAGCGCAATGCAACACAATTCGTTATGATGCTAGAATTGAGCCTAAAATCTCATGCGGTGTACAAGAATCTAGGAACGAACGGCTCGTTGACTTCCGGAGAATAGACCCGTCAACACCAGCCGAAACGACCGATCACCGATTGCCAGTCTTCGCTCGGAGCTGACTCGTCTTCGCAGCCACGTCACGAAATCCATCCTTGTCGCCGCAGTTTACATTCAGCACTAGAAGGAACAACAGCCGTCGATCTCCACCGACAATGTCGACGCCCTTGAAAAATTCCCGAAACCCCGCGTCGCAAACTCGGGGTCCGCGACTTGGGGAAAGTGCAATCCAATCCCGTGGGTGGGGGGACATTTCAGCCCGAACGGAATGCGAGTGGTGAATAAATTCCAAGCCCAGTTCCAGCCAGCACAGCAGAAGCACATCACTTGGAATTGGAATATTGACAGCACACTTCAAAGTTGGAAGTACTTAAAAAATTTGAAGTTCAATCCAAAGCCCCTTTCCACTCCAAGCGCTTTATACTGACAGCACTTCAGCCTCATCATGGGAATCAGGGAGATTTTAGCTTTTGTGGTGATGGTTCTTTCTCTTCAATGCTCCGCTCAAGCCAGAAAACCTGGGCGTGAGCTTCTCACTCATCACGTGGGAGCTGTGAAGCCATCTATTGGCAGCCTGTGGCGCGCACGAGTGAATAGCAGGATCGCTAGCGCCTCAATCTCAACCGTTTCCAGCAGCTCTGCTCCTCCTACTACTGCTGCTAAAGGTAGCAGCAGCACCACCACTGGAAGAAAAGTGGCAGCAACTGTAAGCATTGCGACAGCAAGTCGTGCGACTACAGTGGTGACGGCGAAGAAGAATAGCACAGTACGAGCCACCAAGACCACCGCACCCGCGGGCCGCACCGCTGCCACTTGTGATGCGTCATCGCTTGCAGACTACTCCTCCTCGACTCCGCTCTCCTCCGAGTGAGTTTCCTCCTACACCTGTCCGCCCTGCCAGGGCGTCCAGCAGGTTGTGAAAAGTAAGGAAGTCAAACCATATCAGTAGGTTGTGCGTCCATTCCATTAATATGAATTTGATCCACATTTGCATGTCTTTAACTGCTCCTGCATGTGACCTGCCTGAACTTATTATAATCAGACTGGTTCTTTCCCCATTCATATCATATCATGTATCTCCCCCCCTTCCTCCCCAGCTTAACACTCCACTGGCAGGCAGCAAGTGCATCCAAGGTCAACCTAGCCCTGGAGGCAGCAGCGGGCAGCACGGCAGCAGCGGGTGGTTCGCCCTCGCATGGTCTGCAGACGGTCGCATGGCCCCCGCTGATGCTGTCGTTGGCAACCTGCCTGGGGGGGCCGTGGCGGCTTATTATATGGGCGGGTATGCGATGAGCGATGTGCAGCCTACAAGCAGCTTCGATATTGGCAACGCGGTTCAAACTACATCGGCTTCCGGCTCCACCATTATCGAGTACTTCTCTCTCTCTCTCTCTCTCTCTCTCTCTCTCTCTCTCTCTCTCTCTCTCTCTCTCTCTCTCTCTCTCTCTCTCTCTCTCTCTCTCCTCCCATACTTTTATGCATGCCGTTGGCTAGCCCAAAATCCATGTGTAATCATGTGCCTGTGTGTTACATGTGTCTCATGCCAGGTTCTCCCGCGTTTCAGGCGATGGCTCTGTACCAGTGAACGTTGGTGGCAGCAACACACTCATCTGGGCCTTCTCTCAAGGCGGATCTCAGACCCTCGGGTTCCACGGGGAAAATGAGTAAGCTGCCTTTTCACCTTTCACACACATCATGCTTCACTGTCATTCATTTTTTGCTGGAAAGTCCACAGCTACAGTGTATACGCATGGCCCATGTACTATACCAAATCTTACTCACCTTCTGTGTTCCTATTTGCTGTTCGTTTCCTGCCGCTTCCACGCCTGTCTCAACCTCTCATGGCAGCGGAGAGGCCACAGTTGACTTCTCCTGTGACGGCTCCTCCTCCTCCGCTCCCCCCTCCACCTCCCCTCCCTCCTCCCCTTCACCTCCCTCCACCTCCCCACCTTCCTCCCCTGCGCCTCCCTCCACCTCCCCCCCATCCTCCTCCTCCTGTGCCGCCTCCACCCTCACCGGATACACCTACTCCGCACCCCTGGACTCCTCGCTCACACTCCACTGGAACACAGCCAACGCCACACAGGTCAACCTGGCTCTAGAAGCAGCAGCAGGCAGCACGGCAGCAGCGGGGTGGTTCGCCCTAGCATGGTCTGCAGACGGTCGCATGGCCCCCGCTGATGCTGTCATTGGCAACCTGCCTGGGGGGGCCGTGAGGGGTTATTATATGGGCGGGTATGCGATGAGCGATGTGCAGCCTACAAGCGGATTCAGTATTGGGAGTGGTGCGGCGCTGACAACTGCAGCTGGTGGCTCCAAAGTCATGAAGTAAGCATTTTTTGCGGTGTGAAGCTTTGTCAGTTCTAGGAACTTCTAGCTTCGGTTCAGGGTTCAATCCTCGTGGCATACAACTCGATTGTGAATGTGCGATGAGATCTCACTCCGACGCCCTTGTCACGGTGACGCGCTGGCAGGTTCTCTCGCACGCAGGGTGACGGCTCCATCCCAGTCAACGTGAATGGCTCCAACACACTCATCTGGGCCTACTCCCAAGGCGGCTCGCAGACCCTCGGATTCCATGGAGAGAATGAGTGAGTACAACTGCACTTTTTTGCCATTTGAAGGGCAAACGCGCACCTTTTTTGACTTTTTTATCAATTTTGGTTAATGGCTTGTGCACACCTCTGGCTAGAAATGGGATACCTGATAACATCCCCTCCCTTTCTCACCAAAATCTTTCAAACCCAAACTGTTCTCTAATTCTTGCTGCAGTGGCGAGATTACCCTGGACTTCTCATGCACCACTTCCTCGACCGGTGGCGGCTCCGGTGGTGGCATTGGCGGCGGTGACAACAACGGAGGTGGCTTTGGCGAGGGGCACCACGGGCATGGTCATGGGCATGGGGGTGGCGATAGGGATGGCGATAGGGATGGCGATGGGCCTGGCGATAGGGATGGCGATAGGGATGGCGATGGGCCTGGGGGGCTTGGAGGGCGTGGGGGTCCGGGAGGTCCTGGGGGTCATGGTCGTGATGGGGATGGTGGGGTTGGAGGGGTTGGAGGGGGTGTGGTGGGAAACTCGACTGGTGGTGGGTGGGGTGGCAGTGGCTGGGGTGGTTGGTGGAACTGGTTTGGCCGGTGGTAGTTTACTGGCACGTGCTGATGAGGACCACGGACACGGAGATGGGCACGGGGGTGGCGATGGCGATAGGGATGGCGATGGGCCTGGGGGGCTTGGAGGGCGTGGGGGTCCAAGAGGTCTTGGGGGTCATGGCCATGATGGGGATGGAGGGGTTGGAGGGGGTGTGGTGGGGAACTCTACTGGTGGTGGGTGGGGTGGCAGTGGCTGGGGTGGTTGGTGGAACTGGTTGGGCCGGTGGTAGTTTACCAATGAAGACCATGATGGAGGTCATGGAGGCATGGAGGTCCCGAGGGCCATGGTTATGATAGTGGGGAGGGGTGACAGTGGCTGGGCCGGTTGGTGGAGCTGGTCGGGCTGGTCGTAGTGTGCTGACGTCTACTGCTGAGGGCCCGGCTTGGGATTTGAACAGTCATGGAGATTAAAGGGATAGATGGATTTTGTTGTTATTTTGTGAGGAGACCTAATTGCGGATGATGATGAAGATTGAATATGGTAGCTGGAGGGTGGCTTTGGATGGGCCTGGTGGGATTGTGGCAACTTGTATTAATGATTGCATGGATAATGTGATGGAGTGTGGATGATGTAGCCACTCAGTTAGCAGTATAAAGGATTGGTTCTCATTGGCGTTATTTTACAATCGTTTTGCCCATTTGGGTGCGATGCTTCTAAACCCTGAAACAATCTTTACTGTATAGCACTACTTGGAAAAGTAGCTTGAATAATAACGAGGGCCCGTTCTTCTCTATACAGCAGCAAGGGATGGCTGGGTGATCCACCCCTATATATCGTCGTTCAGTATTTTTTTGCTCTCAAGCGCCAGCTAGACGATAGGCTCAGTATCGCTAGCGAAATGTCGGTCCACGCGCATCGCTGTCGCACAATCGTCGCACGGCTTCTTTTGTCGCACATTGCTCCTCCGCGGTCCACCCTTCCGCCCTCCGCGCTCGTCGCTCCTTCCGCGCAACTCGCGCCAGCTCCGCCACACTCCCGGCAACCACCACATGCGTTAAGTCAGCACCACTCTGCACCGCACTCTGCCACTTGTAATCCCGCATCGCCCCTCGCCCTCCCGCTGGCGGCTTTTCCGCCGCAATCATCGGCGCACTCTGCGCAACCCTCGAGCCTCCGCCGAGATCCGACCCGTCCAGCCACGTGGCAGGAGCCGACCTCTTATTGGCTGAAAGAATTCGCAACTGCCGCGATCGCATGTCGACTCTCCGATTCGCACGCGCTCTTCCTCCAAGCACGTGCCTCGCGGCCGGTTTTCCCGCCTCTAATCACTCCAAACGCGGCGCGGTTTTTCCCATTAGTAGAATTCGCAGCGCGCCAGCAATTGTATTCGACACTTAAATCGCCGGAAAATGCGGAAGGGTCGCGTAGGGAGGCGGAGGGGCTGGCTGGGAGCGTGGAGAACGAAGATTCGGAGAAGGTTCTGGGAGCAGAAGTGAAGGGGGAATTCGGGTCAAGAGAAAAGGTTGAAGTGAGGGGAGGGGGAGAGGAGGAGCAGGTGATTGGAAGCGGTGGAAAGCGGTTGAGAGGGGTGGAGGAGGAGGAGAGAGTGGTGGGAAGAGACGGGGAAGATTGGCAGCGGATTGTAGTGTACCGTGGGAGGTGGATGCGAGGGCTGAGACTGATGGTGAGGTGAGTGCGGTGGAGAGCGGTGGAGAGAGGTGGAGAGAGGTCGTGCAGGGTGTTTATGCGAACAAGAATCTTCTCGTTGTTACAACCGCCGTTTGTGATGCAAAAAAACCACCTCCTCTCTCGCCGCCGCTGCTGCATGCTGCCTGCTGCAGGCTCAAGGTGGCTCAGCTAGTGGGGGTGGGGTGGCGTCGCTGGGCGTCGCTGGGCGTCGCTGGGCGTCGCTGGGCGTGAGTGGTTGTGTTGAGGCGCCTCAAAAGTCGCCCCAAAGATCATCCCCCTCCCTTTCTTCCGCATCTGCCTGCCCGCCCTCTCCTCTCCCCACTGCCGGATGCTGCATGCTGCTGGCTGGATGTTGTTATGTGCTTCCTGCATGTTGCCGTGTCCTGCATGCTGCAGGCTCAAGGTGGCTCAGCTGGTGGGAGTGGCGTCGCTGGCGGTGCCCATAGCTGCGTGGACGCAAGGGGTGAGACGGAGAGAGTGAGGGAGTGAGGGAGGGAGAGAGTTGAGAGGGAGGGAGAAGAGAGTGGGGGAGTGATAGTGAGGTGGTGGGGGTGGCTTCGCTTGCCGTGCCCATAGCTGCGTGGACGCAAGGGGTGAGACGGAGAGAGTGAGAGAGTGAGACAGTGAGATAGGGAAGAGAATAGTTAGTCCAATATATAGGCTTTTCTTGCACTTGTCTGCGCCCCAGCATCTACATTAATGAAAGGACCGTTCGAGACAGTGAAACAGTGAGAGAGTGAGGGAGGGAGAGGTTGGGAGAAGAGAGGGGGAGCAGTAGTGAGCTGCTGGGTGGGGGTGGCGTCACTGGCTGTGGCCATAGCCGCGTGGACGCAAGGGGTGAGTAGAGAGGAATGAAGAGGGGGGTTCTGGTTAGTCAGTTAGTGGAAGAGAGTAAGACGGCAGGAAGAATTTCGAATGCTTGTGGCTACAGATGTGTGCATGCTACAGATGTGTGCATGCTACAGATGTGTGCATGCTACAGATGTGTGCATGCTACAGATGTGTGCATGCTACAGATGTGTGCATGCTACAGATGTGTGCATGCTACAGATGTGTGCATGCTACAGATGTGTGCGCGCTACAGATGTGTGTGCGCTACAGATGTGTGCGTGCTACAGATGTGTGCGCGCTACAGATGTGTGCGTGCTACAGATGTGTGAGTGCTACAGTTGCCCTCATGCCAATCGCGTTCCTCCTATTCCTCTCACCCCCATCAGGCCTCTCTCCCACTGGGAACGAGCGTGGCAGTGGCAGCAGTGGTGGGGGGTGCCGCAGCAGCGTCTGCCTGTCTCTGGTTTTACTCCTCGCGATACGTGGGGGAGCTGGCTCTGATCAAGGCACCTACTGCTGCTGGGGCTAAGGCTGGTGGTGAGGAGAATGGGCAGCAGTGGCGGGTGTGTATCAGCACGCTTGACTTCTGGGGCAACCGAGAGGTGAGCGAACAGACTCCATAGGAGTGTCGTTGGGTTTGCGTGCCTGTGGTTCTCCTCCTCGTGATACGTGGGGGAGATGGCTCTTATCAAGACACCTGCTGCTGATGGGGATGGGCAGCAGTGGCGGGTGTGTATCAGCACGCTTGACTTCTGGGGCAACAGAGGGGTGAGAGAGCTCCTTCTTATCAGCGGAGGAGGAGAGAGCTCGGGCAAGCCGAGGGGTTTGAAGGAGATTTGGCTTGCCGTGTATGAGGGGATTCGGCATGTGTGGACGAGAGGGGTGGGGAAGGGTGTGCGCGAGGGGGTGTGTTTGAAAAAGTGATTTCTTTTATGCTTGCATCACCCTTTCATGCGTGCATCTGGTTTTTCCACTCTGTCCCTTGCTCACCATCTCTCCTCCCCTCCACACGCCCCCCTGACCCCCCTTGCCACTTGTCCACAACCATTACTGTCAACCTTGACCATTTAATCGGGACCGCCCATTCGTGACTGCCAAATCGTGGCCGTCCAATCAGAACCTCAGATTGCCTCTCAGGTATCTCCTCACCTTCCCCCCTTATCTCTCTCATTCTCTGTTCCCACCAAGTGGCCCCAGTTGCTCCCACCTGCACCCACCTGCACCCACCTGCACCCACCTGCCCCCACCTGCCCCCACCTGCCCCCACCTGCACCCACCTGCACCCACCTGCACCCCTCCTACGGCTGGCCCTCACCATCCACGTTCCTTGCATCCCTCTCACACAGACTACCCCACCCACATACGTGACCTTACCTGAAACAAATACCACTCCCCCTCTATACCCTCTCCCTCCGCCGTTTCTTCCCCACCCCCTCTCTCCTCAATTCCGTCCCTTCTCCCTCCTCCGCGCCTCACCCCACTCCGGCCGCCCCTCACAGTGCCCTGGTGCCCCCACTTAAGGGTCTATCGCATCAGAACATGAAGGCTATTGCACACCACAGCTTTGTGCCGCTCGATGGTGAGTGAGTGGCAGGGGGGGACCGATGTGAATGGTTTTTGAGGCGCCTCAGAGTTCACTATAGGGGCTATCCCTGCAGAACATGAAGGCTATTGCACACCACAGCTTTGTGCCGCTCGATGGTGAGTGAGTGGCAGGGGGGGACCGATGTGAATGGTTTTTGAGGCGCCTCAGAGTTCACTATAGGGGCTATCCCTGCAGAACATGATGGCTATTGCACACCACAGCTTTGTGCCGCTCGATGGTGAGTGAGTGGCAGGGGGGGACCGATGTGAATGGTTTTTGAGGCGCCTCAGAGTTCACTATAGGGGCTATCCCTGCAGAACATGATGGCTATTGCACACCACAGCTTTGTGCCGCTCGATGGTGAGTGAGTGGCAGGGGGGGACCGATGTGAATGGTTTTTGAGGCGCCTCAGAGTTCACTATAGGGGCTATCCCTGCAGAACATGATGGCTATTGCACACCACAGCTTTGTGCCGCTCGATGGTGAGTGAGTGACAGGGGAAGGGATGGCAATGGTTTCTACATAACATTCTTCTTGTTCTTTAGCCTTCACTCACACCCTGTTCAACTCCTTGCTCAATGTCTATCCTCCCTCTCTCTCCTGTTGCTATGTGTCGTATACAAACCCCATACCCCCTCTCTCTTTCCCATCCTCCCCACTCCTCCCTCCCACCACCTTTGTTCGCAACCACCCCCTGCCTCGTGTCCCAGTGCCCTCCCACCGGCAGTTCCGGGCCGCATCCCCAACCTGCCCCTGCTGCTTTGAATGATCTCACAACCCACTCTCCCTTTTCCCCCTTTTTCCCTCTCCCGCCCCCCTTCTGTTTCCCCTTCCCCCTGTTTCCATGTCCCAGTGCCCTCCCACCGGCAGTTTCTGCTGAGCATAAGGCACGGCCGCATCCCCAACCTCCCACTGCTGCTTGCCCTACTGAAAGGCGACGAGGGCTGGGAGAAGGAGATTCGCTGCTAGCTAGCCGCTGCGACTTCTGAGGCGCCTCAAAGGGCGCATCTCCAACCTCTTTTGAGATGTCTCGAAAGGAGATTCACTGTCAGCTAGCCGCTGCGGCTTCTGAGGCGCCTTGAAGGCTATTCAAGGCACATCCCTAACCTCCCACTGCTGCTCGCATTGCTCAAATCAAGGGCGAGGAGGACTGAGAAGAGGATATCGACTGCTAGCTAGCTGCTGTGCTTCTTGTCTTGTGCTGGAAGAATGTTTCCAAGGCGCCTTGAAGCCCGCATCGGCAACCTCCCTCTGCTGGCAGTGTGTAAAGGGCGAGGTCTGGGAAGAGGCGATCCACCACTAGCTAGCTGCTGCGACTTCTGAGGCGCCTTGAAAGCTGCATCACATCCCCAACCTCCCGCTGCTGCTCGCATTGCTCAAGGGCGACGAGGGCTGGGAAAAGACGATCCACTGCTAGCTAGCTGCTGTGCTTCTTGTCTTGTGCTGGAGTAATATTTCTGAGGCGCCTCATATCAGAAGGTGTCTCATCTCATGCCTTGCGAGAAGGATGTAGAGTTTTTCCTAGTTGAATGTCAGTTGTCGGCTAAGAATCGTCTGGGAGGGCTGGCTGGGAGGGCTGGCTGGGAGGATGTGCTGACTACATATCATTGCAGGGCCACCTCACCGGTAAGCTTATCAGCTTATCAATTTGAGTAACGTTCCGGGCACAATGCTGTTGGCCTCCGAGACATCGTCTGTCAGATGCTCTAGGCCCTCGTTTTGCCTGCCGTGCAGGGGACGAGGTGGGAAGGGAATGGGGGGGGGGATGGTTATGAGAATTCTCAAAAGCGATTTCAAAGCCTCGTTTTGCCTGCCGTGCAGGGGAGGAGGGGAGAATGGGGGGGGGGACGGGAAGGGCAAGTGGGGAGCGGAGAGCTTTGCTGTGCTGCTGGCCTTCGTGACATGGTCTGTCAGATCAGATGCTCTAGGGCCTCGTTTTGCTTGGAGGGGAGCCGTATCCATGGCCATGAGCTGCCAAAAGTAACAGCAATGAGCTGTCAAAAGTAACACCAACGGACAAGTGGGCTGCGGAGGCCTTGCTTCCATCTCAGCGAGCCGTGCCCATCTCCAGACTCACTTGTCCATCTCGGCGAGCCGTGCAAATAGCATATTCTTGAGTGCTTGTGGTGTGGTCCGTGTGAAAACAAAGACCAAGGGCGACTTTTCAGTCGACTCAAATGTCACCTCGTTACCATGGCACACGCCACATCTCAGCGAGCCGTGCCCATGGCCATATTCTTGAGTGCTTGTGGTGTGGTCCGTGTGAAAGCAAAGACCAAGGGAGAGGGAGCGCAATCAAGCAAGCAAGACAGCAACACTCACTCGTCGATCTTGGCCCCCATGTCCCTGGCTATCTCCTTCGTCACTTCCAGCCCAGCGAGGTGACATTTGAGTCGACTCAAAAGCAAAACAGCCACACTCACTCGTCGATCTTGGCCCCCATGGCTATGGCTATCTCCTTCATCCTTTCCAACCCAGTGCTCACATCGCGCAGCATCTCGTTCTGGTACGTGCGCCCCATCTGAAAGGTGGGTGGGTGTGGGACGGAGGGGGAGGGAGGAGAAGGGAAGGGAGGTCAACAGGTGCCCGTCGCTCACTTCGCCCATCACCTCTTCCTGGTACTTGCGCTCCATCTGTAAGGTGGGGAAGGGGTGGGAGGGGGGGAGGGAGGGAGAGTAAAGAACAGTTGGGGAAGGAAGGGGTTATACAGAGGCCCATCGCTCACATCGCCCATCACCTCTTCCTGGTACTTGTGCTCCATCTGTAAGGTGGGGAAGGGGGAGGGGGTAGAAGAGTGGCAGGAGAGTGGGGGAGTGAGCGAACCGCATTGTCCAGCCCAGCGCTCACATCGTCCAGCATCTCTTCCTGGTACTTGCGCTCCATCTGTATTTTGAGACGTCTCAAAAGTATACCTGGTACTTGTGCTCCATCTGTAGAGGTGGGTAGGTGTGGGGGAAGAGAGGGGGGGCTGGCCAGGGGGGGGGGGGGGGAAGGAACAGTAGGGGAGGGAAGGGGAGTCAACAGGGACCCATCACTCACGCCGTCCTGCACCTCGTCCTGGTACTTCCACTCCATGTTTGCGCGGGTCGAGCGGGGGTGTGGGGGAGTGGCACAAGGGGGCAAGGCACTGGGCGTACAGTCGCCCATCACCACTCACCTCACCCACGAGGTGACTTTTGAGTCGACTCAAAAGTCACCTGGCGGCAAGGCACAGGGCGTACAGTCGCCCATCACCGCTCACCTCACCCACGGCTGTCATGCCTTCCATGCCTGATCCCCCTCCTTAGTCACATCAACGTACAGTCGCCATAGTTCCCTCGCTCACCTCAATCCTCTCCATCACCGTCACGCTCTCCATGACTTGAGGCGGCGTCGTTCCCTCCCCCTCCTTAGTCACACTCGTGTACAGTCACCATAATTCAGTCACCATAGTTCCCTCTCTCACCTCGATCCTCTCCATTGCTGTCATGCCCTCCGTGGCTTGAGGAGGCGCTCGGCCCTCCCTGATTACTTTGCCTTTAGTCACTATAACGTACAAATGCTACAGACCCCCAGCAGTCACCGCAGCCCTCTCTCACCTCGATCCTCTCCATTGCCATCATGCCCTCCGTGGCTTGAGAAGGCGCCGGCCCTGCCTGAGCCCTCCCCCCTTACTCACGCTAATGTACAGTCACCTTAGCTGGTAGCCCTCTCACCTCGATCCTCTCCAATGCTGTCATGCCCTCCGTGGCTTGAGGAGGCGCCGCACCCGCCCGAGGCGCCGCGTCCGCCCTAGGCGCCAACAATCCCAAGGCCTCGCGGCTCGCCGCGTCCCCCGATGCCGAGTCATTCCTGTTGGCTGCAGGCGTGGCGCGGGGATGGGTAGGGGGGCGTGGGCGGGGAGGGGGAGCGGGGAGAAGAAAGCGGGGAGGGGGGAGTGGGGAGGGGGGAGTGGGAAGGGGGGAGCGGGGAGGGGGAGGGGGGAGCACAGCGTCTTGCATGCAGCACAGCACCGTACAGGACCTCATAGTACCGCACCAGGCCAATAATTCCCTCCTAACTTTTCCTCATTCCGTGTCAACTGCCTGTCACGAGGTCAGTTTCTCTCGGTTAATTAATGCATACATATTCAAATTCCCGAGCCTGAAATCAGTTCTTCAATTGTCGTACCTGGAAAGTATGTCTTTAATCGCCGTACCTGAAGTCTTGGGTCCCGTGATGTTGTGACCCTTCTTCGGCTTCCATCCTAGCGAGGACATCCCACCGAGCTTGCCCAAAAGCTTCGTAGACTGGCGATGGGGAGGGACGGAAGGAGTGGAAGAGGCGGGGAGAGGGAGGGCGGCAAGGGAAGTTTGTTCAAACGCTTCTCAGTCTGACGGTGGGAAACGTAAAAGAGAACGTGCTGAAACAATCTTGGACTGGAACGGAGAAACGGGAAGAAAGAGAGTGGGAAACGGAGAATTAGACTCGAATCTTCTCGAACGCGCGGCACGGAGAGACGGAGGGAGGAACGCAGAGGAGGGGAGGCTAAATAAGTGATGGGGTCTGAAGCGGCTCATAGAGGCAGGGCAGAGCTAGGGAGATAAATAAGCAGGGATACACAGCCGACGGCCGGAACGACTATTGTCGAAGCACGGTGGCAGGAAAGCAGGCAGGAAGGCGGCACGGTAAAGGCAAGATGCACACAGAGATTCCTTTGACACAGGCACGGGTCGTTTCGTAGACGTCTCAAGAACAACTTATTTCACGTGGCTCCTGAGACACAGGCATGGGTCGCGCCATTACGTTGTCCCTCGAGTCGGCTCGGAGATTACCGCGTTTAGTTTTTTGCCACAAGCACGCCGCAACGAGTCGGCATCGTACCTTCTCAGTTACCGCGTTCTCGTGTATACACGCGACTTCAAGTCGATGTTAGAGGGCCCTACGACAGCAAGGGCCCTCGACGATGTGTGTTGACTTGGCAGGTCGATGAACGACCAAGACTGTACGCGGCCCTGCACCGACCTTATGACGTCGTGTGACTATGATGGCGCTAATGAAGTCACTGCTGGGGTGGTGCTAGCTTAGGGAGTCGTGAGCGTGCTTCTTGGATGGTCTTGGTAGTTGTGGATGATTCCCTGTGCGTCTCGCCATTTCTAGGTGTGTTGGGAGAATTGGCGAGCCCGGCATTGACTTCCCTGCTGAGTCAGGTTGGGATTGGCCGAGGCGCGGTTCACCCATCCACACGACAGTTTCGTGGGGTTGGGTTACTCCGCCGAATATATCTCAGCGGACAAGCGAGCCCGCCCAGGGGAGCTCGCTGCCCGCGGGCTAAAAAAATAAACCCCAGACGGGCATGCATCCGGTCAGGGAGCCTCAACCCTAAACGCGGGGAGGCATGGTGTTTAGGGTTGAGGCTCCCTCGGATGGCATGCCATCCGATGGGGTTTTAGTTTTTTTCTGCCCGGGGCAGCATGTCGTCAAGTCGTCAGAGGGTCGTCAGGCTTGACGACCCGTTTCCGCTGAGATTTTCCGCAGCGCCACGCCAACTTTGTGCAACTTTTCCGTAGCCTATATCTATCTTGTGTGTTTGCTTTTGTATTCATAGTAATATTACAATCTCTACTCAACTTCTCACTTAGCCATTTGAGACAAGCTCTACCGAAACGCTACCGAATTCCTAGCGCAACATCATTCCCATAAGCAGAATCTCTCTCGCCGTCGTAGTGCTCTCCATAATATTCCTTCATGGTGCGGTGAGCGTGGAACGAACACGCATAGAATTCCGTCGTCGATTTTATTAGCGTTCGTATACTCGCCTTGGCGTGCGGCGTTAGTGAAGGGCGCTTATTAAATTAAGTTGAACCTCTCTTAATTTCCCTCCAGTTACGTTCTCGGACCCAAGGATAGGGCGTTTGGTAATTTATTACCACTCGTCTGAGGACCCTTGTGAGGTGACCCCGAGACGAGGGATTTAAGGAAGGAACAATTTATTTTAATTTGTGGCCCCCTATCGAGGCGTCGTAGAGGATGAGTTCGGAGGAGGCGGACGTTGAGGCCGTTGATTTTCGCGCACTAGAGGAGGATCTCGTAGCGCGTCGTTCTCGTGGTGAGCTTAGTAATGGAGATTACGAGCTCATGTTGGAGGGATTACGCTCTCGTCAGCGTCGCGATCATCCCTCGCCACATGTAGAGCAAGCTGCGGGAGGCACTAGGGTGTGGGACATGGCTGCCGATGACGGAGGTGACGATGACGAGGAGGTTGATGGGTTGATGTCGCGTGGGGTCCTGCGAGGACCAACTCGGTTTAGTACGACTAGCGTCGGCGGTGTACAGGAGCGTGTTCATCGTGCGGCGGCGTCACACGAGCGTGCGAACGTAGGACGACGGAGCGTTGCTGGAGGAGGGAATGCGGAGGAGTACGATAGTGGAGCTATGCCGGGCATTACCCCGATTGGATCGATGTCGAGGGACGAGGGAATAGCCCCCAACTATGGCTTCTTCAAATTCACTCCAGACAAAATCGTCGTGCCTAGGCCACTCGAAGGACGCCACGACCTGTCGACATGGGTAGAATCGATCGAGCCGCAGCTTGAGATCGCTCAGCTAAAGCGATTCATTGACGGTACCACACCTGTTCCCCCAGCTCATGTAGTGGCGCTTCTCACACAGTTTCGCGCCATGCAGTTACTAACGTTCACCACGATTTCCCGATGCTGCTCCCCAACCGTACAGATCGCCCTTAAGGCGTGTCGCATGAAGGTAGATGCCGGTTTTCAGGCGTGGCAGTTTCTCATGCGCACGTATATGGCGAAGGACGACCTGTACATAGGTCAGTTAGAGCAGGCGCTTTCTAACCTCGAGATGGGAGAGCACGAGTCCGCCACATCCTATTGCAACCGTGCGCAGCAGATCCTAGTGAACCTGAGGATGGCCGGCGTAGATTACTCGCAGGCGTCGTACATTACTCACGTCGTGAAGGGGTTGCCGCAGCAGTACAACCTCTTACGCAGGAGTTGGACGAGGACACCCTCGCTAGCTACATTATCGAGGAGGAGTGTACGCTGGCAGCGGAGGGACGGAAGGACCAATTTCTTCCCCAGGCCAACCAGGTCTTTACCAAGAAGGGTAAGCCCCAATCCCAGCAGACTTCATCCCCTTCCCCTCCCACTACGGCACAGCAGCCTAAGACTGGGGGTGGGGTTGGAGGTGGAGGAGAGAAGTGGAAAGGGGCTAAGGATGGTCAGCCAAAGGGGGGGAAAGGTGGCTTCAAGGGGAAGTGCTACGTGTGTGGACAGACAGGGCATGTTGCTAAGTACTGTCAGCAGCGGGCAGATAAGGAGGCAGACACGGGTGGAGAGGGTTCTGGAGGCAGCGGCGCGAGTGGCAAGGGGGGCGATGGCTCTAAGGGGAGCGGGCAGTCATCATGTGCGATGGTGAAGCCCGTTGTAGAGCAGACTCCTCTTGTCGTGCTGGAGCCTGAGGCCGGGGAGGGCTTACAGGCTCTTGCAGCTGCTGTGAAGGCGAACCCGAGCGTCGTGCTACTTGATAGCGGATGCTCCCACCATCTCATGGGAGATCGTTCTGCCTTTGTGGAGATGAGCAGCGGCGGTAGTATCAAACAAGTGAAAGGCTTCAACGGCGCGCTTCAGGACGTGCAGGGGCGAGGCACAGTCGCTCTTCTTGGAGAAGGGGGCAGGCGTGTCTTGGTGTCAGACGTGCTGTACGTGCCTGGAGTGCAGGCGAGTCTTCTTTCTGCTGGGCAGCTGCGTGATAGTGGCGTGCAGCTGCTGGATGCAGGCGACGTGACTCTGCTGCGGGCACCAGATGGGTCGCTTCTTGGGCGTGCAGAGTTCAAGGGGCGTGTTCTCTGCACGAACTTCCAACCGTGTTTGTCGCAGCAGCAGGAAGGCGAAACGGTGGCACTTCGTACCTTGACGACGGGCGTGCGGTCTAAGGTGGACATGTGGCATGCGCGTATGGCACACGTTGGTATTGATGCCATCGAGCGCACTGCGTCTCACGGGTCAGTGAAGGGCTTGGACCTGGAGAAGGGGGGCAAGTCAGGCATACCGTGTGTCTCCTGTGTTGGGGGGAAGATCACTCGTCATACCTTCCCGTCAGTGGGTGCGGAGGAGGATGAGTTGCTTGGAGTGGTGCATGCTGACCTGTGTGGCCCTTTCCGTGAAACAGCTAAGGACGGCAGCCGCTACTTCCTGGTGCTGAAGGATCGCAAGTCGCGGTACGTCTGGGCCTACCCCTTGGCTCAGAAGAGTGATGCGCTGGCGGCGTTCCAGAAGTGGCTCCCGATGGCAGAGCGGCAGTGCAAAACCACGGTGCAGGCGCTGCGCACTGATCGGGGTGGCGAGTTCTTGGGGCATGACTTCACGCTCTTCCTCGACGGCAAAGGCATCATCCATGACCTCACGTGCCCGTACACGCCGGAGCAGAACGGGATGGCCGAGAGGGAGATGCGCAGCATTGTGGAGGCGGTGCGGACGATGCTACTGCACATGGGTGTACAGCATCATTGGTGGCACCTGGCGTTGGCGCAGGCCGTCTGGGTGCGCAACCGCGTGGAGCACGCCTCGCTGCCCTCTGGTGTGACGCCGTACGAGCTCGCCTTTCGACACAAACCCGATGTCAGTATGGTGCGGGTATGGGGCTGCATGGTGCAGTACATGGTGCCTCAGTCGCAGCGTGGGGGGAAGCTGGCACCAAAGGCTCGCTGGGGGTTGCACTTGGGGGTGTCCGCAGCGAGCAAGGGCTGGACTGTGCTGGACTTGGAGTCCAACCGCCTCATCACCACTGTGGAAGCTGTTTTCTATGAGACCATGTCCCTGGCAGGATGGAAGGCTTGGCACCAGCAGGAGCATGCGGGGCGTCCGATGCCCTATGAGCCCCTTCCCTCCCTCTTCCCGATCACTCTTGAGGAGGCGGTGGAGGAGGAGGAGGTGGTCGCACCTCCTGCTATGCCCTATGTCCCTACCTCGGTCCCCACCCCACCTCCGCCTTCAGTTTACCCTCGTGTGGCTCCCCTGCCCTGCCTTCTTCCTCCTCACCCCCCTTGGCTTCCCCTCCTCCTCCTGTTATACCCTCTTCCCTTCCCCCCTCCATCCCTCTTGCACCTGCTCCACCCTCCTCTTCGTCTTCCACGGCGCCGCCCGTTGGTGAGGGGGGGATAGTGGTGCCACCGTCTGTGGAGATCACCGACGGGCAGCGCCTTGAGACTGAGCAGCTGCAGGACGAGAGCAGTATGGATGGAGTACAGCAGAGTGGGGGGCAGGAGATAGGGGAGCAGCAGTTAGGGGAGCAGCAGAGTGGGGAGCAGCAGATAGGGGAGGAGCAGATTGAGGAGCAGCAGATGGTGGATCAGCAGCTAGAGGAGCAGCAGACAGGGGAGCCGCAGACAGGGGAGCCGCAGACAGGGGAGCAGGAGCTGTGGGGAATCAGGGACAGTGGTCGTGTGTTGGCTTCTGGGACGATCACTGCACCGCTGCGTCGCTCCACTCGCATCACTCGTGGTATCCCGCCTCTTAAGTATGCTTGGGCTTTGGTGATTGAGCCAGCGGGATTGGATGACGAGGAGGAGGACGAGGAGTGGACGGACCTGGATCCTGATGTGGTGGCCGACCCTGAGAGGCAGTGGGATATAGCGAAGATGACAGTGAAGGAGGCCTTGGGCTGCTGGAAGGGCGACAAGGTGAAGGAGGCGATGGATGAGGAGATGCGGAGCTTGATTGAGCAGGGGACGTGGGAGTTGGTTCCGCGTCCGCCAGGGGTGAATGTGATGAAGAACCGCTGGATCCTGAACACCAAGTTCCGACCTGATGGGGTAGTAGAGCGTGAGAAGGCGCGGCTGGTGGTGAAGGGGTTCACGCAGGTGGCAGGGGTGGACTATGAGGAGACGTACGCCCCTGTGGGAAGCTATGTGACGGCGCGTGTGCTTCTAGCGATTGCAGCTGCACTCGATTTGGAGCTGATGCAGCTGGATGTGAAGAACGCGTTCCTCCATGGCGTGCTGGACCGTGACCTTTACATGGAGCAGCCGAGCTACTACGAGGATGGGACCCCTCGTGTCTGTAAGTTGCTGAAGAGTTTGTATGGGCTCAAGCAGAGCCCGATGCTGTGGTATGAGGCCTTGGATGGGGTGCTGCTTGGGGCTGGATGGAAGAAGAGCCAGGTGGATGAGGCTCTGTACTTCAAGAGTGATGCTGAGGGGGAGATGTGCTGGCTGCTGGTGTATGTGGATGACTTGCTTGCTGCCAGCCGCAGTCAGAGCATGCTGGGGGAGCTGCGTGAGCTGCTGCAGAGTGCGTTTCAGCTGCGGGAGATTAGCCCTGTGGAGAAGTACTTGGGGTTACAACTGATTCGGGACAGGCCTACGAGGAGGCTGTGGCTGCACCAGGGGGCCTATGTGGACAAGGTCCATAGGCGCTTCTTCGACGGGGAGCAGCCGCTGCGAGTGCCTCGCACCCCCCTTTCCTCTGACCCTTTCAGTGTGCAGACCTTCGGGGACGTGAGATGGCAGTCTCGTCAGGAGGAGGAGTACAGACAGAAGGTGGGATCCTTGCAGTTCGCGGCCTGTACCACCCGTCCCGACATTTCCTTCGCCTGCAGCAAGCTGGGGTCGGGCCAGACAGTGCGGAGTGACCAGCACTGGAAGGAGTTGGACCGGTGCTTGGCGTACCTGGTGGGGAGCAGGGATGTGGCGCTGGAGTTTGGTGGCGGGCCGGAGTCCTTGGAGCTGGTGGGCTACGCCGATGCTGATGATGCAGGAGACAAGCAGAACAGGACCAGCACTGGTGGCTACATCTTCGTGCTCGGGGGTGCTGCTGTCTCTTGGGCGAGCCAGAGGATTCGTTGCGCCACGCTCTCCTCCACTGAGTCTGAGTACGTTGCTGCTGTGGAGGCTGGGAAGGAGGCGCGCAGGCTGCGCTTCCTGCTGGCAGAATTTCAACTGCTGAGGAGTGAGGAGCCCACAACCCTCTTTGTGGACAACTCATCCGCCATTTCAGTGGCAGGTGGCATGGGGCTCAAGGGGAGCCTCAAGCACATGGAGCGTCGTCATATGTGGCTGCAGCACATGGTCAAGCGCAGGAAGCTGCAGTTGCAGTACATCCCTACGAGCGAGCAGCCAGCTGACTACCTCACGAAGGCATTGCATTTCCCCGCCTTCAGTCGTTGCTTCGAGGCTGTGGGGCAGGTGAGGCTCTCGAGCGAGGGGAGTGAGACCTAGACACTCCTTGATGTGGTTGGTGCCATGGCCTATCCATGGCTGGTGCGGTGCGTGTTTGCACTTTGAGAGTGCTTCGTTTGTGTGTGTCTCCCTTTATTTTGGTGTGTATGTGTGTATGCATGCCCTGTGATTATAAAGGGCCTTGCTGTAGTATGGCAGGGGAGTGTTAGAGGGCCCTACGACAGCAAGGGCCCTCGACGATGTGTGTTGACTTGGCAGGTCGATGAACGACCAAGACTGTACGCGGCCCTGCACCGACCTTATGACGTCGTGTGACTATGATGGCGCTAATGAAGTCACTGCTGGGGTGGTGCTAGCTTAGGGAGTCGTGAGCGTGCTTCTTGGATGGTCTTGGTAGTTGTGGGTGATTCCCTGTGAGTCTCGCCATTTCTAGGTGTGTTGGGAGAATTGGCGAGCCCGGCATTGACTTCCCTGCTGAGTCAGGTTGGGATTGGCCGAGGCGCGGTTCACCCATCCACACGACAGTTTCGTGGGGTTGGGTTACTCCGCAGCGCCACGCCAACTTTGTGCAACTTCCCCGTAGCCTATATCTATCTTGTGTGTTTGCTTTTGTATTCATAGTAATATTACAATCTCTACTCAACTTCTCACTTAGCCATTTGAGACAAGCTCTACCGAAACGCTACCGAATTCCTAGCGCAACATCATTCCCATAAGCAGAATCTCTCTCGCCGTCGTAGTGCTCTCCATAATATTCCTTCAGTCGAGTCAGGCAGGTCACCGCGTGTCCTGCTGTCATCGTACCTTCTCCATTTCTTGGTCCAGCGTAACAACGTTCTCGTGCATACGCGCGATCTGGTCGCAATGAACCCGCCGCAACGCGCATGAGCCAACCGATATTGTACCTTCTCCATTTCTTGGTCCACCGTGACGACGTTCTCGTGAATACGCGCGATTTGGGCGCAACGCAACGAACACGCCGCAACGCGCATGCCATGCGCCAAATATCTTTGTACCTTCTCCATTTCTTGGTCCACCGTGACGACGTTCTCGTGAATACTCGCGATTTGAGCGCCATGCTCTTCGATCGTCTCCAGCGTCTGTCCCCCGATGGCAATGGTCTGCTCCGTGATTTGTAGGAGATTATGAGTCGCGTCCGTTAACTCGTTATTCTTCCGCAGCGCCTCGTCCTCGAGCTCTTTAAGCGTCTTCTCGCCGCCGCCGCTGCTGGATGATGCGGCGCGCTGCGAGGCGGGAACCCACTTGGCGTTGGAGCCCCAATCGTCGTCATCGTCGTCTTCGATGACTTGCTTACCCTTGTTGTCGCGAGGCGCCATGGTTTCAACCAATTGGTTTCAACCTTTGAATTCAGCCTCTTAATGCTACGCGTCGTGTGATTAAGGGTGCGGCGGGAATGATGCATCTTTAGGGAATGCGGGGAAGAAGAAGGTTCGCCGGGGGGGGGGGGGGAGAAAGGGGAGTTGACGGGGAGGAAAGGTAGTGGTGGGAGAAGCAGACACGTCACGATCACGGGTCACGGACCACGGACTACGGTCACAGCATTCGTCCTTACGGCAGATGAGCTACAACACGGGAGACGGCAGTAATGACGGCGCAGTTCTCGAGGTGCGGGGAGCGGGGGACGGATCAAATGAAGCGAGGTGATTGGTAGAAGGACTAAAGATATAGTTCAAGATAATAAAGTTGAGAGGGGAGGGATGGGGCTGGGGGGGGGGGGGCGAACACAGTCCCATCCGCAACCTGCTGTGTGAGGGCACGCTGTGACCACCGAGCGATTCGCCGGTACGCCTTGTTTCCTCCCGAACCGCGATTTGTTTTGCCTGGGACAGGGGTGGGGGATGTCCCCTATTTTCGCGCTCGAGACGCGTACGAGTTGTGCTGGCAGGGATTGGAAAACTACTTGAAAAGACGCGGGAGGTGTTGACGATCTTGACGAATCTTCGCATCCAATGAGAAGCAGTCACGTCAGGATTGCGTCTATCGTAACCAGAATTGGCTCTCCGGGGTCGGGCCAATATCAGCCGCACTCACATTTTGCCAGTGCATTCAGTCTGCCCTAGCTCCCTACCTCAGGCATTTTCAATGGATATTATTTTGTAAGGTAGGAAAGGTACAGTACGTGATTGAACGGAGGTACAGAAGTGGTTGGATCGTCTACCATGTCCCAAATCTCCGTTACTGCAGCACTAGATGCAAGCAAAGCATGGTTGGTTGTTTCACAAAATCTCCTCGGTGGTGATCTCAGCAAATAAAAATCCATGTACATGGTGGAACTATCAGGTACCCTAATCAAACAACAAAAAGGGGAGGTGGATACAGTAGGATATATATACTAGAAGTCTCGGCAACAGATAAACCACTGCAGGGTCGTTTAGTCAGCACCAGCAGAGGACAGCAACACACAGCTACGTAGCAGGCGAAAGAAAGAAGCAGCGGGATTACCGAGAGAAATGCAGGACCCTAACCCAGCACCAACAGACGGGCACGGGAGACGAGGGAGAGACGGCAAGCAGATGACTCCTCGGAAGGCAAGCAGATGCCAAGGCTAAAGACAAGGGTTGTCTTGAGATGAGGGTCAGGGGGTAGCTGCTTCGGCTGGGATTGGTGGCTCGGGTTGGCTAGCGCTTGTTGAGCAGCTTGGCGGCGCGCTTGTTGGACTGCTTCACTCTGCTGTTGATCTCCGTCACATCGTTTGACAGATGGTCCAACGCCTTGTCTTGCCTGGAGGATGGGAATGGAGGTGGGAAAAGGAATGGGGATGGGAAGGGACGGTCGGTTAGCTGTCTATGGTGGGCTAGCACGCTTGCCAAGCAGCACTCCCATATCCATCAAAGCACTCCCATATCCATCTCAACACTCCCATATCCATCTCAACACTCCCATATCCATCTCAACACTCCCATATCCATCTCAGCGCCCACCTCAGCTCTCACTTGCCCATCTCCGACCCAATAGTCATGCCCTAGTACTTGTCTCAGCTCTCACAACATGTCCATCTCATCACCCACACTCACTTTTCCATCTCAGACCCCGTGTCCAAGGCCATGTTCTTCAGAGCGTCCAGCCCAGGTGAAAGCGGAAGCAAAGGTGAGGAAGCAGATAGAGGGAGGCGAGAACAGGATAGAGAAGGCAACTACGTGACTCACTTTTCCATCTCGGACCCCATGTCCAAGGCCATGTTCTTCAGCGCTAGTAATCGTCTCAGCCCTCACATGCCCATCTCATCACCCATAGAGGCAGACAGGCAACGTGTGACTCACTTTTCCATCTCCGACCCCATGTCCAGTGCCATGTTCTTCATCGCGTCCAAGCACTCATCTCAGCACTCTCATGTTCATCTCAGTGCCCACCTCAGCAGCTCACTTGACATGCCATGTTAACACTCACTTTTCCATCACGGACCCCATGTCCATGGCCATGTTCTTCAGCGCTAGTACTCATCTCAGCTCTCACACTCCATCTCATCACCCAACCCCACACTCACTTTTCCATCTCATCACCCAACCCCACACTCACTTCTCCATCTCATCACCCATCTCCCCACTCACTTTTCCATCTCGGACCCCATGTCCAGGGCCATGTTCTTCAGCGCATCCAGCCCAGAGCTCACATCGTCCAAAACCTCGTCCTGGAACTTGCGCTCCATCTGATTGGGGGGGGGGGGGGAGGGAATGGGGGGGGGAGGGCGGAGTGGAAGGGGGGTCAACAACAAGGCCCCATCATTCACATCGTCCAGTACCTCGTCCTGGAACTTGCGCTCCATCTGCGCAGGCAGGGGGGGGGGCGTTGGGGGCAGGGCAAAGGTGGGTGGTCAAGGTGTGGGAGAAAGAGAGAGAGAGAGAGAGAGAGAGAGAGAGAGAGAGAGAGAGAGAGAGAGAGAGAGAGAGAGAGAGAGAGAGAGAGAGAGAGAGAGAGAGAGAGAGAGAGAGAGAGGGAGGGAGGCAACACCAGCGTCCAGCCCATCGCGCACATCGTCCAGCACCTCGCCCTGGAACTTGCGCTCCATCTGCAACCGAGGGGAGGGGAAACGGTGTGGGAGAGTGGGGGTTGCGGGGGAACCACATCGTCCAGCACCTCGTCCTGGAACTTGCGCTCCATCTGCAACCGAGGGGAGGGGAAACGGTGTGGGAGAGTGGGGGTTGCGGGGGAACCACATCGTCCAGCACCTCGTCCTGGAACTTGCGCTCCATCTGTTGGGGGGGGGGGGGAAGGGGGAAGGGGAGAAAGAGTTGGGGAGCGGAGGGGAGGGATGGGGGGTCAACAGAGGCCCATCGCTCACATCGTCCAGCACCTCGTCCTGGAACTTTCGCTCCATCTGCAGCGCGCCCTCAGGAGAAGAACAGGAGAAGAGTGAGGGAGCGAGGGAGGGTGGAGGGGGGAGGGACGGGGAGGGAGGGGTGGTGAGGGAGTTGAATGTTACCTCTGTACCAGAGTGGGAAGGGGGGGGAGGGGGGGAGTGGGGTGTGTGAGTGCGAAAACACCATCGTCCACCATAGGGAGCGAAAAAGGTGGAGAGGAGGGTCAGGAGAGGGGCAAGGAGCTCGTGGGGAGGGGCGGCAGAGGAACGGGGAGGGCGAGGAGGGGCGGCGGAGGGGCGAGGAGGGGCGAGGAGGGGCGGGGTGGGGCGAGGAGGGGCGGGGAGGGGCGAGGAGGGGCGGGGTGGGGCGAGGAGGGGCGAGGATGGGCGAGACTTTAGGAGTCACACTGTCACACTGATTCATCTCTCACCTCGATCTCCCTCATCGCTGTCCTGCTTTCTCCATGGCTTTAGCCTTCAAAAGTTGCCTGCCCTGCCTCATTATTTCGCCTAAAAGTCATACTCACGACAGCTCCTCCTTAGTCACAGTCACGTACAGTCATCATAGCCCTCTCTCACTATCTTCTCCATTGCCGTCACGCCCTCCATGCCTTTAGGGGCGCCGTGCCGTCCCTGAGCCCCCCTCCTTAGTCACACTCGTGTACAGTCACCATAACTCAGTCACCATCTAGCCTCTCTCACCTCGATTCTCTCCATCGCCGACACGCCCTCCGCGCCTTGCCAGGAGGGCGCCGTGCTTTTGAGGTGCCTCAAAAGGAGGGCGCCGTGCTTTTGAGGTGCCTCAAAAGGAGGGCGCCGTGCTTTTGAGGCGCCTCAAAAGGAGGGCGCCGTGCCCTCCCTGAGCCCCCCTCCTTAGTCACACTCGTGTACAGTCACCTTTGACCCTCCTACCTCGATCTTCTCCATTGCTGTCATGCCCTCCTTGGCTTTGGGAGGCGCCGCGCCCGCCTTAGGCTCCGACAACCCCAAGCCCTCGCGGCTCGCCGCGTCCCCTGATGCCGAGTCCTTCTTGTTGGCTGCACGCGGGGGAAAGAAGCGGGGGGCGGGAAAACAAGGCGAAGAGAGGGGCGGGGGGGGGGGGGGGGGGGGGAGGAGGGGAAGGGGGAAGGAAGAAAAAGGCAGGGGAAAGGAGGTATGGGCGGGGGAGTGCCTCGGCTGCGTAAACACGCGCTGAAGGTGAGAGTGGGTGCATCTGATTGGGCGTAACAAGGAAGTACTTTTCTCTCCCCGTCTTGTGTGTGCATGGATCTTAGCCCCCAGCTCCCCGCTCCCACCCCCCTTTCCCCCGCCCCCCCTCCCATCCCCCCCCCCCCCCCCTCCCCCCCACCTTCCCCCAACCTCGCCCCTCTCCCCGTTGGAAAATTAGGTCTTTAATCGCCGTACCTGAAGTCTTGGGTCCCGTGATCTTGTGACCCTTCTTCGGCTTCCAGCCGAACGAAAACATCCCGCCGAGCTTGCTCAGAAGCTTCTCGGACTGGCGATTGGGAGAGACGGAAGGAGTGGAACGCGAGAGAGGGAGGGGAGGGGAAGGGGCGGGAAGGAGGAGAGGGAGGGTGGAAAGGGGAATATGTTCAGAAGCTTCTCGGACTGGCGATTGGGAGAGACGGAAGGAGTGGAACGCGAGAGAGGGAGGGGAGGGGAAGGGAGAGAAATGGCGGGGGGGAGTTTTTAGAAGCTTCTCGGACTGGCGATTGGGAGAGACGGAAGGAATGGAACGCGAGAGAGGGAGGGGAGGGGAAGGGAGATAAATGGCGGGGGGGGAGTTTTTAGAAGCTTCTCGGACTGGCGATTGGGAGAGACGGAAGGAATGGAACGCGAGAGAGGGAGGGGAGGGGAAGGGAGATAAATGGCGGGGGGGAGTTTTTAGAAGCTTCTCGGACTGGCGATTGGGAGAGACGGAACGTATGGAACGCGAGAGAGGGAGGGGAGGGGAAGGTAGATAAATGGCGGGGGGGAGTTTTTAGAAGCTTCTCGGACTGGCGATTGGGAGAGACGGAAGGAATGGAACGCGAGAGAGGGAGGGGAGGGGAAGGGAGATAAATGGCGGGGGGGGGTTTTAGAAGCTTCTCGGACTGGCGATTGGGAGAGACGGAACGAATGGAACGCGAGAGAGGGAGGGGAGGGGAAGGGGCGGGAAGGAGGAGAGGGAGGGTGGAAAGGGGAACTTGTTCAGAAGCTTCTGAGACTGACGAGAGGGAGAGACGCCGGGAAACAAATAAAGAGGAGAGTGAAGGTGAGTGAGAGGGACGGTGGGGGATACGGAGGGTGACGTTGGGAGGTTGTTGAGAAGCATACTGGCAGGAAGCAGGGAGGGGGGAAATTGGAAACGCGTACTTGATCACAGCAATTTCGGACTGTAACAGGGAAGAACGGGAAAAGAGACTTGCTTCAAAGATTCTCAAACACCCAGCACGGAGAAACTGAAGGAAGAGCACAGAACATAAAAAAAGCGGCGAGGGGCATGTAACAAAGGCGACGGACGGAACGGCGAGAAGACGCGGCGAGCAGCAAGGAGGTACGGAAAGGCCAGAAAACGCAATGGCGTTAGCTGAGACACAGACACGGGTAACGCGACACCACGTCGTCTTTAGAGCCGACTCGAAAGCTACCCTCGCTGAGCCCTCTGCTACCAAGCTATACATGCCAGCATGCACGTCGGAAACCTAGCACGTCGCAACGAGCACGTCGCAAGGAGAATCGTACCTTCTCCATTTCTTGGTCCAGCGTAACGGCGTTCTCGTGTATACGCGTGATTTGGTCGCCTTGCTCCTTAAGCGTCACCAGCGTCTGTCCCGCGACGCCCTTCGTCTGCTCTGTGATTCGTCGCAGATTGAGAGTCGCGTCCGTTAACTCGCTGTTCTTCTGCAGCGCCTCGTCCTCGAGTTCCTTAAGCGTCTGCTCGCCACCGCCGCCGGTTGCGGCGCGCTGCGAGGCGGGAACCCACTTGGCGTTGGAGCCCCAATCGTCGTCGTCATCTTCAACGACTGGTTTACCCGTGTTGCGACGCGCCATAGGTTCGACCTTTTAATATCAACCTCTTGGTTTCAGCCTCTTGGTTTTAGCCTCTTTGTTTCAGCCTCTTACTGCTAAGCGTGGTGTAATTAAGCGTTATCAGACCTCGACCTCTGACTCGCACGGCGCTCGCGGGTGTTTAATCTCCGCGATGAAGTGAACGAGACCGCGAGCAACGAGGAATAGAACTTTACAGGAGACGGGACACTTCACGCTTGAAGAAGCCGAGAAATGGGCTGGTGAAGTGCAGTGCTGGGCACTCGTACTGCTGATGGTGACAGCTGGAGGTTGAAACGAAACAAACTTCAAGGGCGCGGCGGGGATGTCGATGGGGGGGAAGAAGAATGTTCGTGGGGGAAAAGTGGGGGTTAGGGGGAAGAAAGGTACAGTTGTGACGTCCAGGGGCCGGGGGGGAGAAGACCGTTGGGCGCTGTGGGGTGGTAAAAGGACAGGTGGGGCGGTTCTCTAGGTGCGGGCTGCGGTGTAATGGGGGGGCTTATCCGCAACCAGCTGTGTGAGAGCGCGCGCGGAAATGCAGCTTGCCAGAGAGAGCTCCGCGCACGAAGGTGGCAGCAATGCGCGGGAGAAGGGGGTAAAAGGTGAGAAGGTGGCTGGTTCGGGAAGGGGGGGAAGAAGGGCGGAGCGGAGCGCGTCAAGTTCTCCGATTATTGGTCCTCGTTTCCGATTGGGTTGGGTTTTGAGATTGGGGACAACGACGCGGGCGGGTTTGACTGCACTGTATCGGAGCGGGAGAAAAAACGACAGGGACGCTGTTGACAGAGGAAACTGTTCATGGAGGACCATCACATTATCAGAACCATGCTGCCTGATCCGACACCCGTTGTAGAAGTAAAAAAGACAGAGTTATTACATCACAAGCATCATTGGATTTCGAAGCAAAGAACAAGCATACTTCCACAAATTTACATAATTAATAATGCTAGTTGGAACCTAAAGTACAACACAAACAACATTCAGGAGAAAAGGAGCAGCAGCAGCTGCAATCAGAAAGATGAACACGAGGGGAGATGCAGGGCATTGAGGCAGCACCAGCAGGCAGAGAGCCACCACATCTGCAGGAAACGAGGGAGAGAGTACTGAGGCGCCTCAACTCTTGAGGACTTCCGAGGTGAGGCGCCTCAAAAGGGAGAGACAGCAATCATTTGAAAAGCTGAAGGCTCAAGCAGCTGCTTAGGCTGGGCTAGCTGGCTCGGGTGGTTGGCCCTGGAGGTGGCTCAGGTGGTTGGCCCGGGGTGGCTCGGGTGGTTGGCCCTGGACGTGGCTCGGGTGGTTGGCCCTGGAGGCGTCTCGGCTAGCTGTTTGGGCTAGCGCTTGTCGAGCAGATCGTTGGTGCGCTTGTTGGCCTGCTTCAATCTGTCGTTGAGCGCCGTCAAGTCCTTTGATAAATGGTCCAGCGCCTGGCTCTGTCTGGCGGGTGGTGGGTGGTGAGGGAGGAAGGGAGAGGGGGGGAGGAGGAACGGAAATGAGGGCCAGGGGCATAGCGAGCTTGTTGGCCTGGTTCACTCTGCTGGTAAGCGCCGTCAAGTTGTCTGACAGATGGTCCAGCGCCTGGCTTTGGCTGACGGGTGTATCTACTCTATCTGCATAACTGCTGATCCCTGTCGCATCGCATCGGCTGAAGATGGTCCAGCCACACCGTCTGACAGATGCCTTGTCTTGCCTGCCGTGCATGGAAAGGGCGGGAGGAGGAGGGCTGGGTTTTGTGCCTAATATTACCATCTCCTCCGCTTTCCCAAAGCAGCACGCCCCCGTAATGCCCTTCCCACTCCTTCCTCTCCACTCGCGCACCTCACGCCTCACCTCTGGTGATTCTTCTTCGGCTTCCCTCCAAACGAAAGCATCCCGCCGAGCTTGCTCAGAAGATTCTCCGACTGGCAGCAGCGAGAGACGGGAGGAGCGGAGCGGAAGGGGAGAGGTGGGGTTGCGGGAGGGTTGGGGTGAGGAGGAGAGGAGGGTGGCAGGGGGAAGTCGTACAGACGCTGCTCGGACTAACGAAGGGGAGAGACGGAGGAAACTAGAAGCATAAACTTGCACAGAAAATGCAGGGCAGAGCGAGGGAGCGCGGGACGGAAGGAATGGCAACTAGACGCGGCGAGCAGCAGCGCGGCACGGGAAAGTTGTCTATAAGTTGTCACAGGATGGAGGTGCACATGGATTGCTGTGGCACAGGCATGAGTCGCATCGCCACGTTGTCTATAGTTCGTCTCAAAACGTATAGCGTTAAGCACTCCGCTACCATGTTTTAAAGTCAGAACGTATAGCGTAAAGCACTCCGCTACCACGTTACCCGCGACAAGCACGTCGCAGAAAGCACGTCGCAGAAAGCGCGTCGCAGAAGCACGTCGCAGAAAGCGCGTCGCAGCGAGCATGTCGCAGCGTGGTCCAACTGATCATGTATGCCCTGCGACGTACTCGTCTGTTTCTAAGGCGCCTCAGAAATAGGTCCCACCGTAATTATCCCATTCCTTTGGTCCAGTGTCACATCGTCTTGCTCCGCGGCGGATTAAGCGACAGCGGAGCGCAGCGGACTCAAGACCTGGCCGAAATATGGGACTGGCTGTTGTGCCATGTGTAGTGGCGAGGTGACACCCCAAGCTAAACAAGACTGCCCGCTGTTCCTCGTGATAACATAAATTCTTTTTGAGAGGGAGGCATTAATGTTTTCCCGATGCTAAGAACTCAAACATCATTACACACAAGTAACACAGAATTGGTGTAAGGCTACAACTTAAGGCACAACACCACAATAGAGACGACAAAACAAGAATAAGCCTACACTATCTCGACAGATTTTGCCGGAACCCGTGGCTTGTCTTTCTCAAAGCTCTCACAACAAAAGCTGACTTGGTCCAGCACAAAGTCAAAGACGTATGCTATACTGAATAACCCAATCAAAATGGAGAAAGCTATGTAGGACCACTGTCAAGGGGGGAGGGCATGGGATGGGAGGGAGGGCATGGAAGAGGGAAAGCATGAGTTACAAGCACGAGTGGTAAGAAAGAAGATTGGCGGTTCACCTAAAAAAAAATGAGATGTTAAACTCACGTCAAGGTCGTATCCAAGCTTGGAAGTGGCAAGATCAAACCCAATGTAGGAGTTTGCCCACGCGATGGCCACCGTGCCGACGCCAATCACCCAGTGCAGCGCAAACCAGGATGGACGGCTGGGATGCTTCTTGAGCGGCCTCAGCTGCCCCACGATTGGCTGCGCAACAATCAGCACCATGACGGCCAATCCGAGCTGTCCGTGTGTCGACTGCAATGATTGCGACCCCTTTTCCACGAATGCCATGATGATTCCAGCGAGTGCGAGCAGCACAGCGGAGAGCATGAGCCACTTGTGCACCTCAAACGCCATGGGCTTGCTCACCCATGGCTTCCTGCCAACTGTTCCCCCTGTTGCTGCTGCACCCCCTGCTGCGCCTGATACTGTTGCTACTGCTGCTGCTACGGGTGGACCGCCAACGGAAAGAGCAACAAGAGCCGGTGCATCTTCTGCCATCACGCCGCTGGGAAGACTGCTTTTAGGGGGACTGCTTTTAGGGGGGCAGCCTTTAAGGGGACTGCCTTTAAGGGAACTGCCTTCCTCCTCTGCCAATGCTGCTGCCCCACCGTGCTTCCCACCAAGCATCGGCTCCCCCAACCCACCAGCCGCTGCTGTGCCTGCTGCTGCTGTGCCTGCTGCTGCTGCTGCTGCTGCTGCTGCTGCTGTCCCTGCTGCTGTTGCTTGCACCAGGGTTATGTGCAGCGCCAGGGGCAGCATGGTGCACAGGCATGGGCTTATCGGCTAGGAAGAGCCGCGATGTGAGGATGGCAGCAGGCATGAGTATGCCAAAGGCGACAGTGAGCAGCCATGCGTGCACCGTGTAGAGCGTGGCGCTGCTGCTGCTTGTTTCCCCGTCCTCGGATGCTCCTGTTGCGAAGTTGACTGTAGCAGAGCCTCTGGTAACGGGGGTTTGAAGGGAAGGGACAGAGAACATGAGTATGGCAAAGGCCACTGTGAGCAAGCAACCATGCATGCACGGTGTACAGAGCGATGCTGCCGCTGCTACCCTCGCCAACATCTGATGCTCCCGTCGCAACGTTGACCGTAGCAGAGCTTCTGATAACGGGGATAGGAAGGGAGGAGGGCAGGATGGGAGAGAGAGGAGACGAGGGTCAAAGGCCACTGTGATCAGCCACGTGTGCACGGTGTAGAGCGTGGCACTGCTGCTGCTTGATTCGCCCTCCTCTGAAGCCCCCGTCGCAAAGTTTATTGTAGCAGAGCCCCTGTTGGTGGGGATTGGGGAGGGACAGAAGAGCATGGGCACCAAAGGCCACTGTGAGCAGCCACGCGTGCACGGTGTAGAGCGTGGCACTGCTGCTGCTTCCCGTCTGATGCTCCCGTCACAAAGTTGACTGTAGCAGAGCCTCTGATAATGGGGATAAGAAGGGACGTGGCCAGAGAAGGGGAAGAGGAGGGAAGGGCACCACGTGAAGAGAACAAGGTAAGCGGAAAGGGAGCTATGGGAATGCGGCATGGGCATGCAGCATGGCACTTTTTTTTGAGGCGCCGAGGCATGAGATTTGGTATGGAGTGAATGCACGAGACTCACGCTTTAGGCCCGTGGTCGGCCAGTTGCTGCGAGTTATTGCGCGAGTAAGCCCAGATGACAGCGCTGCTGTCCACTGGGAACTCCCCATCGCTCATCGACTGCTCAAACTTCACTTCACCACTGTCCGCCCATTGCCCGTCTCCACGGCCGCGTTGGTAACCGCAAGCGACATCAAAGTCAATGAGAGTCGCTACAAAGTGAATGCATGGTGGCCTGAGAGGCGGAGACTCACGCATTAGGCCCATGGTCCGCCAGTTGCTGCGAGCCATCCCGCGAGTAAGCCCAGATGACAGCACTGCTGCTCACGGGGAACTCCCCATCGCTCATCGACCGCTCAAACTTCACCACCGTCCGCCCATTGCCCAATTCCACAACCGTGTTGGTAACCGCAAACGAGCTGGTAACCGTGACATCGCTGGCGCCATAACCCGTGATTGAATACGCCCCCACAGCCGCTGCAGCATTCCCGGTAGTCAGGAGAGTGTCAGTGGGGAGGTTGCCGATGGCGGCTTCAGCAGGGTACATGCGTCCAGAGGCAGACCATCCGAGAGACACCCACCCACTTGTCGCTGCTTCTGCTGCCAGGTAAATGGTGTTGGTACTGCTGGTTTTCCAGTGCAGTATGAAGCTGAGGGGATGGGAGAAGTGTACGATGGGGGAGAATGAGTGACGAGACGAGATCGGGTAAACTCGCTTGGTAGTTCCAACCAGTTGCTGCTGTTGCGGCTGCTGCTGATCCATTCCCCATGCCCCATGCCTCATACCCCATGCACCATGCCTCATACCCCATGCCTCATACCCCATGCACCATGCCCCATGCCCCATGCCCCATGCCTCATACCCCATGCCCCATGCCCCATTCCCCATGCCCCATGCCTCATACCCCATGCCCCATGCCTCATACCCCATGCACCATAACTCCTTCCTGCCCCACGCCATGTGACATGGCTCCTTAGCACTCACTTGTCGCTACTGAGTTGCACCATGCAGTCACATCCGGCCAGGGATGGTTCCGTGCATGTATTGCTGCTTGTGAGACGTCTCAACGGCTCACCACTCACTCACTCATCTACCCCACATGGCTCTCGGCACTCACTTGTCGCCGCTGAGTTGCACCATGCAGTCATATCCGCTCAGGGATGACCGCCACTCACTTTCACGCACTGTTGCTTGCAGGACGTCTCAAAGATCTGACCACTCATGTATCCCTGCCCACATGCCCCTTGGAACTCACTTGTTGCCGCTGAGTTGCACCATGCAATCATATCCGGCCAGGGATGATGCCGTGCAGGCATTGCTGCTGCTGCTACTATCGGATGCTGCTGCTGACGTGGCGCCCAGTGATTGGCTGTCGGAGCCCTCAGCAGATGCAGAGGTGCCGTTGTTGGCAGAAGCAGCAGAGGAGCAAGTGAAATCCACTCGAACGACTCCACTGAGCACATGTGACAACAATGGGGGTGACAAAAACGGGGGTGAGAAGAACGGGGGTGACAATAACATGAGAACAGATACTGAGTAACCGACGGGAGTAAGAGGGCGAATGAGAACAGCAAAGGAAGCTTGTTGACTGAAAACGAGCCATTGCCGGTAAGCAACAACGTGGTAACCAGAAGGTGTGTAACAGTGTGGTGACCAGCAGGTGTGTAACAGTGTGGTAACCAGCAGGTGTGTAACAATGTGGTAACCAGCAGGTGTGTAACAGTGTGGTAACCAGCAAATGAACTCACTCGTTCTGGTTGTGGAAGTCCAGTGCCTGCGAGCCGGATCCAGAAAACGCCCACACGAGGGTATTTACCCCAGTAAAATCCACCGGGACTATTCCCCCGTCCCCTTCCGTCCGGGTAAACTTCACCACAGTCGCTCCGTTACTAGCCGCCTCAGTACTCGCTTCAGTGACCGAAAAACTGCTGGTGACCGTAACATCGGACATCTGGTAACCAGTCATGGCATACGCAGCAACCTCGTTTCCTGGAAGGTTCCCGATGACAGCGTCAGCGGGGGCCATCCGGCCGTCCGTTGACCAACCGATGGAGATCCAACCGTTCTCAGCCCCACTGCCCTGCTGTGCCTCAAGAGCCAGTCGCAGCTGTGCTGTTCCCCCGTTATTTCCACTGCTGCTGCTGGCGCTGCTGCTGCTGCTGCTGCTGCTGCTGCTGTTGGTTGGGGTGGTGCCACTAACGAGCGTCCAGTGGAGGAGGAGCCCGTTCGTTAGAGTCACAGAGTGCTCATAACCTGAAAGGGACGAGGCCTGGCAAACTGACCCTGCACCAGATCCACCGCCCACTCCTGCTCCTTCTCCCCCTTCCCCTCCTTCCCCTCCTTCCCCTCCTTCCCCTCCCTCCCCTCCCTCCCCTCCGTCTCCCCTCCCCCCTTCCTGCTCCCCCTCTCCGTTTCCCCACTGCTCCCACTCCTCCCCGTCTCCCCACTCTCCCCCCTCCTGCTCACCACCATGCTCACTCCCATGCTCATGGTCTCCGTCGTGGGGAGGAGGGTAATAAACAGGCGGGAAGGGAAACGATTCGTTATAAGCAGGCGGGGTGGAGGGAGGAGTGGGAGCGGGAGTCGTGCTGTTGGTGGTGCTGCCACTGCCAGTACCGTTCGAGCTATTGCCCGTTCCGTTGCCCGTCCCGCTGCCCGTCCCACTGCCCGTTCCGCTGCCCGTTCCGCTGCCCGTCCCACTGCCCGTTCCGCTGCCCGTTCCGCTGCCCGTTCCGCTGCCCGTGGTGGAGTTAGTACTGCCGCTGCTGCCGCTTGAGCCACTGCCAGCTGTCGCGTTGCCATTGGTGCTCCCGGCGCTGCCTCCCGCAGAGGAGTTGGCCACAGCAGCAGCACCAACGCAGGAAAAGTCCACCGAGGTGGCTCCGCTGTTGAATCGGGGGAGAGGAATGAGCAGCAGGAGCGAGGGGAAAGAGCAGAAGGGCACGGATGAATGCGAGGATGAATGAAGGCCATGTGGATTCTAAAACAATCGGCGCTCGCTTCAAGCCGGAACGCGTAGGAAACTTGTGAACTCCGATGCACTCGCTTGGGAACAGCCATGGATGCCGGGCGCGGAGTTGAAGGGAAGTGCAGATAACCCTGTCGGTCGTACTGAGAAGAAAACAATATGGGGAAAAAAACAATCGAATCGGATGCACTCCCTCGTTGCGGCCGTGGAAGCCGAGCGTGGTGGAGCCCGACTGCGAGTAGGGCCAGATGACCGTGTTCACTCCCGCTTGATAGTCAAACGCTGACTGCTAATTTCATGCAGCGAATGAAAAACCCTAAGAATGAGCAAGGTATTTGCGAAACGCACTCGTTGCGGCCGTGATAGCCGAGCGCGGTGGAGCCGGACTGCGAGTAGGCCCAGATGATAATGTTCACCCCCGCCACGTCCACTGGTATGGCGCCGCCGTCGCCGCTCGCGCGGGAGAACCTGCCGTGGTGGTGGTGACGGACGGGTTTAGACCGAGCGCGAAATCATTTCGTGCCACATGCTTACGGGAATGCGTCAGAATTGGATTATCTTCGAAGTGTGTGAATGCCGGAATGTGATTAGGGAGTCGAAAATCGCAGGTATGCCTGCCCTGACTCGTTCGCGGAAAATAACTCGTGACCTAATCTCGAGAAGTCTGGAAAAGTGGAAGAGTCGCTGGTCAGGAACACAAAATACCGGAACGTGACGATCGATGTACAGTATACAGTGTAATGCAATAAAACAAACAATACTCAGAGTGTAACAGAAACTAAACCTAGTAGACTCAACCATTTCAACATAAACAAGTAAACAATTACTCAGGGTGCCTGGGGCACCCCAGGGAGTGCAGCAGGCAGGAGGGGAGCCGAGGGTGCCCGGGGCACCCCAGGGAGTGCAGCAGGCAGGAGGGGAGCCGAGGGTGCCCGGGGCACCCCAGGGAGTGCAGCAGGCAGGAGGGGAGCCGAGGGCGCCCGGGGCACCCCAGGGAGAGCAGCAGGCAGGGGGGCAGCCGGGGGTGCCCGGGGCACCCCAGGGTACGCAGCAGGCAGGGGGGGGATCGATGGACGACCGGGAACAGCAGTTGGAGGAGTGGTGCCGACTTTTGGAGTTTGATACCCCCATGGCGACTGCGGAGGAGTCAGAGGCGGACGGAGAACCACCCAGTCCGCCTTCCCCATGCCCCCGTTTCCCGTGTGACACGTGTTTCCACACGTTCGCCACGAGAGGGGCCGCTGCGAACCACATGAGGGTATGCCGGGCGGCTGAGGCGGAGAGACGCGCGCAGGCACTTGGCTCGATCCCGTCTCTGGTGGAGACCGACACACAGGAGCGACCGACGCCGCGGGAATTTGGGGACGAGGCGTGGGCAGGGGTTAAGTCATGGGAGTGGGAGGCATTTTTCTGTGTGGAGGCGGTTGGAGGGAGGACAGTGCGCCGGATCCCGCAGCGGGCCCGGTCCGGGGTCTTAGACGCACTCTGTTGCATCTTGAAGCGGCTGAAGAGCCGACCGGGAGATGAAGCTGCTACCCTCCTACTCCTGGCGTTTCCGCGCCTCATCCTAGCCGTGCCTCCCAAGCCAGGCATAGGTCAGAAGGCGCTGATCATAGAGCGGCTGGGGGCCTTCTGGGAGGGGAGGTGGCGGGAGTTGTTCGACGCTGCCATGGCGGCGGCACGGCCAGCAGTTCGCCCACTTGCCTACACGTGCTCTGACCAGGACCCGGAGGCCATCCGCCTGTCACGGTGCCGATCTCGGTGTAAAGTGGGAGAGTGGAGCCGTGGTTTGTCTTGCCTCACAGCAGGAGAGTTGGCTCGACCGTCTGAGGCTATGGTGCAGTCGCTGCGAGGGAAGCACCCAGCTAGCAGTGGCGAGGTACCACCGTGGGTTCGTGAGTTTACTGTCGACGCTCCTCAGCGGCCTCCACTCACGACCGACATTCTGGCTAGAGCTATCCACACAGCTGCTCGCGCCTCAGCTGCAGGGCCATCGGGATGGGTCACAGAGCATCTGCGCGACACTTTCCTCACGGAACCTTCCTGCCTCTCCCACCTGCTGGAAGTGTTCAACCAATGGGTGGCGGGACAGGTCCCCGAGCGAGCTCGGCCCTGGCTCGCCGCATCCAACCTAGTCGGGCTTTCCAAACCCAACGGTGACGTCCGGCCGGTGGCGATCGGGGAGGTGCTTCCGCGTATCCTCGCTCGAGCTCTCTGCATCTCGCTTCGCCCTGTGATGGCTTCTTATTTTCTGCCGTGTAACCAGCTGGGAGTGGGCACCAGGGCCGGGGTGGAGATTCTTACTCATTCTTTCCGGTCAGCGCTGGCCACTCACCCCGACTGGTGTGCGCTGCAGATAGATGTCGCGAACGCCTTCAATTCGTTTCATCGCCACGCGATGTTCGAGGGGCTGAAGGAGTCGCCTTTCTCAGGAATGATCCCATTCTTGCGTGTCTTCTATGGGACACCTAGCGACCTGTACCTCCGAGCGGGCCCTTTCGTACAGAGTCTTGAGTCGGCACGAGGATCGCGACAGGGGGACCCGCTCGGCCCTTTTCTTTTCGCTTTCACGCAGCAGCAGGTGCTGGGGACGGTGACTAGAGAGTTCAGGGACCTACTTTTCTTGAGCTATGCAGACGATACCTACATCCTGGGACCAGCGGCTAGGATTCTGGAGGCTTTTGGGGTGCTGCGAGAGAGGTTGGAGTGGGTGGGGCTGGAAGTGCAGGCGCACAAGTGCAGGTTTTGGGAGCGTGGAGGTGGGGATATGGAGCGGGCATTGCCTTTGGGGATGCAGCGGGAGGAGGAGGGTCTTATTGTGGTGGGCGTGCCTATTGGGGAGGAGGATTGGGAGGGGGCCCGATTACGGAAGCGGCTTCGCGAGTTGCAGGCGCCATTGCCGTGGCTCCCCCTGCTCGACCACCCCCAGATGGCCTCGCATCTCCTCGCTATTGCAGTTTCAGCACGGCCGATGTACCTGGCCCGGACTATGCCGCCGCGGCCGGAGGTGGTGGAGGCCTTTAGAGAGTGGGACAGCTGTCTGGAGGATTGCTTTGAGCAGCTTTTCCCCCCTGGCACTTGGGAGCAGGATCCCGGCAGGTCTAGGCGCGCACGCATGCAGCTGCATCTCCCTGTGCGCCTCGGAGGGTTTGGGATCCGGGCGGCGGCCTCTTTGAGTCCGCTCTCCTATGTTTGTGGGTGGGCGCAGGCCGCACGGGATATTGCACATTTGGGGGTGGCGGGCGAGGAGGCGATGTTCGCAGAGTACCTCACCACTTCGGCGGGGGCGGAGCTTCTTGACCCGTGGTTTGCCAAGGCCATTGAGCAGTTGCCCGCGACTATACGCCAGGAGCTGCCGGACTTACCCCTGTGTGTGGCGGCCCCTCCTCTTCGGCTTTTCCAGGCGCGGCAGCGGCAGTTGGCTGTTGAGGAGCTCCAGGCACTCCGCCGCTTGGCTCGTGACGATGCCACCCTAGCCCGTTTCACATCCCTTCAGGGCCCGGGGGCTGGTGCATGGGTTTCGGCAGTTCCGGCTCATTCAGATCTCACATTCACTGCAGCGGAGTGGGGCATTGCTGCTGCTATACGGCTTGGTCTCCCAATCCAGCAGCTGCAAGTGGCGGGGAAGTGTGTTTGTGGCGCAGCGTATGATGACCCAGCAGACCCGCATCATGCGCTGAGATGCAAGCACCAACACGGTCCATCTCGGGTGCATGATGAGGTGAAGTTTGCGGTGGCAAAGATCGCTAAGGCGTCAGGGGGGGTGGTGACGATGGAGGATAGTGCGGTGCTGCCGGGGAAGCGGGTTGACGTAGCGGTGCGACGACCAATGGCTGGGGAGGCTCATGCTTTAGAGATTAGTGTCGCGGACCCGCTATCACTGTCTCCATCTCTGCTAGGGCAGTGCGGGCGGTCTATAGGCGTGGCGGCAAAGGAGTGGGAGCGTCGCAAAACGGGGGATTACGCGCCTCTTCTTGCACGGAACCGAGGCGTGCAGTTCACCCCTTTGATAGTGGAGACGTGGGGGTGTCTCGGCGGTCGCTTCCGGCGGTGGCTTCGACAGCAGGGGGACGCGCACGTGGGGCTAGCTGTGTCACGGGGGGCTTGTCGGGAGGATGACACTTCGTTCTCGGCTTACCTTTTGGGGTCTCTGAAGGCGCTCATCGGAGTGGCGTTACAACGGGCGCAAGCTCGTGTCATCCTGCTTCGGGCGGCGTCTTCCATGGGGGGGTTGAATGTGGACTTGGTGGATCGGGAGAGGGACGATGTCGAGGTGGAGGGCGGGCCTCTTTGGGTGGAGGCCCCCTACATGGTGGATGTGCAGATGTGACTTGGGGGGGAGGGGGGGGGGGGGGGGGGGGGGGGGGGGGGGAGGGGGGGGGGGGGGGAATGGGACGAGATGGGACGTCTGGTAGGGGATCCTGGTTGGGTTTTTTCTTTATAGAGTATTTTTATGGGGCTTTTTATGGGTGTTGCGTTTGAGTTGTTTCTGGTGTCTTTCTTTCCCGTTCCTCTCCTCTTGTGCGATGCTTTTCTTTGTAAAGATTATGAGTTTGTACAAAATGTAATCTCCTGAAAAAAAAAAAAAAAAAAAAAAAAACAATTTTAACAGTTGAGAGCAAATTACTCACTTCATGATGGTTCCGCCGTTAGACGTCAGCATTTCGGCAGTACCGAGGGCGAAGCTGCTGGTCGGCGCCACGTCAGCATCGCCGTACCCGCTTATGTAATACGCGCCCATGCTTCCGCCAGGCAGGTTCCCGATGACGCAGTCCGCGGGGTACATGCGCCCATCCGCGGACCACCCGGCGGAGATCCAGCCGGTCTCCGCGCCGCTGCCCGCCTTGGCTTCGAGCGCCATCTGCAGCGCGCCTGTCTGCGCGCCGCCGTCCAGCGCGGCCCAGTGGAGCACGAGACTGCGCGCCGCGCAGGGGTTACGGGACAGTTTGATGATGATAAAAAATAATAAATAAAGAAAAAAAAATGACAAAGTTGACCAAGCGGTGGAACTGAGCGCGGAGCTTCGGAAGTACATTCAACAACTTGTTGGACGAAACCGAGGAGATGGCAGGGGCGTATTATCTGCTGGGCCGAAAGAGACGCATGCACCGCGGGGGAATATTGGCGAAGAATGTCTGCTTTTGGGGGGGGGATTTTTCCACCTACCCGTTACCCGAGAGGTCGACGGAGCTGGTGAATCCAGTGAGAGAGGAGCTCTGGCATGACGCCGCCCATGCGGCGCCGCTAATTGACAGCACATTTAGTGCTGAAATTAAGAAAAGGCTGAGACTGAAGAGACGTGACATCATCATTTTTACTAGCACCAAACCAACGGAAAAAAACTTTATGTGAGATCCGACGCTCACTTCGACAAGAATGATGCAAGAATGATGCAATTCGCGGAGATGGTCGCTAGACAAGTACACGGAGTGTATGTGGCGGTGAACTAAGCAGTGGGGAGTCGAGTTCCTATGTGGGGGGTGGATTTGGTGAACAAATTGGATGGATGGGATGGAATGGAATCGTTGGATTGGTTTGTCCATTTTATATGTGCGCGGCTCGTTGTACGGAGGCTTTGACTGGGCTTGGGGAACAATTTTCGTTGGTGCTCGTCATTCCAGGCTAGCGTGACTCGCGTGTATCCGTTCGATCAAGCTGCGGTGGAATTCGGTCTGGCAGAGCGAAAAGGCTTGGGGACTTCGGGATAACGTGAACAAACGGACAATGACCTTGGACGAGTCAGCGCATATAGAGGTTTGTGGATGAAGTGGTAACCTTCCCTAACGAAGCAATTCACTGGCTTTCATTGGCTTGCGAAGAACTGGCCTGGAACAATGGACCGCCACATACCATCCGCGAAGCGCAGCGAACGAGACTGGTCAAAAGGTGCTGACCATCCCAGTTTACTAAGGTGTAGGTAATGTTGCGTGTTACTTGTATTTGAAGCGTGGTAATATCATTTGAGTGAGTTTCCCTAAGCGAAACCCCTGAGTTCCGCTCCTCCGCCCTATGCATTCACAATCGTCTAACACTATGCTGGTTACGGTGTACCTTTCTCCATTATGCGAATTTCTCCGCCCAACACACCCAATAACAAACGAGGCTCCGCCACGTTCTCCATTACGGGTCACCACCTAGTCCGCACAAAAAACCCCGCGAAGCTCGTGCTGAGCCTACGCGGACCGACTTCGTCACACACAAAACGCCTCGCTATTGGTTAAGACCGATTCGGCCCCTGACCATTTCAGCTTCGGAACAGAGCCACAGACTGAACACGTTTCACCCGAACCAGACTGGGACTGCGGTCGAACCGCATGCGCTTCAGATTCGAAAGCCAATGGGAGCGAACCACGAGATTGACGAGCTAGACGATGAGATCGGGGGCGTCGGTGTTTTCGCCGACATCGGTATTGTCACATCACATCGACGAACCGCGGACTCCTTCCTTCCTTGCCAGGCAAGCTGGTTGGCAAACCAGCTTCTGGCGTAGCCTAGGCTCAAGTGGAGATCACATCTATGCCTGAAAATTAGTGCCGTACGGTATTATTCTGTTTCGGCTCGCATCCAAACGAGGCGGAACAAGCTCGCACGTGACGTGACGACTGCTCGAAAGTCCATCAGTGCGATTTATACAAAGAATCTTCGCAGACATTCCTAGTTGAGACATCTGAAAAGTCTCTTCATGGCGTCGCCTTGGTCTTATCGAGCTGGCGCGGGACGTTACTCGTTAGTACCAGCCCTTATGCTGCTCGTGATGTATAGCTTCGCGTCGCAGCACCAGCCACGAGCCACTGCGTTCTCTCTCAGGGTAGCGTCTCCGTTCCGCACTCGCACGCACGAGGAAGATGATCGATCCGCGTCGCCGGCGATCGCGCGACGAAAGCTCGCGTCGTCGCTGCCGTGCACGAACTCGTCGCTCTTCGGCTACGCTTACGCCGTGCAACTCGGCGACGGGTACGCGCGCCGCGTAGTTGAATCGCACCACCGTTTCCCGCCGTTCTGCTGCCCATCACATGTCAGTCCCTTCATCCCTCCATCATCTCTCCCTCTGCCCTTCCTTTTTGTCCTTCATCCCCTCCTCCCCCCCTTCCCCCCCTTCCCCCCTTCCCCCCTTCCTCCCCCAGTCTCATTCTGCACTGGAAACCCCAGGTCGGCAGGGTGACGGACATGGCGCTACAGGCGGTCGCGCTTTCGGGCGCGCAGAAGGGGTGGATCTCCGTGGGGTGGTCGGGCGACGGCCGCATGTCTCTCACCTCCCACCGCATCCCACCCCTCTTTCCCTCCCTTCCCTTCCTCCCTCAGTCTCATCCTGCACTGGAAGCCGCAGGTCGGCCGTGTGACAGACATGGCGCTACAGGCCGTGGCGCTCAGAAGGGGTGGATCTCCGTGGGGTGGTCGGGCGACGGGCCGATGTCTCTCACCTCCCACCGCATCCCACCCCTCTTTCTCCCCTTCCCCCCCCTTCCCCCCCCCCCCACCCGCAGTCTCATTCTCCACTGGAAGCCCCAGGTCGGCCGCGTGACAGACATGGCCTTACAGGCGGTGGCTTTATCAGGCGCGCAGAAGGGGTGGATCTCCGTGGGGTGGTCGGGCGACGGCCGCATGTCGCGCAGCGACGCGGTGGTGGGGAATGTGGCGGGATACCCCAGCAACATCGTTGCGCTGTACCTGGCGGGGCGAAACTTCGCGGATGTGAAGCCTGCTGGATACGACCTGGGCAGGACGGTTCTGGAGCAGGGCTCTACTGGCTCGTTTGTCATCAAGTGAGTGTCAAGTGGTGGTCCGGTAGGGTAATGGGAGGGGGGGGGGGGGGGGGGGGGGGGGGGGAGAAGAGCGGGAGGAGGGGGGGGGGGGGATGGGGGGCAAGGGGAATGCGGTGGTGGGGAACGTGGCGGGGGTACCCCAGCGACGTGGGTCGAGTCGATGTCCCGAGCAGGACGATGGCGGGACAACAGTTTTGAGGCGCCTCAAAAGTCGATGTCCCGAGCAGGACGATGGCGGGACAACAGTTACAAACGTGCAAACGTGGGTTTTGTCGCAAAAGCTCCTTGCTCCTTGCTGTCCCCTCACTACTGCATGTTCTCCGGGCGTGTAGACGATGGCATGCTGCGTTTTGACTCCACAGGCGTCAGAACGCTCTACTAACACTCTCACCCAAGTTTGCTGCGCCACCTTGCCTCTCCCCCCTTCCCCTCCCCTCCCCCCCCCCCCCCCCCCCCACCCGCACTTCCCTTTCCTCCCCTGCACTACTGAAGGTTCTCCCGGCGTGTCGACGATGGCACGCTGCGTTTTGACTCCACAGGCGCCAACACGCCCATCACCCCTCTCGTCCCTTTCCCCCCTTGTCCATTCCCCTTTTCCCCAACCCCCCTCCACCCCTTCCCCCTGCACTGCTCCAGGTTCTCCCGGCGGGTGGACGATGGTACAGTTCGGTTTGACCCCACAGGCGCCAACACGCTCATCTGGGCATACTCCGCCGATCCTGGATCAACAGAGCTCGGCTTCCACGGGGGAAACAAGTATGTGCTGTGCTGTGCTGTGCGGTGCTGTGCTGTGCGGTAGGGTGCGGTTATGTGCTGTGATGTGTCGTGCTGTGCTGTGGTGACTGTGTGGTGCCAACACGCTCATCTGGACCTACTCCGCCGATCCTGGATCGACAGAGCTCGGCTTCCACGGGGGAAACAAGTAGGTGCTGTGCTGTGCTGTGCGTGATGTTGTGGTGATGTGTGGTGGTGTAAGGTGTTGTGCTGTGGACTTTGCAGGTAGACTCTTTCCATACGACTCACTTTCCATGTTCCATTTCCCACATCGCACATTTCTCTCGCTGCACATAAAGGAGAACTGCGCTGGTGTACTTTTCATGCACCGGCAAGGCAGCAAACGCAATTGTACAGGAATTTGGTTCAATGGTTGTCTGATTTTCTTTCTATTTGCTCCACGTGCAGGGGATCAGCACTGGTGGACTTCTCGTGCACGGGCAAGCCAGCAGGCTCTCTAGCCCAAAGGAGCTCTTGGTTAGGGGCAGCGCTGGCAGTTGTGGCCATACTCTGCCTTGCTTTGTAAACTCCCCTCTCTGCTATTTTGTGATGACTTGCTTTGATCGAGCCAACAGCTAACAGCAGGCAATTCAGGCCTGTATTGTGGAATGCGCTTCATTCGCTAATATGATTGAATTGACAGGGGATCAGACTGTTTGTGGAACAGCACGGTGAAAAGCATGGGAAAAGCTTGGCCACTACAGGTCCTCGTGAGCAGCTACCATAATACTGTATGTGGGTGGATAAGCCCACCTTTATTCATAACTGCTTGCAGGCCATAACATCTCAGGCCTTCAAGCCATCGCCCCCTCATACCTGCCCAATTGCCCTCACACCCTCACACCCACAACCGTATGCTTACGCATGCCCTCACGCCTCAACCCGCCACTCCAGGTCTTCGTGAGCAGTTGCAGCTGAAAACCCGCCCAGCGCCCGCGCTGACTCAGCGCCAGCACGCGCACTGTCAGCCTCGTCATCCTCATGCAGCGACAGCCTGGCGAGCGAATCCAGCAGCTCCTGAGTCGCTCCAGTGCTGCTGACGGTGCCTCTCGTGCCGCCGCCGCCGCCGCCGCCGCCGCCGCCGCCGCCGCCGCCGCCGCCGCTGCTGCTGTTGTTGCCGGCAGTGCTGCTGCTGGTGATGCTGGTGGTACTGCCACTGCCAGAAGATGTAGTGGGGCCACCAAAGGTGGTGCTAATGGTAGTAGAGGAGGAGCCTGTAACGGATCCCCCAGGTTGAGACTCAGATGGGAGGTCGGGGGGAGGGATGGAGGCGGGGAGAGGGCAGCCTGTGTAGGCCTTGTTTCTGCGGCAATACTGCAGCAGCGCGCCCCAGCAGCGATCCTGTGGAAAGAAAGGGCGGGAAAATGTGGGGCGGTTGGGAGAGTAAGGATGGGAAAATGTGGCCTGATTGGGAAGATTAGCTGAAGCAGCAGACTCACCTGATACAAGAGATTTACATGAAGAAGCCAATTCACCTGAAGCTGAAGATTCACCTGAAACATCAGACTCACCCACCTGCGCCAGAAGGTTGGGGTTGCCCACAATGATGAGCACCTGCTTGGCCCTCGTTACAGCCACATTGAACCTTTTAGGGTTCGCCAGAAACCCCAGGTTGTGCTTATAATCGAACTCCACAAACTGCTGACTCGATCTCACAGTCGATACAATCACAACCTGCCTCTCCTGCCGTATTAAGAAAGATTTACAGTGTACCTGAAACATCAGACCCACCCACCTGAGCCAGAAGGTTGGGGTTTCCCACAATAATCAGCAGCTGCTTCGCCCTCGTTACAGCCACATTGAACCTCTTAGGGTTCGCCAGGAACCCCAGGTTGTGCTTATAATCAAACTCCACAAACTGTTGACTCGACCGCACCGTCGATACAATCACAACCCGCCTCTCCTGCCCCTGAAATTCCTCCACACTCCCCACCTTCACCTCCCCCATCCCCTTCCCTCGCAGCAGCACCTGCAGCTTCTGCATCTGCTTCCGATACGGGGTAACCACCCCAATGTCAGACAAAGGAACCCTCTGGCTCCTATAACCCATTAAAGAGGTAATGTATTTCAGAACCACACTCGCTTCGGTCGGGTTGAAAAACGATGGGCTGTTGCCCTCCCTCTCATCCTTCCCCATAACTCCGTGGAAAATAATTGGGAATTCATTTTTGTTGGGCAGTTCGTCCCACCGGCAGAGCGAAGATCGGGCCATCTCGTCCGCACACGCCTCCAGCTCCCCCTCATAAAACATTTCGTTGGGCAGCTCCAAAATTTTCGGGTGCGACCGATAGTTCTTGACAAGCTTCGTGATTGCGCTCGTGTTGTAACCGATGTAACTCCCGTCCTCCTGATCCTCCGCCGAGTAAATGCCGAGGCTCGCCAGCCGCTCGAGGTACGAGCAGGGGAGCTTGTATTTCCGGGCCGCGAGGGAGCGAACGACCGGGCCCAGCTGCTTGTGGTCGCCGGCCAATAGGATGACGGCATGTGGCGCAGCGTGGCAAGCGATGGGTATGATGCCCTCTGGCTCGATGGCATGGCCTGCCTCGTCTATAAAGATGTGTGTGAAGGTGCCGCGAGGGACACCTGTGGGTGGGGTACAAGGAAGGAGGAAGAGAGAGTTATGGGGATGGTGCTACTGCCATGCCACGGCATGAGATGCTATGCCCTCTGGCTCGATGGCATGGCCTGCCTCGTCTATAAAGATGTGCGTGAAGGTATCCCGGGGGACGCATGTGAGGGGAGGGAGTGATGCAGGGTGTTGAGTATGAGAATGAGTTGGTGGAGAGTCTTGGGATTCCCCCTCACAGCTCACAGCTCGATGGCATGGCCTGCCTCGTCTATGAGGATGTGCGTGAAGGTTCCCCGGGGAACGCCTGTGTGGGGGTGCAAAGAAAGGAAGGAGGAAGAGAGAGTGCGGGTGATAATGCCATGGCATGAGATGGCATGACCTCTGGCTCGATGCCTTGGCCTGCCTCGTCTATGAAGATGTGCGTGCTTTTTGAGAATTCTTTAAAAAACAGAGGATCGCAACGGGAACACTCCCGGGGCGTCATGTATGCGTGCACAACAAGTCACAAGTACATGTGGATCATAACTAGACTGATCACGAGCGTACTTATGCAGGTTGAGCAGAAGGAGCATACCCATGCGGCAGAGCAGAGCAGCAGAGCAGCAGGTGACAGCAACGACCCGAGCGGTGTGAATCTCAGAGAGGGAAGGCATGCGGAAGGTTCCCGTGGCGTCGTCGTAGCGAGTGAATGGCAGCAGGTTTGTGTCCACCTCGTCCCGACCGCGGCTCACAGAGTACAGGCGCAGCATTTCACGCACCTGGAGGAAAAAGGGGGGGGGGGGGGAGGGGGGATGAAACAGGGGAGTGGTTGGTTGGAGAGCGGTTGTAGCGAGTGAATGGCAGCAGGTGCGAGTCCACCTCGTCCCGACCGCGGCTCACAGAGTACAGGCGCAGCATCTCACGCACCTGGAAGAGGGGGAGAGGAGGGGCGAGGGGGAGGGGGAGGGGGTTGCGGAGGGGTGGATGCAACATGGGGGTGGGTTGGGGCGTCGTCATAGGGAGTGAATGGCAGCAGGTCCGTGTCTACCTAGCCCCGCCCAGGGCTCATAGACTAGAGATGCAACATCTCGCGCACCCGGAGTGGAGCCTGTGGAGGGGGCTGTTGTCAGTGGCGCTGTTGGGATGGTGCACACACGAGGACTTAGGCCGCTTGGACATCATGGTGCCTCAGAACCTCATGGCACCTCACAGCACCTCACCTGCAGGTTGCCTCTGAGGCGGAGTGCGATGTTGTCAGTGGCACTGTTGGACGGCGCACACACGAGCACTTAGGCCGCTTGACCAGGACATCATCGTGCCTTAGACCAATGCACACCACCTCACAGCACCTCACAGCACCTCGCATTACCTCACAGAACCTCACACCACGTCACAGCACCTCACGGACCTGCAAGTTGCCTTTGAGGCGGAGTGCGATGTTGTCTGTTGCGCTGTTGGACGGTGCACACACGAGCACCCGTGCAGAGGGCATCCCCTTGACCACCTGGTGGAGGGACGTATGGGGTTCATTGGGTAGGGTACAAGGGTCACTGCTGAGTCTCATCATATTAACAAGACACAAGCACACACGAGCACACGTGCAGAGGGCATCCCCTTGACCCCCCGTTGGAGGGACGTACGGGGTTCATTGAGCACAAGGGCCAGTTCCCATATCACTGGAAGAGAGCAAACGGGAGCACATGGTCTTGCTGGTTCTAGGCAGCCCAAACACGATCTAAGGAGGGACGTACAGGCTCAGGCCAGGCGCTAAGCTGCAGGCGCGAGCACACCAGCAGCTGTGATATTAACCTTTGATCATACAGACCACTGCGCACCTGCAATATGGCCTCCACAACCGTCTTTGTCTTGCCCGTGCCAGGCGGGCCAAACACAATGTATGGAGGGAGGTATGGCTCGGGTCGGGCACTGAGCTGCAGGCGAGAGCGCACCAGCAGCTGTGCCACCGCCTCCCGCTGCTCCACGTTCAACTGGCGATCAAAGGGTCGGATGGCGGGGATTTCTGGCAGGGGGAGAGGGAAGGGGAGAAGGGAAAGTGCGGAGTATAAGTGGGGTGAGCGCACCAGCAGCTGCGCCACTGCCTCCCGCTGCTCCACGTTCAGCTGGCGATCAAAGGGGCGAATGGCAGGGACTTCTGGTGGCGCATGGAAGCAAGGAGGGGGGAAAGGGGGCTAAGTTGTGAGCGCAACAGCAAATGCACTATTGCCTCTCTCCGCTCCACATCCAGCAGGCAGTCAAAGGGGCAGGTGCCCCTAAACCCTAAAGGGGCAGTTGGAGTCGAAACCAATGCCTGTAACCCACTAGCCAATGTCCTCCTATGGCCCCACCAATCCAACCACCACCAAACCCCCTCCCTCCTACCGATGCTGAAGAGCCTCTGAGGAATTTCTGATGGCATCAGCACATGCTGCCCCACCAATGACCATAACTCGCCCATGTGTAAAAATTGCCCACCCACCAATGCTGAAGAGCCTTTGAGGGATCTCTGAAGGCATCAACACGTGCTGCCCCAGGTGCCGGTTCGCAAGCCCCAGCGCCAGGTGGCACGCCCTGACTGGTCCACGTGGCACCTCAAAGCGCACGTTGAAGAGCTGCCCGCGGATGAAGCGACGCTGGAAGTCAGGGTGGAAGCGCAGCATGGCGCTCTCCCTCTCCACCCTGTGCACGAAGCCCTGGGGGAGGGGGAGGGGAAGAAGTATGAGGAGAGGATCGGCTTAGGGCAAGTGTTGGTGGGTGGAAGTCGGGGTGGAAGCGCAGCATGGCGCTCTCCCTCTCCACCCTGTGCACGAAGCCCTGGGAGAAAGCGGATTGAGAGAGGATTAGTGTAGGTAAGTCAGCTAGATGGTGGAGGTGGAAGTCAGTCGGAGTGGAAGTCCGGGTGGAATCGCAGCATAACGCTCTCCCTCTCCACCCTGTGCACGAAGCCCTGGTATGGGGAGGAGGTGAGGAAGGAACGAAAACTGGCTCAAGGCAAGTAATGGTGGGTGGGAGTAGGGGTGGAAGCGCAGCATAGCGCTCTCCCTCTCCACCCTGTGCACGAAGCCGTGGGAGAATGCGGATTGAGAGACGATTAGTGTGAGTAAGCCAGCTAGATGGTGGAGAGTGGAAGTCATTCCGTGTGTCAACCGCCTCCAACATACCTGATACTCAATCCGCCTCCTTGCTCCCTCCTCGTTCGCAAAAGTCCGATACACTCGATCGCCAAACAGAACAGGCGGGCGTTTCTCAGCCAGCCCAGGCACCGTCAGCTGGTAATAGCAAGCTTCCCCTTCCCCCCCCCTTCACCTTGCAGTGACCCACAACACACCTCATACTATTACTCAACGCGCCTCCAACATACCTGATACTCAATCCGCCTCCGTGCTCCCTCCTCATTCGTGAAGGTCAGATACACCCGATCGCCAAACAGCACAGACGGGCGTTTCTCAGCCAGCCCAGGCACCGTCAGCTGGTAAAACTCTCCCCCCTGGCGACTCCCGCAAGGCAGCACAGGGACTCCCTTCATGTCATAGTAACGAATGTCCGCCTCCATTTGAAGCTCCTCCACGTGTAACAGCAGCTCAAACCGCTTCTTGTACGTGTCTAGAGTCACAGGGCCCTCAAACCCCGGTAACTGCATTTCACCGTGATGCATGCCTTCATACGTCTCCCGAACCCACTCGGGGATTCCAAACCACGGGATTTTAGCCAATTGCTCGCCGGCTCGTTTCCACCCCTCGGGCTCAACGCCTGGTAGGATTTCAGCGGGCGGCTCCTCCTCCTGCCGCGATTTCCGCTGCTGCGGTTCGAACGGCGCCGTGGGAGCCATTGATTTGGTCACCTGGTCCTCGACCAGGATGTTCAGATACCGTCCGATCAGGAAGTTCTTGAAATTGAACACCAGGATGGCTTTAAGAACCCCAACGGACGAGGGTTTGACTCTTAGAGTCAGCCTGTACACTTCATTTGGCCGAACGACGATACCATTTCTCGGGACTGCTTCGCCTGACCCAATGGAGTAGCCTGAGAAGCCGAATTTGATGTCTGGATTTTCACCTGCGAGCTTGCAGGAGGTCAGCAGCTGGGCTTCAGTGTGTCGATTTGTAATAGTAACGAAGCCTTCTAAAGTGGATCCTAGATCCAATTTTACAAGCTGGGTCTCGGCACTTCCTCCTCCTCCTCCTGCTGCTGTTGCTGCTGCTGCTGCAAGGTTGTTGCAGTGACGCAAACGGGTAGCTTATATCGATGCCATATTTCCCCCGCTGGACATAGTCACGCTGATCGCGAAGCTTTCTGGCAGCAACGCGCGCCTTGTGAGTCGTATCCGACGAGCAGTGCGCCTCCAGCTGATGGAAGAAATCGAATAAAATCTCACACGTCGGACAGTGAAATTTCCCTCCCGCCTTGCTTCTCTGCAGTGTGGCGTAGTGTCGTCTTCCCGTCAGGTGCTTCTGCAACTGCCAGGGGTTTGGACAGGTGACATCACAGATCCCGCAGCGCCGATCCTGGCTCTCAGGTGCTTTCGCAGGTAGAGGCGCGGCGTTCCGCGCTCTGACCGGAGCGCCTGACCTCTCCCGCCACGTCACCACTCCTTGCTGGAAGATCGCCATAGAGTGTTTCGATAAAAGAAAAAACACCAGCTGATTCGGTAAGACAACAGCTCTGCCAGGAGACTGACAGAATTGCTGGTGGGCCGTGCCTAACTCCGCGCGGGTTCGCGGCCAGAGGTTGCGGCTCGCGAGGTACTGACAAAACTCGCGAAGGTAAGCGGACACCGAGGCGGAATCTCGCGACGCCATGGATGCTGCTGGTCGCCGACCGCGAAACTCGGAGAGAAAGAGAGCGAAAGAGCTTGCACTCCTTGTATGCAGCAGGAGTACCTAATTTGAGACTGTAGGCATTGAACGAGAGAGAACTAGAACGTTAGCGAGAGCGACGGCAGGAGCGAAATCTGAAGCTAGAGTGGAGTTCGGACTGGGCCTGAACGAAAACGGGTGACAGGGATGGCCAATTCAATTAGAAAACTGAAACATCAGAGAGTAACTCGAATAGTTTAATTTCTATGATTGCTCGACGAGGGTTCACAATGGCTTTCACACTGCTGATCGTGCTCGATAAAAGGCACTCTCCATCACTAACTAAAGAGAACATTCCCAATCACCGCAGGATGCCAACGGGATGGAACATGCTTGGTTTCTGGTTACTAACAGGAAGTGGCTGAAGGTGTGGGGGAGAGAGAGCACCACGTTAGGGAATAGCTGGGAACAGCGGAGCTTCAGATAAGAAACCTAGATTACAGACAGATGCCCCTCGATTTACGTTCCGTGCTAGGAAGGAATCTCGAGGATGGACGGGCGTTGCCAGCCTCCCTTGGGGATGGATTTGGCGGGAACACGGTTAAGCGAGGAAGCGTCAACCTCAAGGCGCAGAAAGATTCCTTGCGAAACTTTTCGTCAAAAGGAACTGATGATACTTGCGAAGAATTTGCAGATCCTCGCAGAGTTACTCGCCACATTGTCGTGAATGGTCGCAGAGTCTGAACCCAGTCCGGCCAAGTTATAGATAAAAAATTAACTATGTTAGGGCGTGTTACATTTTCGTCTTTCTCTCAAGCTGTACGGACCGTCAGAACGGTTTAAAGTGGTCTCTTTGTAAAACACTTTGTTCAAGTGGGTTTCAGTACGTTCCAGAGTGGTAGTTGTCCGAACCGTCCGGAAAAATCGAAAATGTAACACGCCCTTATCTTACCAATGTCTTGGTTTATGGTCCAACTTCCAGCATCCCATACAAGCCATGAGAAGAATAATTCTGTAGCCGCTAGTACTGCGCAACTTGGCCCAGTCACACATCAATGATGGGTCCACCAATCACCTCATACCACACCCACTAAATAAGGAAGGAGCCCAGCAATCAGAGCCACAGGTAGCAGCCAATGTGCACGACCAACAGCCAGGCCCCCTGCCTTGGGCGGTGGTGGGGGGGAAGCAGTGGGTGTTGGCTGTACTGGCGTGGAGGAAGGGGGTGGTGGGGAACTGGTGCTGCCAGTGGGAGGTGAAGAGCCCGAGGGTGGCGTTACAGGTGGTGTGGCAGGTGCTGCTGGTGCTGGTGCTGGTTCTCCTCCTTCCACCTTGCAGGAGAAATCGACAACCGCCGATCCCCTGAAACCACAAAAAGCACACGCTTGAATCAGCAGTTTCAGGCAGCGAGGCTTCACTGAAATGCGCATTAAATGGTGATGATGTAGCAGAGCATAAGAGGAGGTCCAGCAGGAAAAGCTACCCATTGAAATCGGCGCTCTGGTTCGGATTGGAAAGCAGGAGAAGCTACACTCTTGAAATGCGCATTACATGGTGATGATGTAGCAGAGCCAACGGGGAGGCTCAGCAAGGGAAGCTACACATGGGAATCAGCACTGAGGTTCGGATTTGTTACCTGAAGGGGCCATGATAGGGAAAGTCGTGTTTTAAGTCAAGGTTTCGAGTCAACTCAAAACAAGCCCAGCAGGAGAAGCTACACATGGGAATCAGCACTGTGGTTCGGATTTGTTACCTGAAGGGGCCATGGTAGAAAAAAGAGGTGGAGCCGTCTGGTGAGGAAGCATAGATGATTGCAGAGGCGCCAGACAGCTGCACAGGCACGTTCCCTGTACCCTCGGTGCGGGAGAATCTGCAGCCGAGCGCAACCAGTGAAACATGAGAGATTGGTAACAGCCACATCAGAAAAGTGTGCGCAAATTGTACACCTGCTCGATGTTGCAACGTGGTGCTACATGTTTAATGTTACAGCTTAGGCGTTTATAGCTTTGGCATTCCGTCCTGATGTCCCACCACCATCGCTAGCATCACTACCATTCTCGCATGCACTGTGTTGTGTCAGATATTCCCCGTTACGACCCTCACTCACTTGATGTAAGTCGAGTCGCCATTCGCAGTCACAGACGTGTTGCCAAGCTTGAAAGAAGTGGTTGGGTTCTGACCGCCGAGTATCTTGGAAGAGAGCGTGTATGCTTGAACAGTGGCCGGATCACCCACGTTGCCCACCACGGCGTCACTGCCAGACATTCTGCCGTCCGTTGACCACCCCACTGCCGCCCAGCCAGGCGCGGTGGACTCTAGAAGGAGGTTGAGGGTGGTTGAGTTGGGTGTCTTCCAGTGGAGAATGAGGCTGGGAGCGGTGTGGTTTTGGGGGGAGGAAGGGGGGGGGAGGGGGGGGGGACGGGAGAGAGAGAGAGAGAGAGAGAGAGAGAGAGAGAGAGAGAGAGAGAGAGAGAGAGAGAGAGAGAGAGAGAGAGAGAGAGAGAGATTTGGAGAATGTTCATTGTTGCACAAGCGGGAATGAGCGTGGAACCCTAAGACACTGAACAATCCCGGGAAAATGGACAGAGGGGAAGGCGACACTTTTGAGAATTCCCAAAAGGAGGAGACTGGGCTAGGTTCAACATCAGGGAACGCACGAGCCAATCGCGATTCCTGGCAGTGTCCACGTGGATGGGTGGTTCCACGTGGATAGTAATATACGTCAAGCTGCGTTGGCAGCAGATTCCTGCAGGAACCTCGATTAATCAACAAACTTGCAATCTGTAATCCGTCTGGCGGTTTTTTATGTATCCTATGCAGGTTCCGCAACCTTGTAACCTTGTAAGTGCTACTCTAAACGCTAACCTAGTACGCGCTTCTTGCAAAGAGTCCGCAAGCGCCCGTCTCTATCACCAGTACCAAGTAATCTATAATGGAAGCGGCGCGAAGCATTGATTTGATTCGACGCACCCCGTTATGCTCTTCGCGGCGCCCCGAAGAGCGACGCATAAGAAGCGGGAACGAAATGGGCGACATGGGTGGAATGGGTGTCGTCAGCTGAACTCACGTGTCGCCGAGTGGTACCGCGACGTTGTATCCTGCGATCGTCGACGCGACGCACGTCTGCGCCGCTGCTCAACAGCGACTCAACACCTCACCTAAGGCATTCTGAACTCACGTGTCGCCGAGTGGTACCGCGACGCTGTATCCTGCGATCGTCGACGCGACGCACGTCTGCGCCGCTGCTCTCGGCGCGAGATTCGCTGCGAAGGAAGCCACGAGCAGGATCGCGACGACGGCTGGCGCCACCGACGGAGTTCTGCCAGCCATTGCGCTGCGTGCCGCGTGCGTGTTACGACGCTCACGGCGGTGCTTGTGTGGGTGAGAGGAATGACTTGATCAGGTTTGCTACTTTGAATATCGGGCTTGGTGTTTTTCCGATCAAGTCATTCCTCCCTCTCGTTCTTGGCCACAAAATTCAAGTGGTCGGTGTGGCTTCAAACCGGGTGCTTGCAAGTGATTGGCTGTTGCTCAAACAAGGCTTTCGCCCACCGAACCTACAGCTACACGCTTTTCCAAGAGCTTACGCACAACACATGATTGATAAATAAAAATAAATATCAACAACCAACCCGTAGTATTGGTTCACTGGTATGTTCCACCCTTACGGCACCTGCTTCTCATCCTTCAGCAGTTTCGAAACGCCAGTCAGTGTGTTAGCATCAGCATATTTGAGGCTGCTTCTGAACTGTGGAGCGACATGAATATCCGTCACATCCGTCTCTCCAGACTCCTCCAACCAGCCCGCATCCTTATTCCCTCCCCACCCCACCATCCAGCTCTCCTCTCCTCCTCCCACCTCCGAATTTCCTTTCCCTTGATCTTCCTCGTTTATACTTCCCTCTCCCTCTCCACCTGAACCATCCCCCTCCTCCTCATCCCCCTTTCCCTGATTATTCTCACCCCCGCTGCTGCCTTCGCCAGAATCACTCACACCACCTCCCTCCTCAACATCCTTTCCTCCACTGTCCTCAATCTCACTGCTGCTTCCGCCAGCATCACTCACACCACCTCCCGAATCCCCCCCAATAGCCCCTTCGACACTGCTTTGGTCACCGCCACTGCTTTGGTCACTGCCACTACCTGCAGCAACAGGGGCAGAATTCTGCCAAGCATCTTGCGCTTCAGAATTTTCCCCCACAGCCCCTTCGCCACTGCTTTGGTCGCCGCCACTGCTTTGGTCAACGCCACTGCTTTGGTCAACGCCACTGCTTTGGTCAACGCCACTACCTGCAGCAACAGGGGCGGAATTCTGCCAAACATCATGCGCTTCAGAATTTTCCCCCACAGCCCCTTCGCCACTGCTTTGGTCACTGCCACTGCTTTGGTCACTGCCGCTGCCTGCAGCAACAGAAGCAGACTCCTGCTGATCATCTTGCTCTTCATCTCCAGCCTCCCTTTCGCCATTGTCACCCTCACTGCTATCAACCTCAGCAACAGGAGCAGACTCATGCTTGTCCTCCTGCTCCGTTTCCCCACCCCCCTGCTCCTCCTCTCCCCCCTGCTGCTCTGCTCCCTTCTCAGCTTTCCTTCTCTTCTTCTCCTCCTTTCGCTTCGCCTTCTCTGCTTTTCGTTCCTCCTTCTCCCTTTTCCTCCTTGCCTTCTCTTCTGCTCTTTTCTTCTTCTTCTCCTCCTTCCTCCTTGCTTTTTCCGCTGCCTTATCCCCCTTATTGCCTTCCCCATTATCACTCCCTTCGGAATCCTCATTGTCTCGCCCATCTACGCTGCTTGATCCTTCCTCCCCACTGGCCTGCGCATCACCATTCCCTCCCTTATCCTCCTCATTGTCATCCCCATTATCATTCCCTCCCATATCCTCCACACTGTCTTCCCCATTATCACTTCCTCCCGTCGGGCTGGGGATCGGTCAGCATTTAGCCAGTTGGTAGGAAGACGACGGGAGAAACTTCGCGACGGTACTCGAGGTCTGTCCTCGTTATTGACATTCTCTTGAGCGATATTATTCGTCGTTATGTCTGATACTCGGTCAGGTAACCCTAAAACTGAAACCAGGAGAGCTGCGACGAGCAAAAGAAGCAAGAACCACACACGCATTGGGGACCGCGAACGCTTAGCCACGTACTCGCTAGTGACGTACCCGCAATTACCCATTTCAGCGACTGTAATGTATATGGTGGAGCATGGTTCAGGGTTCGCAAGAAACGCGCCTCGATCAAGTCTAGTGCTTCCTAAAAGCTCATACCAGAAATCACGTGAAGGCTGCCCCTACCTACCAACCGATGATATCGTGGAAGAAACTGATCGTCCCACAAGGTTCACGAAAGTATCGGCGACACGAGAGCGGGGGTGCGAAAGGGAAAGTGGAAGCGAAAACTTGTGAAGGGGACAGTTACTCTTCTACGAACCCAAAAACTCGTCGTCGGCCTACCTAAACGCAACAAGGGACTCGCGAAGATTTCGTGCAAGCAAAAGCAAAAAGGTTGAATGCAGTCGCACATGCACGAATTGTTGCGAGAAGAAAACATACACCGCCGTATCTCGACTACTTTCGCCAGCCCAACTAACGTACCTTCCACTCCACAATTCTGGGCAATTCTCAATGTCAGCACTGTACCGCCATGTGCTTATAGCAAGCCAATTCTTGGGATTCCGCACAAATACCCGGCACGGATTTTTGCCTAGCTTCTATTCTTTTCCGTCCCAGCGGCTGATGATCATCATTCGCTTCTCAGGGCGTTCCTTCCCTCCTCTCGTCGTTCAACCACGCGTATCATTATGCAGTTTCGCCTCTGTCCTCGCTGACCCATCTTCGCAAGTCTCCTCGCGTTCCTTCCCTCCACTCTCTCGCAATCTCCACCTATCGGTCTCACCAGCTCTGCTCGTGTCGCGAGTGGCACATACAGCTGCGCTTACCACAATCTCCCGCCAAAGGTCGTTAAAGTACTTAAGTTTCAATTCAAGCTGGCAACCAATATTTCTTAATACACCACTTAGCCGACTTCACTCGATGATCCCTGGAAGTCAATCAAGCGACAGGCTAATGGAGTCCGAATCGCGAGCCAATGAGATCGATCCACGTGGATACGAGGCTGCTTTATCGGCACTGTCCACCTTCGGCTGAACCAACAAGTCTTGGCAAAGGCAGAACACAAATCACCCACCAAGGGGTCAGGCCACACATACGGTGGTAGTAAGCCAGTTAGCAGGCCTACCGGTATCTCTGCAACACACCTTTTGTGTTACCGTATGAGAAAAGTTACAGCCGAGAAGCACTCCAACTGGCATCTACAGTGCTCAGCAGCTGCTCATGCATATCCGGGCCATTGGTCGCAGAAGCGCGCCGATGGCCGAAACTGGGCGGATGATTTCGCGCTTATGCGTTCTTACGTTAAGGTTGGTCTGCTGACTCCCTGAAGCTAAGGTTGCTCTGAGGAAGGCCACGACAGGCACCGTCTTAGTGTCAGATCTCTGGTGTACTTCTGCTTGGATGAGTGAAAATCTGGCATGACAAAGTCAGCAATTTTCATTTCCATCCCGGTTAACTAATTTTCTGTTCTTTGTTGTCAGGTGCTTGACCTAGAGGGGCCAATTGACCAGCTCAGCATCATCCACGTGGCAGGCACCAAACGCAAGGCAAGTAACCGACACCGCTGGCATGGCACAGATTGCACCTGGACCATTGCACTACATTTCTGTCGTGTGCATCCCTTTGTCAGGTGTGCAGGTAGCACCTGGGCCATGGCAAACGCGCTACTCCTCCTTACCCGTCGTTCTCTCCCCCTCGTTCCTTTTCTTTTTCCCACCCCCCACAGGGCTCCACGTGCGCCATGGCGGAGAGCATGCTGAGGGCCAGCGGCCACACCACGGGGCTCTTCACCTCGCCCCACCTCATGGACGTCAGAGAGCGGTTCCGCCTCAACGGGTGAGCGGAGAAGGGGGAAGTGGTGAGAGGTGAACGGTGAAGCTCAATGGGAGCGCACTTCTTGCCCCACCTCATGGACGTCAGAGAGCGCTTTCGCCTCAACGGGTGAGCGGAGAAGGGGGAAGCGGACTGCTGAAAGGGGGTGGTTCCGCCTCAACGGGTGAGTGATGTGATGGGGGAGCGGCGAACCTTTGAGCCGTCTCAACGGGTGAGTGGTGAAGGGGGAGCGATGCATGCTGGGCGAGTGCTGAAGGGATATGCTGGACCCCATCACATCACTCACCCGTTGAGCTATGCATGCTGGCCGAGTGCTCAAGGGATATGCTCTCTGTGCTGTGCCGTGCTTTGTGTATGATGATTTGTTTTGAGACGTCTCGAAACCAATCTTTATCAACGGGTGAATGGGTGAAGGGGGAGCGATGCATGCTGGCCGGGCGAGTGCTCAAGGGATATGCTCTCTGTGCTGTGCCGTGCTTTGTCTTCATGGTAGCACCATCGTTGCCTACCTCCGTTTCTAATCATATACCTGTATTTTATCCCCAGGGAGATGGAGCCATTTGATACCTTCCTGCAGCAAGTTGACTTCTGAGTCGACTCGAAAGTCACCCAGTTGATACCTTCCTGCAGCACTTTCTGCTTTTCTGCGTGGGGTCAGTCAGCCCAAGCTTTGAGTCGACTCAAAACTCGTCAGTCAGCCCAAGCTTCTCTGCTTTCCCTGCCCGACCCTTGCCAATCCCCTCGTTGTTCATCCCACAGGGAGATGGTGCCAGTGGATACCTTTCTGCAGCACTTCTGGTGGTGCTACGACCGCTGCAAGGTGAAACACTGAAATGTACCTATTGATTACACAGATTTGTACAGATTATGAACCTATTAAGTGCACAATAGCATCCCATTCCCCCGTCCCCGTGGGATGTCGAGCAGCATGATAGCATCCCACATCCCTCTTGTCCCCCCGTACATCCCATTCCCCCATCCCTCATGTCACCCCATGTATCCCATTTCCCCATCACTCCTTTCCCCCATCCCTCTCTCATTTCCCCTTTTCCGCCCCTCCAGAGCTTCAGGCAGCAGTGTCGTCTCCCTCCTCCCCCATCCCCATGCCATCTACTCCCACGTCCTCACGCTGCTGGTGATTTTTAAGTTGAGTTTTGAGTCGACTCAAAACTCGACTCATTACACGCTGCTGGTGATTTTTAAGTTGATTGAATCATCCGTCCCCATTCTCGTGTTTCCACCCGTCCCGACCCCTCCAGGCAGCAGCCTCGTCCCCCTCGTCCCCCATCCCCATGCCGGCCTACTTCCGCTTCCTCACTCTCCTCGCTCTGCGCATCTTCACACACACTCAGGCAAGCCCCTCTCAAGCCCCTCTCAAGCCACTCTCTCACTCACTCATTCACCCACATCCGGGCTAGTCCCTCTTCCTCACTGCTCGTTCACACTCCTGGTCCGTCACCTTATGTTTGGTACTATACTAAGTGTAAGTGCATTACTTGACCCATGTTTGGTTGACTGTGGCAGGTTGACGTGGCAATTCTGGAGGTGGGGGTGGGAGGGCGATATGACGGCACCAACGTTGTGAGTGCCCGGTATGCTAGTTGTTCTATCATCCCCTTTCTGTCTGTCGGTCTATCCAAGCACCTGTCCATCCGCGATTACTATTAATTCCACTCAAAAGTCACCAACGTTGTGAGTGGTCGGTCAGTATGCTAGTAATTGAGTCATGCCCTTTCGGTCTGTCTATCCATCCACCTGTCCGTCTGTTGGTCTTTCTGTCTCTGCCTGCCCGCCCGCCTGCCCGCCCGCCTGCCCGCCCGCCTGCCCGCCCGCCCGCCTGCTTGCCTGCCTGCCTGCCGTGTGCATCCCCCGTCGCCCTCTACCCCATCAGGTCAAGCGCCCGGCAGTGTGTGGCGTGTCATCATTGGGCTTCGACCACATGGAGGTGCTGGGTGAGTCAGAGGTGTGCGAAGCGGTTTAGAGGTGTGCTGGGGTGGTTGGAAGTGTGCTGGGTGGGTTGGAGGTATGCTCTGTCTCATTCTCATTCCCTGGAATGGTCCTTTGTGTTGGTCATCATCCCCTCTCTCTCTCATTGCATTCTATGTGTTCTCTCGCTTCTACCACGTGACCTTCTGCCTCTGCTAAACTCCCAGGAAACACTCTTGCTTTCATTCTCATCCCCATCCCACCATTCCCATTTTCATTCTGATTCTCACTCCCATCCACATTCTCATTCTCTTTCTGTCCTTGCCTTCTGTGAGTTCTCGCCCACCACACCTGATTCTCTACCTCTGCAAAACCTCCAGGAAACACTCTTGCTCTGATAGCTGGCGAGAAGGCTCGGATATTCAAGGTGAGAGCGAGAGGAGGCTTGGAGGGTCTGTGATGACTGGTACGAAGGACCAGTCACGAGGAGGGCTGGATGAGGCGAGGAGAAGAGGGGTACATTGTAGGGCAGGAGAAAGTTGAGAAGGGGGAGGGAGTAGAGGCTTGGGAGATTGTGGAGGAGGGCGTGTGGAGGAGGGCGTGTGGAGGAGGGCGTGTGGAGGGCGTGTAGAGGGCGTGTGGAGGGCGTGTGGAGGGCGTGTGGAGGGCGTGTGCAGAGCCGAAAGGACAGCAGTGGGTTTCTTTGTTTCCCCTCCTCCCCGAGCCTCACTCTGACCCTTTCGCTGTGTCCCACAGGCAGGAGTGCCAGCGGTGACGGTCCCACAGGAGGAGGAGGCGATGGAGGTGCTGAGACAGCGAGCAGCGGAGCTGCAGGTGGGAGGGTGGGGGGTGTGGGTGGGAGGTGTGCGGCTGGGTGTGCGTGCGTGCATGTGTGTGTGTGTGTGTGTTTTGTTGTCAACTCGTGCGGCAGCAGTGACAGGACATCAGGAGCAAAACACATGTCTTTATATCTCAAATGATTAATTCTGAGTCGCCTAAAAAAGCATCAAATCCTATTTCATGATTTCTTGCGTTCCTACAGCAATGTCGGAGCCATTTTTCCTATCTATGAAACTAATATTCTCACCTGATTTTTCTCCGTTCGTCTCTCCTTCTTTCCCCCCTTCCTCCTCTTCTACCCCTAGATTCCTCTAGAGGTGGCCAGGCCGTGGCACGAGGTGGCGCCAGGCCGTGTCCGCCTGGCATTGGCTGGCCGGCACCAGCAGGTCAATGCATCACTGGCTGTCTCTCTGTGCTGCCAGTGGGCCCTCCGCAGCGGGAGGGAAAAGGAGGCAGATGCTCTCAACCAGGTAGGTACAGTGCGGTGCTGTGTGGTTCTGTGAGGTGGAGTGGAATGTGTTGCCGCAGCATGGAAGGCAGCACCAAGAGGTCAATGCATCACTGGCTGTCTCGCTGTGCCGCCAGTGGGCCCTCCGCAGCGGCAGGGAAGAGGAGGCCCAGGCAATCGATCAGGTGAGGTCCAGTGCGATGATGTGTGGTGTTGTGAGGCGGTATGTGGTGCTGTGATGCGATATGTGGTGCTGTGAGGTTCCCATCGGGAATGTCCCAATGTAGTATTGGAGGAGACCTTATGCCTCTGGGGCATGCCCTATGCCTCTGGGGCATGCCCTATGCCTCTGGGGCATGCCCTATTACTACAATAGGAGGGTCACCCTTGATTCCAATATCCTTTCCTTTCTGCTCTCCTTGATTCCGATATCCTTTCCTTTCTGCTCTCCTTGATTCCGATATCCTTTCCTTTCTGCTCTCCTTGATTCCGATATCCTTTCCTTTCTGCTCTCCTTGATTCCGATATCCTTTATTTTCTGCTCTCCTTGATTCCGATATCCTTTCTTTTCTGCTCTCCTTGATTCCGATATCCTTTCTTTTCTGCTCTCCTTGATTCCGATATCCTTTCTTTTCTGCTCTCCTTGATTCCGATATCCTTTCTTTTCTGCTCTCCTTGATTCCGATATCCTTTCTTTTCTGCTCTCCTTGATTCCGATATCCTTTCTTTTCTGCTCTCCTTGATTCCGATATCCTTTCTTTTCTGCTCTCCTTGATTCCGATATCCTTTCTTTTCTGCTCTCCTTGATTCCGATATCCTTTCTTTTCTGCTCTCCTTGATTCCGATATCCTTTCTTTTCTGCTCTCCTTGATTCCGATATCCTTTCTCTTCCCCTCCCCTTGGAATTTTCACCTCGTTGAACAGTAGGACTATTGGCCAATAGGACGTTACCACTTAATTGCAGTCACCCAGTTGCAATCAACATCCTTTCTCATTCCCATTTGCCTGATTAGCTTTCCTTGTCTTTTTCCCCCGTCCACCTGGTTCAGGCTCTGGCCAATAAGACGCTGCCACCTGCCTACATCAGAGGGCTAGGGAGTGTTTCGTGGCCGGACAGGTGCGAAATTTTGCAGGACTGCCCGGCCGAGCCTGGCAAGGCTGGAAGCACAGTCGGGCAGCTGACATTCTTTTTGGATGGTGCCCATACAGTGGAGAGCATGGAGGTGTGTGGAGAGTGGTTTTGCGATGCCACTCAGGGTGGAGTGGGGTATGGAAGGGCATATGGACGGGCAGGTGGAGGGGCAGATGAAAGGGCAGATGAAAGGGCAGATGAGGGGACAGATGGACGGGCAGATGAAGGGGCGAATGGAGGGGCAGATGGACGAAAAAATGGTGAGCGAGGATACAAGGAGAGGGAGGGGGAAGCCTTTGTACATGCCAAGTGTCTGTGGGCGGCTCGAGTGAATTATTTAGTCGACTCAAAAATATACTCATCACATGCAGGTAAGCCTTCGTACATGCCAAGTGTCTGTGGGCGGGTCGAGTGACATGGCGGGTAGAGTGGCATGGGCAGGTGGAGTGGCATGGGCAGGTGGAGTGGCATGGGCAGGTGGAGTGGCATGGGCAGGTGGAGTGGCATTGTCTCACATGGCTTTCCCCTTCGTTCACTTCACTCAGCTGCTGACCCCCTCTCACACTCGTGCCTTGTGCTGCCTGCCTTACCCTCGCTCACAGCCGCTGCTGTTCAACTGCATTACTAAGAGGGACCCACACACACACTCACAAGTCTTATGCTCCACGCTCCCCCCCTATGTGCCACTCTCACTTCCCTGCTCATACTGCTTGCTCTCTCTGCTCCGCTCTCATGGCTCATCGCAGGTGTTGCTGTTCAACTGCATGACTAAAAGGGACCCACGAACACTCATGGCACTGCTTCTCACCACACTTGACGCAGAGGTACGTTTGAGAACACTGGGGTACGGTTGAAAAGGATCAAGCTCGGTTGAGAACAGTGAGGAGCATCTGGAAACACTCATGACACAGCTTCTCAGGTCACTTGAGCGTAGAGGTACGTTTGAAAATACTCAGGTGCGTTTGTGAACACTCAGGTTCTTCCTTGTCCATCTTCTTTCCTTGCCCATTTCTTTCCTTGTCCACTTATTTCCCTGCCCATTCCCTTCCTTTCCTGTTCACTTTCCTTTCCTGTTTCTTTCTTGCCCACTTCTTTCCTTACCCATTCCCTTCCTTACCCATTCCCTTCCTTGCCCATTCCCTTCCTTGCCCATTCCCTTCCTTGCCCATTCCCTTCCTTGCCCATTCCCTTCCTTACCCATTCCCTTCCTTGCTCATTCCCTTCCTTGCCCATTCCCTTCCTTACCCATTCCCTTCCTTGCCCATTCCCTTCCTTGCCCATTCCCTTCCTTGCCCATTCCCTTCCTTGCCCATTCCCTTCCTTGCCCATTCCCTTCCTTGCCCATTCCTTTCCTTGCCCATTCCCTTCCTTGCCCATTCCCTTCCTTGCCCATTCCCTTCCTTGCCCATTCCCTTCCTTGCCCATTCCCTTCCTTGCCCATTCCCTTCCTTGCCCATTCCCTTTCTTGCCCATTCCCTTCCTTGCCCATTCCCTTCCTTTCCCATTCCCTTCATTTCTCGTTCCTGCAGGCCTGACTTTTCAAGCAGCCCTCTTTGTCCCCTCACTCTCCTCATACAACACGCTCCTCCCTCCTCCCTCCACCTCCTCCCCCTCTCCTCTTCCCCCATCCCATTCTCCTGGACCCACGACCGGGATGCCGAGGCAAAGTAGCAGCGCTGGTACCGATGCTACTGCGCCGAGGCAAAGCAGCAGCCTCGGCCAGAGCAGCTTGGAATGGCAGCTAGCCATGCAGCGAACATGGGAACAGCTTCAGCAGCAGCAGCCACTGCACCTTGCTACCTCTGCTTCTGCTGCTTCCCGAGTTTGTGCTGTTGACTCCATTCCTGCTTCTTTCCTTATGCCTCACCAGCTGACTCGATCAGTGGAATCAACCGCTCACGCAGCATCACAAGCAGCAGGAAGGAAAGAGTTGGATGATCCATCCTGGCCGTTGATTTCCCAAGGAATGGCGAGTTTGGGGCCTCGCAGCGCTGTGCTGCCGTCGCTGCTGGCGGCCATCGATCTGCTTAGATGGACGGCCAGGATGCACCCAGACGTCCGTCTGCAGGTGTTGGTGACAGGGTCGCTGCACCTGGTGGGTGATGTGCTGCGTGTAGTGAGAAGAAAATAGTGACACATCTCCTATGGCACCAATCCTTCAACCGATTTTGCACAAGATTGTTACCGTACTTGACGGGTTACGAAAATTGTTGATGCAATAATTGGAAATTTAGTGTGGTGAGGGATCGATTTTGCATGAGTCGTAAATGTAGCTGCAGCTTGCAAGAAGGGAACTATGTGTCAAGTTATGTTATATCCTGCTTACGCTAGTTACTGTAGTTACTACTATGAACTGTTGGTGGTACACCTTTGCATGCTGTGTTTCCTATTTGTACCTTCCTCAATAGTGAACTACCCTCTTTGCCCAATTCCCCCTCCCGCTACTCTCGGCTATCACCTAGGCTAGGGTTTCACCTAAGCCTAGGTTACTCCATTATTCTTGACATGGTGTCAGAGCTGGTTCTTTCCTAGAACCTTCTCTTTTTTTTTTAAGTAACATGGGCCCGCCTTTCCTGCAGCGCGAAATGCGCTACTTTTTTCTTCGTCCCGTCGCGCTCTTCGGCCGTCGCGTCCGTCGTCCCGCGGCCTCCGTTCCGTCGCCCCGCGGCCCCCCGTTTCGTCGCCCCGCGGCCCCCCGTTCCCGTCGCCCGCGGCCCCCCGTTTCGTCGCCCCGCGGCCCCCCGTTCCCATCGCCCGCGGCCCCCCGTTCCCGTCGCCCGCGGCCCCTCGTTCCGTCGCCCCGCGGCCCCCCGTTTCGTCACCCCGCGGCCCCCCGTTCCCGTCGCCCGCGGCCCCCCGTTTCGTCGCCCCGCGGCCCCCCGTTCCCATCGCCCGCGGCCCCCCGTTCCCGTCGCCCGCGGCCCCCCGTTCCCGTCGCCCGCGGCCCCCCCGTTCCCGTCGCCCGCGGCCCCCCGTTCCCGTCGCCCGCGGCCCCTCGTTTCGTCGCCAGCGCGGCCCGCCAGCGCGGACGCCAGCGCCGTGGCCAGCCGCCTGCGCCACAGTCAGCGCCAGCAGCAGCTACCGCCGCCCCGCCCCCCCCCCCCCGCCCTCCCTTCCGCGGCTTCCGTCGTGGGGGGGGGGGGGAGAAGGAGATGTGGGGGTGGCGGGTGTGAGCTGCCTGCAGCCCGTCCCTCCCCTCTCTCTTCCTGCAGAGATGTTATTAACAAGAGGTTCAAGGGGTTGAGTGACAAGGGGGGTGAGGACTTGGAGGTTATTAACGGGGGGGGATCGCTATGAGCTTGCGCGCTCATGCCCACCTAGCCCACCTCCTCTCCTCATCGGGACTTGGGGGTTATTAACGGGGGGGGATCGCTATGAGCTTGCGCGCTCATGCCCACCTTTCCCACCTCCTCTCCCTTTCCTCTCTCACCTCCCCTTCGTAAATGGAGGTTCGTAAGCGGGTCCGCCGGCACTGGCCCCCCACCTCCTCTCCTCTTCTCTCCTCTCGCCTCCACGTCCTTCCTCACCTCTCTGCCTTCTTCCACAGCGCTTGGTTTACTCTTTCAGGGGGTGCCGACTGCACCAGTTCCTACCGCAAGCAGGCTAAGGGGGTGTGTCAAGTTATGTTATATCCTGCTTACGCTAGTTACTGTAGTTACTACTATGAACTGTTGGTGGTACACCTTTGCATGCTGTGTTTCCTATTTGTACCTTCCTCAATAGTGAACTACCCTCTTTGCCCAATTCCCCCTCCCGCTACTCTCGGCTATCACCTAGGCTAGGGTTTCACCTAAGCCTAGGTTACTCCATTATTCTTGACACTATGATACAGGTGGTCTTCAGAGGGGTTTGATTGCCCTTGCGCAGGTGATGTGCTGTTTGATGTACCGCCAAGTGAAGGTTTTGCAATACGTCGGGGTATTGCAAATCAGTCACTGGGGAATGTTATCATTGCAAGGTTGGAACACTGGGGGGGTGAGATGAGAAGAGCAAGAAAAATGCATCATTCATTAATCAGAGGGCTTTAGAGTGTTTACACAAAACACATTCGAGTTTCAAGCGGCATGTGCGCCAGCACTCGTCTTATCCGCACGAAAAGGAACCAGCCAATAAAGAGTGCTGTCGCTACAGGCCTGACACAGCCAACCACCTGCTGTTGGCGGCTGTAGTGTCGCCGAAGGGCCGACTAGGCTTATTTTTTAGGCGTCTAAAGAAGCTGCCGTTGGTGATTGCGGTGCCCAGGAGCAGAGCAGAGATTGCGCGAACAACGGGCTGGTTGTGCTGAAGAGCTGGGCGATGCATAGTAGAAGCTATGGATGAAAGTATGATATGCGTGTGCCTCAGGGTTGACGGGGACGAACAGTCTCGATGGAAGTGTGATGTGGGTGTGCCTCAGGGGTGGTTGGGATGATGAGTATGAGCTGGTTTGTGCGCTGCTGGAGAATCACGAAGCTAACAACCACGAAGTCCCTGCAGACAAAGGAGATCACGAGCTGTCGGCGCTGCTGCGATCTGCGCGGGTCCGCTCGGTGGCGCTTCAATCGGCGGCGCGGGTCCGCTCGGTGGCGCTTCGATTGGCGGCGCGGGTCCGCTCGGAGGTGCTTCAAACGGCGGCGCTGGTCCGCTCGGAGGTGCTTCAATCGGCGGCGCGGGTCCGCTCGGTGGCGCTTCGATGGGCGGCGCGGGTCCGCTCGGAGGTGCTTCGATGGGCGGCGCGGGTCCGCTCGGAGGCGCTTCAATGGGCGGCGCGGGTCCGCTCGGTGGCGCTTCAATCGGCGGCGCGGGTGCGCTCTGAGGTGCTTCGATCGGCGGCGCGGGTCCGCTCGGTGGCGCTTCGATCGGCGGCGCGGGTCCGCTCGGAGGTGCTTCGTACGGCGGCGCGGGTCCGCTGGGTGGTGCTTCAATTGGCGGCGCGGGTCCGCTCGGAGGTGCTTCGATCGGCGGCGCGGGTCCGCTCGGAGGTGCTTCAATGGGCGGCGCGGGTCCGCTCGGAGGTGCTTCAATCGGCGGCGCGGGTCCGCTCGGTGGCGCTTCGATGGGCGGCGCGGGTCCGCTCGGAGGTGCTTCGATGGGCGGCGCGGGTCCGCTCGGAGGCGCTTCATTGGGCGGCGCGGGTCCGCTCGGTGGCGCTTCAATCGGCGGCGCGGGTCCGCTCGGAGGTGCTTCGATCGGCGGCGCGGGTCCGCTCGGTGGCGCTTCGATCGGCGGCGCGGGTCCGCTCGGAGGTGCTTCGTACGGCGGCGCGGGTCCGCTGGGTGGTGCTTCAATTGGCGGCGCGGGTCCGCTCGGAGGTGCTTCGATCGGCGGCGCGGGTCCGCTCGGAGGTGCTTCAATGGGCGGCGCGGGTCCGCTCGGAGGTGCTTCAATGGGCGGCGCGGGTCCGCTCGGTGGGGCTTCGACCGGCGGCGCGGGTCCGCTCGGTGGCGCTTCAATAGGCGGCGCTGGTTCGCTCGGCGGCGCTCCGCTCGGCGGCGCGGGTCCGCTCGGAGGTGCTTCGATCGGCGGCGCGGGTCCGCTCGGAGGAGCTTCAATTGGCGGCGCGGGTCCGCTCGGTCGCGCTTCGATTGGCGGTGCGGGTCCGCTCGGTGGCGCTTCAATCGGCGGCGCGGGTCCGCTCGGAGGTGCTTCAATCGGCGGCGCTGGTTCGCTCGGCGGCGCTTCGCTCGGCGGCGCTTCGCTTGGCGGCGCTCCGCTTGGTGGTGCTTCGCTTGGCGGCGCTCCGCTCGGTGGTGCTTCGCTCGGCGGCGCTCCGCTTGGTGGTGCTTCGATCCCCGCTGCCGCTATCTGCGCGAAACACGCGCCGATGAAAACCACGGCGAGTAGGACCGCCGGCAGTGTCGGCGCTATGGATGGAAGTTTTCCAGCCATGACCAGTACTTCGTGGCGACTGTCGCTTTCAAAGGTCGCTAGGTCAAGTCTATCCCTCGTTTCAAATCAACTTCGCGGCTTGAGTAGTATTCAGATGCAACTCTCGATAAACCCGTCTCTGATGTGTGTGTGCTCAAATGAGGTGTGCGCTGCATGAACCGGAAAGTGATCTGACTCTTCTCAATGCATTCCACTTCTACGCTGGAATCAATACGCAAGTTGCTTACTTCGAGAACCGGGTCCGTGTGTCACATGTATAGCTATAGATCACCTCCGAGCTTCTATCCCAGCAGGATACCTCAAGTTGACCATGGTGGCCTTTTAGCAGCTGTTTTTGTGCTCTCTGGCGCTGCGAGAGTCGACATAACTCGTCCCCGCCATGGTACAACCTCCATCCCAAGACGTCGCCGCCCAGTGACGACGCCACTAGGAGATGTCGGACGTCGGGGAATAATTTCTGCGAAGCAGGTTTGAGTTGCACCCCTCATGAGACACGACCGTATATAATTGTGGTGGGGTTGGAAATTGGATGGAATTCGAACAAGAATTGCACATGCGGTTCGGAAGTTCCAGAGAGACACAGAACCCAAGAAAAGTGCGATGAGCAAATGCGATTCGACACATTCAGCTTCTGGAAATGATAAATCAGCCTTCTACACCTCCATTTTGTATGTATATGCATACACGAATATGTGTAGACAAACACATGCAATACACAAAGTATGTTATGCATGTTATGTATTTACATGTATGTACACAGATACAAATACATGCACGAAACAACCCCCCCCCCCCCACACACACACACACACACACACAGTCGTAGCTTTTACTGGTTACGAGAGTGATAATACGTAGGCGCATTTCAAGGTAGGTTTTGGGAGAATGGAGTGGTGTACATCAGGTGAGGCGCAATACCTATCCACAAAAATCATCATAATCTTCTAAAAACATGCTTAATCAATGCAATAAATATTTATATTAGGTCTAAACAAAATGCAAATTATTTACTACTACACCTTCCTATTGAGGATACCTAGGCGCCTGTTTGCCTCTTTCACAGAAACCACCACCTTTTCTGCATCTGTGGTGGAATTATCCAACGCTTCTACTTGCCTGACAAAGACGGGGCGGAGAAGGGGTGAATGGAAGGTGAGCATGGTGGTAAGATATACATGACATTGTGGGCATGATTGCACATTGTTGAATGGAAAATCGGAAGGGAAAGTTCTTTGCACGCAGTCTGCATTTTCTTAAAGAGATGGCTAACGTTGTGAGCAATTCATATGCGGGAAAACTGAGTCTTGGGGGCATACCTGTCAATCTCCATCCCCATGTTGACGGCCATTGACTTGATTGTAGTGAGAGAAGCACTGACTTGGTCAAAAACTTTGTCCTGGTAGAGCTGTTCTGCCTGCACTCCAGGAAAAAAAAAATCTTAGGTTTCACCACACATGAATGAAATGGGCGGAGATGTTGGCACCAGGCAGGGGCAATAAACAAAAGAAAGAAGAGAAAAAAACGCACTAACCTTCACAACATCAAGTGGGGAGAGCCCATCTCTCGTGGGCCTTGATGCAGATAGAATGGAACCATTTCCACTTTGCGTCGTCGGGCCGCTTAGGGATTGCCCCTTCCCTGGCCTCTTGCCCAACCCTAGAGCGGAGCGGTTGACCGTTTCAGAACCACATGCTTTTTGGTCAACACGGTCGGCGTAGTCAGAGGGAGAAATGCTGCCAACAACTCTCTCTTGAGAGGTGCTAGGCCCCGAAATCCTTTTCCCATGCGTAAACCTCCAACAGAGCTTCTTTATCCCACCAAGCTTGGCAATTAGAGTTTCGGACTGCACGAAAAAAAAAAAAGGGGAAGGACAATTTCTTGTGTTTAGAAAAGTATTAAGAACAATCCTTCCGTTGCTCATGTGGTCCGCTGATTTTTTAAAGCCGCCGTCTAATACTTGAAGAGATGTCTCCTCTAAGTGGCTCACCTTTTCCATTTCTTGGTCGATCACAAGAGCTTTTTCATGGATGCATTGAATCTGGTCGCCCTGATTCGCCAAGGCCTCGAGGGTCGCACCCGCCACGCCTTTAGTCGTCTCTGTGATTCTCAGCAGCCCTTCTGCCGCTGTCGTCAGTGCATCGCTTTTCTCCAAAGCCTCGGATTCTAGGTCTTGGATGGATGTATTCTGAAATCGATCCCCATCTGTCACAGCTGACTCGTAATAAGACATAGCTCCTTTCATGCCCTGGCGGGAACCCTCTTGACGTCCGTGTTTCAATTCCTGAGTCTGTGTGTGTTGCTTCAGACCTACGTTGCCCTTCCTCTGCGAGACAGGAATCCACTGACTTGAGGTAAACCCGTCATCATCTTCATCATCCACAACACACCTGCCGCGATTTAGTCCTCCCATGATGGTCGTATCGCACAGTATTCGAACCGAAAAAATAAGCTGGAAAGTTATTAGCTTGTACCAGAGCACGTGAAAGAGCAACTGAAACCTCGATGATTTAGTGCTTTTGTGAGGTGGGAATTTGTATCGTCTGGATATTTGTTTTGCGTGGGAACTGGGGTTGCAGAGGAGACCCACATTGCCCCAGGAAGGGGGGGTGGAGCCTTACGAATTGCGTGTTGGGCTGGATTTTGTGATTCCGTGGCGCGGCGCGCCCAAAATCCGAATTTACTGTGATGAGACTCTGTTGACCGCAAGGTGGGAGTCGCGATCTATCGAGTCGCGCCTGGGAGTAGACGTTGTCGTGGGTCGGAGAAACACCTCGCAACACGGCATCGCATTCTTCGTGGTCGTTACGGTCTTGTTCTTCGACCCATCAGGAAAATCATTCACCAGATTTCGCGAATGTGTAACATAGTCGCGGTAGTGTGACACCAAACTATAATAATATCTACTTAGAACCTGAGCAACTTTCCCAAAAAAAAAGCATCCAACAATAACTAACTCCTAGTGGCTCCAGATGTATAATAAGAAGGCTATACATCAAAGTGGCGGGACAAAAACACAAGTAAAAAAGCGAATAGAACTTCCGATACATAGTACTACTGCTCTTTCTTGCCAGCCCAGGCTAATACCCCCTAATGTGTCACGACAAACCAATGATGCTGCCGGTAGCCGTGTCAATATCAATGTCGTAGAAGCACGGCCTGGTCGGCAAGCCAGGCATGGTGCTCATGGTGCCGACAAGAGGGAAGATGAAGCCCGCACCGACACTCGCCCTCACGTCTCGAATGGGGAGGATGAAGCCAGACGGAGCTCCCTTGAGAGAAGCATCGTGGGAGAAGGAGTACTGTGTCTTGGCCATGCATATGGGCAGATGGGCAAACCCTTGCTTTGTGTACTGCTCTATCTTCGCCTCGGCCTGGGAAGAGAAGGGGTGGATGGGGAAAAATAAGAGGAATGTGGCGTCCTGCCTTCGCACTCGAATGGCTTCTCGCTGTGCCTCAGAACACCAGAGGCAAACCCTTGTTAGGCAAAAATGGGGAGGCATACACGCACACCAACACTCATTTTTTGAAAGTTCACTCCGTAGGCAACAGGTACATCCTTACACAGACGAGCTTACAAACACGAGCTAGTACACAACAGCTAGTACACTAACTCCTCTTACCTCAGGAGAGTACTCCACTCCAGCAGCGCCGTAAGAGACGGTGGCGATGGTCTCAATCTTCTCCTTGATGCTCTTGTCCAGGTCGTACAGGAACTTGAACCCGCTCTCCCCTCCCGCCTCCTTCTCCGCCACGTCACTGCACGCCTTCAACACTGATGCACCCAGTGCTGCCTGCAGACGGCAGCAGGGGATGGCAGGAAACAAAGGATCGTGATGGCAGCAGGAGATGGCGGCGCCACTGAGCGAGTCGGGAGAGTTCAGACATGGCAGGGCAAGAAAGAGCAAAGAATGGGCAGGAAGAGGGAGTCGATCAATAGCACAGGAACAAAAAGTAGGGATTCTTACCGCGCCTGCCCCTCCCTCAGCAAAGTGCGAGCACACCACAGCATCCACCGCGCCTGCTGCCATCGCAGCCTTCTGAACTTCCGCAATCTCAGCCGCGGTATCCGCAGCAAAGCGGTTGATAGCCACCACCACGGCCACGCCGTACCGCCGGGTGTTCTCGATGTGCCGGACGAGGTTGGAGCAGCCCTTAGCCACCAGCTCCACGTTCTCTGACGTGTACGCATGGTCCAGGGGCTTCCCTGCCACCACTGCCGGGCCCCCTCCATGCATTTTGAGTGCGCGGACTGTTGCGACAATCACGGCGCAGTGCGGGCGCAACCCGCTGTACCTGCTCGGGATAAGGGGTGATTCGGATTATGGGGTCTTTTGAGAATGATGGAACTTCTCTGCCACCACTGCCCTCCGTGCATCTTGAGCGCACGCACTGTGGCGACTATCACGGCGCAGTGGGGGCGCAGCCCGCTGTACCTGCTTGGGAAAAAATGCGAATTAGGGGTGATTTGGAAGAAAGGGAGGGCGAGAAATGGGGAAAGGGGCGATCTCGTGAAGGTGTGACACATGAATAGGGGTTTTAAGGGGAAAGAGAGAGAGATCGCTTTGTGTGCCAAAATCATTGCACTAGTTTTGGCTTCGAGGCACCTTGCCTGCTTGACACGTGTCACTAAGCTCTCCTACTGCCCGCCCCTCAACCACCGTGCCCCTCGTCTTATTCTCCCCGTCTCACATGGCCCTTGTAAACTCACCTGCACTTGATGTTGAAGAACTTCTCTGCTCCAATGTCGGCTCCAAACCCTGCCTCGGTGCACACGACGCCGCCCTCCCCCACGAGCGTGAGGGCGATCTGGTCGGCGATGATGGACGAGTTGCCGTGCGCTATGTTGGCAAACGGCCCCGCGTGCACCAGCACGGGCGTGCCCTCCAGCGTCTGCATCAGCGTCGGACGAATGGCGTCCTGAACGAGGGGAGGGGAGTGATGGAATGTGACGGGATGGAAAGGGGAAGGAAAGAGTAAGACAGAAGTTCCCACGTGCACCAGCACGGGAGTGCCCTCCAGCGTCTGCATTAGGGTGGGACGAATGGCGTTTTGAAGGGGAGGGGATTCGAGGGGAGGGAGGGACGTGGAGAATGAAGAGAGACCGAAAAAGAAGGGGGGGGAGGGGGTGGATGGAGGGAGGGATGCATATACATGGAATGCCTTACCCCGGGGCTAAACACAAATAGAGGGGCCTCTTTACGGGACTCTACCAGGGCACCCCTTGCTCGCCCACCTTCATGATAACCGTCAGCGCGCCACCAATTCCCAGGTCGTCAGCAGTGATAGCGTCGCCCGCGCGGCTGGTGCCGATGACCATGCGGCCGAGCCTCTCGCGGAGGTCGTCGAGCGACGTGGTGAGCGCGAGGACGGCCATGATCTCGCTCGCCACGCTGATGTCGAACCCCGTCTGCCGCGTCAGTCCCCGCTCCTCAGGGCCCTGGCCAATGGTGATCCCCCTCAGAAACCTGTGTCGGGAGGGATGCAGGAATAGAATAGCTGTTTTGTCATGCCTCTCACAACTCGCCACGCTAGTGGGAACCAGAAACCTGCGCCGGACGGGAGGCGGAAGTGGGTTCCTTGTTGGCTGCACGTTGCATGGGATCAGCACACCGGTGGGGATTTTGCTGCTCGTGCTTCCCAGTCAGCATCCTCGCAGCCCGTCATCCTCGCCTCCTATCAACATGTCGGAAGGTGCAGCGACTCACTCAGACTATCCCCGGGCCTCCCGCAGACACGCATCACTGCCACCCTACAAGTGCCCGTCACTCATGCAAGCACCTAACCCATCTCCGTCATGCACAAAGAAGTCATCATGCACCTAGCATTGACATCCATCACCCTCCATACCCACCCTTGACACCCATCACCCGTCGCACCTGTCATTGATGTCCATCACGCGGCGCCACGTGATCTTCTCCGGGTCGATATCCAGCCGCACAAACTTCCGCACCTCATCTTCAGTCAGCTCCGCGGGGTCGCTCTTGTCGATCCCCAGCTTCTTCAGCCGCCGGAACATGACGGGCGAGAACCGCCGCTTGCCCTCCTTGTCCGCCGGGCACAGCCGGTTCAGCAGCCCCTTGTCGGACTGCGCGGCTTCGTGGAAGATTCGGGTGTCGATGGCGGCGGCGAGGAGGTTGTTGGCTGCGGTGATGGCGTGGATGTCGCCAGTGAGATGGAGATTAAAGTCCTCCATTGGAATCACCTGGCATGCAGCAGGATGGGTTGAGACTCACAGCTTGAGAAGGGGATGAGGTTCATCGTGGCAGCTTCTAAGAACTTGGTTAATTTAATCGCTTCCGTCGAACGTGCAAATGCTTGTCGATCATTGTCAGCAACAACTTGTGCATCTCAATCCTGTGTTGAATCCAAGGTTCAACCCAGGAGGTTTTCTCACCTGGCTGTACCCCCCTCCAGCTGCTCCTCCCTTGATGCCGAAGGTGGGTCCCATGCTCGGCTGGCGGATGCACGCAATACACTGCACACATGAAGCAATCAGGCCGAACGGATAGACCAGAAACATTTTCATGTTATTCAGTTTCGACCTCCCTCAAGGTGGACGTTTCTTTACAAGACAGAAATCTATTTAGTGCTTCAGTGTCAAATTTCACGAAGTTAATCCAGCATCTGTGAGTGTATCCCTCACCAAACGAGCTATTTCGTCACTCACCGGCTTGTCTAGGTGAGCTCCCAGGGCCTGCGCGAGCCCAATGGTGGTGGTGGATTTGCCTTCTCCAAGAGGAGTTGGAGAAATTCCCGCAACCAGCACATAATATCCAGACTTAGAGTCCTTCAACCGGTCCTTCACGGACAAGCAAACCTGAAAAATGCCGACATTAAGATGGACATCAACAAAGTGAATAGTCAGTGACAGAGAACAGCCGGCGATGCAGTGCGATTACGGCAGAATTACGGAATGTAGGTCTTTAGTAGAAGTGGTTCGCTTGCCTTGGCCTTGAGATTCCCGTAGAGCTCGTATTCAGACGGCTGCAGACCGACCGCCTTGGCAATCTCAACTATCGGCAGCGGCTCTACTGACTGAGCAATGACAATGTCAGCCGGCACAGGGTCCTTCACTTGCAGCTTGTGAGCAGTTGCAGTGGTCGCCATTGGATTCAGATTCCTGATTTCGAACTAATGCCTCGCCTTTCGCGATGAACCACGAACGATAATGATGTTGACTGGGAATACAGGCTTCTAAACACGGATGCAAAATGCTACTGCGGATTTGTTTTAGTGAACTGGGAAATCTCAAATGCCTGGATCAGTCTAAAATGGTTTCAGAAAGCTGGAAGTGAATGGGCTGCTTTCTGAGACGAGTGATGACTGATCATCTTCTGGCATTCTTCCCTGAACAAATTGCTGGTGACACGCATCTCCGCTCCCTCGGAGTTGCCTTGTTGGACTGAACGGGTGTGACTGACGTTGGATCATCCCTGACAGTCAACAAGAAAGCTCAACTGATTGCATTGCTGGCCGTTCGATGAGCTAATTGTAGCGCTCTGACGTTCCTCCGGGCGCGCGAACCCCTGATTGGACGGGTCGAATGCACATGTCAAAGAAAGTCTGCCAGATTGTGCGAAGATTTGGGGTGCCAATTCATGCGGATTTCTAGCACTTCGTGGCAGGTGAGTGACTAGGATACCCATTTTGCTGTTGTGGCTTCTCCAGGTGTTTCGCCACGTCATCAATCCAGTCTGGTCAGCAAAATTAACCTCAATAAATGTGGGTTCGCTACCATTTCAGTATATATTCAAAAGTTTCGACGAACTTGTATTTCGACCATTCCAAGGGTCATTTCGGCAATTTCGAGGTCTGAAGCATCACCAAATTGTCTGCCCGTCAGGCATCAATAGCGCCTAGCAGCACATCAGCAGCTCTGCCGCAGGCAGCAGCCTAGCAGCAGGAACAATGCGGTTCCTGGCATAGCATCCACCGCAGCGGCCGATGATCACCTTTCGCCCTTCGGGGCGTTCCCTTCCTTTCCTCCTCTTCCAGTCTCGCTTTTCCGTCTCCAGATTCGCCACCGCTTCTCTCCTCGCCGATCCGTCGCATGTTGTCGCCGGTAACTCTCGCAATCGCCATCCATCCGTCGCACCAGCATCGCTCGTGCCGCGAGTACCATCTTCATCGACGCTTTTCGCAATTTCTCGCCACGCATCCTTAAATCAGCTACAATTTTGCACGAGCTGGACTTCAGTGCACCTCAATCCACCGCTTGTTAGAGCATTCCACTCATCGCTACCTGACAGTCAATCCAGTAACAGGCAAATGGAGGTCGACCCGCGAGCCAATAAGGTTGATCCACGTGGCTACGAGGCTGCTCTAGCGGCGCTGTCGGGTTTAATTAATCAACGGAAGCGTGCTGATGGGTCAAACTGGGGAGATGCCTTCGCTCTCATGCGCTCATACGTTAAGGTTAGTCTAGTGTTTCTCTTAGCTAAGGTTGCTCTGCAAAGTCGGGGGAAATAACTACTCTTATATTGTCTTTCTCATGTCAAATTACTCTCTGAAGCTTAGAACGCACCAGCTACTAACGACACCAAATTAGAATCGGGTCCCTGGTATCATTCCTGAGTTAAAAAGGTTCTTTGTAAGGCTATTTCGTCATGATGTGACAGCCTGTTTCCATTCCAGTAATCTGGTAGTTTGTGTTAACATTCCTGGCATCAGCTGTGGTCCTTGCTCGTATTGTCGGAATGTTGACTTTTCTGTTATATGTGACTGTAACCATTGTTGTTCTTGTTGTCAGGTCCTGGATTTGGAAGGACCAATTGACCAGCTCAGCATCATCCACGTGGCAGGCACCAAAGGCAAGGCAAGAACCAATACCGTCACATGGCACAGCATGATTCCAACGCGCCCTCCTCTCTCTTCTTCCCCCTCCTCTCTCGTTCCCTCGTCTCTCCCACATCTCCACTTGTTTGACAGAACTCCACATGCGCCATAACGGAGAGCATGTGTGTTCCTTCCATCTGTCTCCCTTTTGCTCGTCCCCTCTTCTCAATAAACCCTCTCTCCCCCCCGCCAGGGCTCCACGTGCGCCATGGCGGAGAGCATGCTGAGGGCCAGCGGGCACACCTCGGGGCTCTTCACCTCGCCTCACCTCGTGGATGTCAGAGAGCGATTCCGCCTCAACGGGTCAGTGGTGAAAGGGGAGTGGTGCATGCTGGGTGGGTGGTGAAACTTTCAAGATATTCTTGTGGAGAGCATTTACTTTGATGGGTTTACCCTGCTCACCGCACCTTGTGGACGTCAGGAAGAGGTTCTACCTCAGCAGGTGACCAATGTGAGGTTTGGGAACTATGTTAACAAGCTAGAGTTTGGAGCTTTGGGATCTATCATGTGAGACGCCGAGCTGTGCTGTGCTGTGCTGTGCTGTGCTGTGCTGTGCTGTGCAGCTATTGAGGGTAAACTCACACTCCTCTGCTTTCCCCGCCCGACTCTTGCCAATCCTCTCGTTGTTCTTATCGCAGGGAGATGGTGCCGGTTGATACGTTTCTGCAGCACTTCTGGTGGTGCTACGACCGATGCAAGGTGCGAAACAGGTGCAAGCTGCAAGGCAGTTACACTCTCTCATTCCCATCGCCCCACTCTTCATCGCCTCCCGTCTCGATGCTAGCCCATATCCGCATCCCCATCCCCCTTTGCCTCATACTCATGAGTGCTCCATTCGTCCCTCATTCCCCCTGCCCCTCACATTCCCCCGATTCCGTTCCCCCACCCCTCCAGGAAGCAGCGTCCTCCCCCTCGTCCCCCATCCCCATGCCGGCCTACTTCCGCTTCCTCACTCTCCTCGCCCTTCGTATCTTCACACACACTCAGGCAAGCCTGTTTCTCTCTTGGGTAATTCAACCTTAGACTTGCTGCAATAGCTCCTCTCTCGCTCACGCTGCTCACCTTGTGCATCGTCTCCCTCACTTTTGAGGCGCCTCTAAAGTCGCACTCCCTCTCACCTTACTCTTTTTCTCTCTCACCTCTCCTGTAGACTTGCTGCAATAGCTCCTCCCTCGCTCACGCTGCTCGCCCTGCACATTGTCTCCCACACTTTGCCCCATCGGTCATAAGTTTGTCTCTTCAAATCAGCACATCTTGTGCTCCTTGTCCTACGTGGCAGGTTGACGTGGCGATTCTGGAGGTTGGGATTGGAGGACGATTCGACGCCACTAACATTGTGAGTGGTCGGTGTGGTCCCTTTGCTTTCTGTAACATGCACCCACTCTTTCCCACCCCGCTTGCCAGCACCCTTCCTGTGCAATACCTTGACATCACATCACTCTTGACATCACATCACTCTTGACATCACATCACTCTTGACATCACATCACTCTTGACATCACATCACTCTTGACATCACATCACTCTTGACATCACATCACTCTTGACATCACATCACTCTTGACATCACATCACTCTTGACATCACATCACTCTTGACATCACATCACTCTTGACATCACATCACTCTTGACATCACATCACTCTTGACATCACATCACCCTTGACTTCACATCACTCTTGACATCACATCACTCTTGACATCACATCACTCTTGACTTCACATCACTCTTGACTTCACATCACTCTTGACATCACATCACTCTTGACATCACATCACCCTTGACTTCACATCACTCTTGACATCACATCACTCTTCCGCTTGGCATTATCTCCTCCCACTCGTCCCTCTTTGCCCCCATCTCCCACCCTTCTTCTCGTTCCCTGCCTCCTCTACCCCCATCAGGTGAAGCACCCAGCAGTGTGTGGCGTGTCCTCGCTGGGTTTTGACCACATGGAGCTGCTGGGTGAGGCTGTGCTGTGCGGTGCTGCTGGGTGGGCTATGTGTGGGAAGTGGGTGGGGGTAGGCCAGGTGGTGCGATTGACCTCGCGCACCCAGCAGTGTGTGGCGTGTCATCGCTGGGCTTCGACCACATGGAGCTTCTGGGTGAGTGGGCTGTTGGGGGGCGTGATGTCACGTGTGGATAGGCCATGTGCATGCACCCAGCAGTGTGTGGTGTGTCATCACTGGGCTTTGACCACATGGAGCTTCTGGGTGAGGCTGTGTGGGGCTTGGTGTGCTGTGCTGGTGAGGCTGTGTGGGGCTTGGTGTGCTGTGCTGGTGAGGCTGTGTGGGGGGGGTTTCATCTTCAGCACTCCCTCTTCGCTATTCCGATATCGCTATCCACTCTTGCTTACCCTTTCCACCCCCTCACTATCCCTGTCCACTCACACTCCCCCTTTCCACCCCCTCACTATCCCTGTCCACTCACACTCCCCCTTTCCACCCCCTCACTATCCCTGTCCACTCACACTCCCCCTTTCCACCCCCTCACTATCCCTGTCCACTCACACTCCCCCTTTCCACCCCCTCACTATCCCTGTCCACTCACACTCCCCCTTTCCACCCCCTCACTATCCCTGTCCACTCACACTCACCCCCTTCCACCGTTCACTACCCCTGCCCACTCATACTCTTCCGTGTCACTGCTTCTGCTCCCTGCTCTGCTGGCTCTGCAAAACTTCCAGGAAACACCCTGGCTCTGATAGCAGGCGAGAAGGCTGGAATATTTAAGGTGAGGGAGGGGGAGGGGTGGAAGAGGGGGAGCAAGAACAAGGAGGGAGGAGGAGAAAGTGGAGAAGGGGGAGGGAGGGAGTAGGGGGCGGGGAGGTAGTAGAGGGTCTGGAGGGCAGGAGCGATTTCTTCCTTCACTCCTCCAAAACAGATTCTTTTCTTTGCCTCAGTTTCTTTTCTTTCTTCTTGTCTTTACGCTCTCGTACTCCCATCCTCCCCCAGGCTGGAGTGCCAGCAGTGACAGCGCCGCAGGAGGAGGAGGCAATGGAGGTGCTCAGGCAGCGAGCAGCGGAGCTACAGGTGGGAGGTGCTCTAGCAGGGGTTGAGAGCGAGATCGTCAATGTGTGTGGGAGTGGATGGGGAGAATGCGAGGGCTAATTGCCTCTCATGCCACTGCAATGCTTCCCTTTAAAAGGATGTCCATCCTTTCTACCTCGCATGCTCCCACACACCACACACCCACTCAACACACACACTCACCAACACACCCACATACACACCATCTCGTTTCTCTGTGACTTCCATCCCGCTGATCTTCCCCTGCTAGATTCCTCTTGAGGTGGCCAGGCCGTGGCACGAGGTGGCGCCAGGTGTCCGCGTGGGATTGGCCGGCCGGCACCAGCAGGTCAACGCGTCTCTGGCCGTCTCCCTGTGCCGCCTGTGGGCCATTCGTAGCGGCAGAAAAAAGGAGGCAGACGCAATCGACCAGGTAGGTTCAGTGCGGTGCTGTGAGGTACTGTGAGCTGCTGCGAGCTGTTGTGGCAGCATGGAAAGCACCAAGAGATCAATGCGTCTCTGGCCGTCTCTCTGTGCCGCCAGTGGGCCATCCGCAGCAGCAGGGAAGAGGAGGCCCACGCAGTTGATCAGGTGAGATTCAGTGCGGTGCTGTGAGGTTCTGTGATGTGGAATGGAACGCGTCTCTGGCCGTCTCTCTGTGCCGCCAGTGGGTGCTCCGCAGCGGCAGGGAAACTGAGGCGCGTGTTGTTGATGAGGTGAGGCTGAATCTCATGCTGTGCACTCCTTCACGTGCCGATGAGGTTCAGGCACCGGCAAGCTGGACGTGCTCACGCAACTCGCTTCATTATAACTGCTCCTATAAGCCTTGATGGTTGATTTACTTGCCTTGACCGCCCTTCTTGCTTTTTTTGTGTCCGGTTGAACTCCCTTTTCGCTCCTTTATTCTCCTGGTTCAGGCCTTGGCCAATAAGACGCTGCCACCTGCCTACATCAAAGGGCTAGGGTGTGCCTCCTGGCCGGGCAGGTGTGAAATTTTGCAGGACTGCCGGGCCGAGCTTGGCCAGGCTGGAAGTGCAGGCGGGCAGCTGACATTCTTTTTGGATGGTGCCCATACAGTGGAGAGCATGGAAGTGTGCGGGGAGTGGTTCTGCGATGCCACTCAGGATGGTGGGAGAAATGCAGTGGGGGGTGGAAAGGGGGCTTTAGAGGAGGTTGGAGAGGGGGTTGGGCGAACAAATGCAGGGGAAAGTGCCGCAGCAACAGCAGCAGATGGAGCAGCAACAGGACCGACAGCGGTGCAAGGGTCAAGCCAAGTGGAAGGCAAGATTCCTGTGCGGGTAAGGTTATGTGGAACTAGCTATGTTGTGCGAACATGCTGACTTTACATGGGCTTCTGAGGGACACTAAGCCTGTTGTTTTTGGACATGCACTGGAGGAATGACACGCAATGGCGATCACTTCGCAGTCGCACAATCGCAGAGACGTGAGAGACTGCCGCACACGCGTCTCTCACTACCCTGCCTTTCGCTGCCATGCTCTTATCTCATCACAGGTGCTAATGTTCAACTGCATGCCTGAGTGACCCACACACACTCCGATGCGTTTTGCTCTGTGCTCCCTCTCTCTCTCTCTCTCTCCGCTCATCGCAGGTGTTGCTGTTCAACTGCATGCCCGAGAGGGACCCACACACACTCATGGCACAGCTTCTCAGGACGCTTGAGCACAGAGGTGCGTTTGAAAACACTGCGGTACGGGTGAAATGGGTCAAGTTCGGTTGAGAACAGTCAGGTGCATCTGGAAACATTCATGGCACAGCTTCTCAGGACGCTTGAACGAAGAGGTACGTTAAAGAAACATTCACGTATGGTTGAGAATGGTGCAGCTTGATTGTTCCATTGCTTTATGTCATCATACTGTTCCCTTTCCCACCCCCTTCTCCCCAGGCCTGACTCTCCATCGAGCCCTTTTTGTCCCCTCCCTCTCCTCCTACACCGCCCTCCTTCCTTCTCCCTCCTCCTCCTCCCCCTCCTCCACTTCCCTCCCCTCATCCAACTCTACTGGCCCTGCTTCTACTGTGACGAGCCAAAGCATCAGCTCTGGCACCGTTGCGAGTGGCACGAAGCAGAGCAGCAGCTTCGGCCAGAACAGTCTGGATTGGCAGCTAGCCATGCAGCAAACGTGGGAACAACTACAGCAGCAACCACTGCATGCTGTTACTTCTGCTGCTGCTGCCGCCGACATTGGTGCTGGTGCTTCTGCTGCTACTGGTGGTGGTTCAGGTGTCCAGTCAGTTAACTCCATTCCTGCCTCGTTCCTTGTGCCTCAGGATTCGTCTCAATCAGTAGCTTCGCCAGCATCAGCAGCTGCACACCCAGGAGCACAAGGAGCAACACAAGGTGCAGAAAGGAAAGAGTTGGGGAATCCATCTTGGCCGTGGATCTCCCAGGGAATGGCGAGTTTGGGGCCTCGCAGTGCTGTGCTGCCGTCGCTGCCAGCGGCCATTGATCTGTTTAGATGGACGGCCAGGATGCACCCTAACATCCATCTGCAGGTGTTAGTGACAGGGTCTCTGCATCTGGTGGGTGATGTGCTGCGTGTAGTGAGAAGAGATTAGGTGTGCTTACTCCTGGTATGAAAGCGAATACTATGTGATGTTCCTGGACTGCTGTAAATCAAGTGCCTGTTCGAAGGTCTATCAATTTCGTTCAGCCATGTCAGTTAATCGGAATAAGATTAACATAACACATACAGTATATGAACTGCACTGAATCTCCCCCGTATCCTGACTCGCAGCAAGAAGAGAAGTTGTTGGCACGAGCTTCGTGAGTCACCTAGAATGACCAATTAGTCCCAATAAAAGTTGCAGCGTAGATGGCAAGATTATAAATGTATGAATTGCGTACGGATTCAATACGACGACTGAACTAGACCGTTTTGTTCAGTGGCTCAGTATCGGTTTGCTGTATGCCCGAACCTTGGTGCCCCCAGTCGGACCTGAACCCTGGAAATGCCGAGGGGGTGTCTGTCTGACCAATCGTGGTCGGTGTAGGGCATGCCGTGCCGAACACAGGACCGAACACACCGAGCCGTGTCGTACTTTTGAACGGTAGGGACTGTAACTGTCTCAGAATCCCTGATCCCATCTCACCTATCCATACCTTTCCATAACTTTCTATACCTTTTTGTTTCATCCTCGATATCTCCACTCTCCTCCTTCCCTGCTGCTTTTCTGTGATCACCGTGCATCCCGCTCGGCTCTTGTTGCTGCTGCCTGCGTGACAGTCGCAAGCAGGCAGGCGCCATTATTGGAGCTGTGTTCAGGCCCCAGTCGCAGCAAGAGAGACAAGTCGTATCGTTTTTCTACCGCCGCTTGATAACCCTTGGTTTTCCCTGACGATTCGTTATTCTCGTGTTCCTTGCGAAGTATTATCCTTCATCCTTGAAATCATTGATCACATAAGGACGAAGAACGTGTTTTTGAGTCTGGAAGTTCGACGTCATCCCATCCACGCTTTGCGTCGTCCAAGCACAATAATTCCCACTCCTAACATTGTTCGCCTACGCCGGAATACGCACGCGATGACTCTAAGACAGATATTTACGCTACTAGTCGTCCTCGCGTCGTGTCTGTCGACGCTGCCATTCAGGGCTCTAGTGGCTGCGCAGTACGAGGGCTCAGAAGGCGGCGGTGATGACTATAGCGGCGGCGGCGGAGGAGGAGGATATGGCGGCGTGAAGTGCGACCCGTCGTCCTTGACGGATTATGATTATTCCGTCAAATTGAACGATCGCGGGTAATTAAAGTGTTTTTCCCCTTACCTTTTCGTTAGGGTGTTTTTCCGCTTCTTCTATTTCTCATGTTAAACTATTCTTAACATTCCCTTTCCGCTTCCCTCCTTTATTCCTCTCCCCCCCCGTCTCGCCACGCGCCAGTCTCATTCTGCACTGGAAGACCGTCAACTCCACGACCATCAACTTCGCCGCGCAAGCGCTAGCCGGGCCGGTTGCAGCCGGCTGGTTCGCCGTCGGATGGTCGGGCTCGTCCGGCAGAATGATTCCGGGAGACGCTGTGATCGGCAATCTGCCTGGCGGAACAATGAATCCTTATTATCTGGGATATTACTCCATGGATATGGTGGTTCCCACCAATGACTTCAGCATCGGGAGCCCCGGGAACGAGGCTCTGCTGACCAAGAACGCCGACAATTCTATCATCATGAAGTACGTGTTTTTTCTTCTCAATCTCTCAGCCTATTCTGAAAACTGGCCGTCCCTTTTCCAAAGTGCCGGATCCAATCTGTGTCCTTGTACCCGTTATTGTCCTCCTCGTTTCTTTGGCCAAGTGCAGGTTCTCCCGCTCAGTAAATGACGGCAAAGTGAAGGTGCTGCTCAAGGGAGTTAACTACATGATCTGGGCCTACTCGGACGGCTCCCAGACCCTTGCCCAGCACCCCCGCTCCAACATGTAAGCACCCTACAGAACCGTTCGGAACCTCCCCATAAGCACTTGGAAATCCCTAGAACAAGCCAGAACCACACAGAACCCCCCAGAACGTCCCTGCTTGGTCAGTGAACGATGGCACTGTGAAGGTGCTGCTTAAAGGAGTCAACTAGATGATCGAGGCCTACTCGGACGGCTCTCACACCCTCTCCCAACACCCCGGCTCCAACATGTACGCATCCCCCACCCCCAGAACCTCCCAGAACCGCCTAGAGCGCACCAGAACCCCCTCTTCTCATCCTCTTTCCTCCTGTTTCCTCACCCCAGGGGATCCGTGCAGATAGACCACAGCTGCCCTGCGTCTGGGAGCAGCAGCAGCAGCAGCGGGTCCTCCTCCTCCCAGTCATCCTCCCCTTCACAACACACCCACTTCCCTTCCTCTTTGCTGTCACCCCCCACCCCCCCTCCCCCAGGGGATCCGTGCAGATCGACTACAGCTGCACCTCGTCTGGCAGCAGCAGCAGCAGCGGGTCGTCTTCCTCCCAGGGGTCGGCCTGCCAGCCCTCCTCTCATGCCCTCTTCCCTTCCTCTTCCCTTCCGCACCCCTCTCGTTTCTCCCTCCTCCCCCAGGGGATCCGTGCAGATCGACTACAGCTGCACCTCGTCTGGCAGCAGCAGCAGCAGCGGCTCCTCCTCCTCCCAGGGGTCGGCCTGCCAGCCCTCCTCTTATACCCTCTTCCCTTCCTCTTCTCTGTCGTTTCCCCCCTCTCAGGGGATCCGTGCAGATAGACTACAGCTGCTCCACGTCTGGCAGCAGCAGCAGCGGGTCCTCCTCCTCCCAGGGGTCGGCCTGCCAGCCCTCCTCCCTCGCCGGATACAAGTGCTCCACTAAGCTCAGCGCCAACGCGTGAGTGGGGTGCAGTGTGGTACAGTGCGGTACAGTGAGTATCTGTAACTTCTATGCTCAGCTCAGCTCTTAGCTGTTCCTTTCGAGTAATGTAGTCTGCCTTGCTTGGGGGATACCCCTGCACTGATCAGCTCAGCAGTAATGCATGAGTGCGGACTTAAGTGTTTCTGAAAATGATTAACTTTTATGGCACACTGCGTCTTTGGATTGGCCTTGACTTTCTTGTTCCCACCCTCTCCCCTCTCTTCTTCATTCTCTCCACCTCCTCTCTGCTTCCCTCCCCCCCAGCTAAATCCTGCAGTAGTCGGTCAACAAGGACAGCACAGTGCAACGTAAACACGCTCTTGACCCTCTCTTTTCCCATCCCCCCCCCTTCTGCCTCCTTCATCCCATCCTCCGCCCAGGTATATCCTGCACTGGGCAGTCAATAAAGACACCACAGTGAGCATAGCGGCACAAGTTGCCACAACAGGCTACATTGGGGTCGGCTTTTCTAAAGATGGCAAGATGTCCAACTCTGATGCAGCCATTGGGAACGTGCCACCTGGCACGCTGGCCAATGGGGCGGCAGTTGGACCGTACTACATGAGCGGGCATGATCTGCAGTCCGTGCAGCCTACAGCCATGTGGAGCGTTACAAACACGTCGGTTACCACTGCAAATGGATACACTATCATCAAGTGAGTAAGCATTACAGATTCAGTATACGTGAGCAGGCATGATCTGCAGTCCGTGCAGCCAATGTCCATGTGGAGCGTTACCAACATGTCCGTTACCAGTCAAAATGGTTACACAATAATCTGGTAAGGAGGATGATCAGAAGAGATGTACACGTGTCAAAAACTGCCTGTTAATAAGCAGTTGCGGGGCACTCGTCTCCATCGCCTCGAGAGAGTATTCAAATCTCCTCAAGGCAGTTCACCAACTCCCATGTCGCAACTGCTGATGAGCACTTTGATCTGAGGTAGTTGTAAAATTCAATAACCAAGAGCCTTTCCTCACGTGTCAGAGCCTTCCCGCGTGTGCCATCCTGCCCCTCATTACCTTTTGAGTCTGTTTCCATACGTTCTCGGGTTCAATGCCTCTCTCTCCCTCTTCTCGTCCCTTCCTCCAGGTTCACGCGCAGCATGGGAACGGGGCATGTGCCCATCAATGCGTTTGGCCCCACCACCATCATCTGGGCCTACTCGCCTGATGGCTCCACCACCCTCGCTGACCACCGCAGCAACTAGTGAGTCGCATGCCCATGCACTGCATTTTGCTCGCATGGCACGGCTTACTTTCCCGATGGTGTGGCATGATGTGGCATGCTGTGGCATGCTGTTGCATCGTGTGGCATGCTGTTGCATCATGTGGCATGCCTGATGGCTCCACCACCCTCGCTGACCACCGCAGCAACTAGTGAGTCACGAGCCACTGCAGTGCATTATGGGTAACATGGTATATCATGGCATGGCATGGCATGGCATGGCATGGCATGGCATGGTCTACTTGCCCAATGGCTCCACCTCACTTGTGGGCCACATGAGCAACAAGTGAGTTTCAAGCCCGTGCACTGCACGGCTGGTGGCATTGCATGGCATTGGGTGGCATGTCAATGACATATGGTGGCATGTCATGACATATGGTGGCATGTCATGACATATGGTGGCATGTCATGACATATGGTGGCATGTCATGACATATGGTGGCATGTCATGACATATGGTGGCATGTCATGGCATATGTGGCATGTCATGACGTTGCATGGCACATTGCCACGGTATGGCATGTGATAAGTCCCTCCCACGGCTCACCCTCCCCTCTATGCTCGTCCCCTCCTCTCTCCACCCCAATGGCTCAGCCTCAATCGATTTTGTCAAGGGCACAGTGTCAAGTGGGCACGGCAGCAGCACAGCACCCTACATGTGACGCTCAACCCTCCTCCTCTTCCCCTCCGTCCCCCATTTGTGCCTCCCCTCCCCCCCCCCCCCCCCATCCCAGCGGCTCAGCCTCATTTGATTTTGTCAAGGGCACCTTATCTGGCGGGAGCGGCAGCAGCACAGCGGCCCACTCCCCCCTCACACCCCCCTTCCCCCATGTATCCCTCCCAACCCCCACCCAGTGGATCAGCCTCAATAGACTTTGTCAATAGCACCGTATCCGGCGGGCACGGCAGCAGCACAGCGGCGTACATGATTTGTAACCCCCTCCCTCCCCCATGTGCCCCATGCCAATCCCCCCAGCGGCTCAGCCTCAATAGACTTTGTCAAGGGCACAGTATCAGGTGGGCACGGCAGCAGCACGGCGGCCTACATCGCCCACGGGGGCACTCCTCTCCATCTCGTTCGCTCTGCATCCTTACTCCCCATCCCCTGGCATCCCATATGTCCCCTGCTATACCCTCCAGTGGCTCAGCCTCAATCGATTTCGTAAAGGGCACGGTATCAGGCGGGCACGGCAGCAGCACGGCAGCCTACATCGCGCACGGGGCACTCCTCTCCATCGCCTTCGCTCTCCTCATGCCCCTCGCCATCCTCCTCGCCCGTCTCCTCCTCGCCGACCGCCCCGACGGTGCCCCCCTCAACCTCAACCGTGCCTCATACATCCATGCTGACGCCAATGGGATCGCACCGTCACCCCAGCAACAGCCTGCAAAGAACCTCCGGCCGATGGGGTTTCAGTTGCATCGGGGCATTCAGGTGTTTGCGCTGGTGGTGATGGTGGCGGGGATGATTGTGATTGCTGTGCAGTCCGGGTCAAAAGGGCTGAACTGGACGCATGGGCAGGTTGGGTTGGCCGCGGTGATTCTCGCGCTGGTGCAGGGGATTGTGGGGTTCGTGCGACCGGATAAAACCGCTCCGAACCGCTTCATGTGGCTGGTGGCGCATTGTCTCGTTGGCGCCACAACCATTGCGCTCGCGTGGGCGGCCATGTTCCTGGGCATTGACCTATATCACATCAAGTTCATGGAAAACGTTACGGTGAGTGCTCCATGCATGCATGTATTCCCTCTGCTGTTCAATATCATTCTGTTGTAATTATCATTGTTGTCGTCGTTATCATAATCTGCATTATTCATTGCCAGTGTTGTTATGGTTGGTGTTTCTGTCGATATCATGATTGTTATTATGTCCTGTTGTGGATTGTTCTTCAGCCAGAGAACTGGTGAGAGGGAAGAGGCGTCAATTGAGGGATGCAAAAGGAGATCATGCGAGATGCTGGCTCAGGGGAACTCTTCAAGCATCTGCAAACTGTGCTAATACCTCCAACTCCAATCTTATTGCATCCTTCCCCCCTTCCCTCATGCAGTGGTGCTACTGGGTCTGTGGCATGTGTGTGGGCGTCTTTGGCGTGGCATACTTGGTGTTGGTCATTCCCGACAGCATTCTATCGTTGAAGGGGCGTAAGGATCACGGTGACGATGGCAAGGGCACACCTGCTGCTTTTTAGAGGGACGGGGAGTCCACCATTAATGTGCTGCGTTGTGTGCACGAGTCGTTTGATGCCCATTGTGCCTAATAAAATAGAGGTGAATCCTCCTCATCTCTTTGATAATTGCAGTGTTGCTTGTGTGATGTGTAAGTACATCCTTTCGAATGGGGATGTATAGAGTAAAATGAGATTCTTCAAACCTCATCGTGCACTTACAAGCTTACGGAAACATGTTACATGTGTACCTTGATGAGCGTTATCCTGTTGATGGACGAAATCATAAAACCCACACTAGGGGAGTCCCCTGTGGGTAGGCTACCAGCTTAGATAGCGTTATTGGCGCTTCAAGGCTGGTGGGGTGGGAGCGTTTGTTGGACTTAACCTACTGTATTCCTTGCATGAGTGTGTTAGCACCTTGCTTGCTGCCTCTAGCTTGTCAACTAGTGGAATTACTAAAGGTGAGTATGTAAGTAGTCATAGGTTATTTTATGGCCTGTCTTCAGTTATCCATCTCCGTATTTTCAAACCTCACCCCGCCAAACCAATTATCCTTGTTACTGCATGGCGCGATACCCGTTTCAGTTTCCGTTCATACAGTCGTCATTCCGATGTCTGAGCCGAATTGATCAGATCAGCCTCCGTGACGCGCAACTCTCAAGGCGCCATGCATGACCTGGACCCTACTCAACGTTATAAAGTGAAAACAAGCCGCTCGTAAAATCACAGAATCGGCCGCTCGTAAAATCACAGAATCGCACTTCACCGCAATAGTTTGGGCTCGTTTTACATGCCCCATGCATCTCTCTTGAATTCCTGTGTCTCGGCTGACCTCTCCTCCACTCAGGTATTTCCGCGCACACACGCAAACACACACACACACACACACACGATTATTAAAGCTCACAGCATTCGACGTATCATTGGCCTGGACTAGTCATGACGTCCTATAATTGTCGTGACGACTCTTATCCTTCTCTTTCGCATTGCAAATCAGCCGCACGCCGCCCATTCTTTCGAAGAGTATTTCACAAGCGAGCGCGAACAGCTCGATGTTCAGGGGATTTTGCTTACGCGACTAGCTTTCCCATCTTTCGACTTTGAATTAATCATTATTTACCAAAGTTGAAGGGCTACGCATTTAACCAATTCGTTTCGTTTTCTCGGTATGTCGACTCATCGAATGACGTCAACACGGATCAACAAACTGCTAGCCGTCCTCCTGGCCGCGTGTCTTGTGGCGCTGCCGCCTTTCGTGGCTTTCGCCAACGCGCAGGGCGACAGCAGTGTGACGTGCGACTCGTCGTCTCTACCGGACTACCAACACTCCGTCAAATTGAATGACGGAAGGTAATAATTTCGTGGATTGTCGTCTCTTCCTGAATCCCCAGAATCCACACATGATCGTCTTCCAAATCTCAAACTTCCAGCCAGTCCAGGCTGCTAATTTTTCTACTAGTTTCCTCAAAACTCAGTTACTTTGGATGTCACACAATTTTTCCCCAGTTGTTTTGCAACCTTTCCTCCTCCTTTCCTCTTTTCTATCCCCTCCTCGTCTCGCCGCGCATCAGTCTCATCCTTCACTGGAAGACCGTCAACTCCACGACCGTCAACTTCGCCGCGCAAGCGCTAGCTGGGCCGGTTGCAGCTGGCTGGTTCGCCGTCGGATGGTCCGGATCGTCCGGCATGATGGTGCCGGGAGATGCGGTGATTGGCAATCTGCCAGGCGGGACAATGGACGCGTATTATCTGGCAAGCCCGGTCCCGGATCAGGTGCTTCCAACCACGAAATTCAGCATTGGGAGCGCAGCCGTGTTGAGTACGACCGCCGATAACTCGCTCATCATGAAGTGAGTGAGCTTCCCAACACATCCGATCTGTTTGTTTGCTTCTTTTCTTTTCTTTTCTTCTATTTCCTTTTCTTTCCTTTTGGTTCATGCTGTTGCCTGTCAGTGTTAGCAGAGAAACTCAGTTGAAATAAGTGTAATGTCCCTTCCTGAAAGTGTCCCTTGCTGAAAGTGTACCTTCCTTAAAGGTGTGCACCTTTTTCCACTCCAGTAGCCTAAGTAACCGGACGCTAGCGTTTCAACTAGATTTATTCATCACACCCACAATGAGTTCGTTCCATTGAATGGAATTTCGCCAATTTATGCACATATTGTTATACCCCATATTGCATTTCCCGGTTGCAGGTTCTCGCGCTCAGTGAAAGACGGCAATGTGAAGGTGCTGCTCAAGGGAGTCAACTACATGATCTGGGCCTACTCGGGCAGCTCTCAGACCCTCTCCCAGCACCCTATGAGTAACATGTACGCACCATATGGTTGTGTACTCATCTATATATACCTTCGTGTTCGCTTCTATGCCCTCGCATACTTTTCCATACCCTTCTATACCCTTGTACAGCTGCCTACACCCATCTATACCCTTCTCTTCGTGTTGTTTGTTTCCTCCCCACAGGGGATTCCAGCCGATAGACTACAGCTGCCCCTCTTCCACCAGCAGCAGCGGCGGCAACATTGGCAACCATCTTTCTATAACATGTACACCCTTTTCTTCGTGGTGTTTCCTCCCCACAGGGGATTCCAACCGATAGACTACAGCTGCCCCTCTTCCACCAGCAGCAGCGGCGGCAACATTGGCAACCATCTTTCTATAACATGTACACCCTTTTCTTCGTGGTGTTTCCTCCCCACAGGGGATTCCAGCCGATAGACTACAGCTGCCCCTCTTCCACCAGCAGCGGCGGCGGCGGCACGGGAAGCACTGGCGGCACCGGCAACACGGGGAGCACCGGGAGCACCGGCAGCACTGGCAACACTGGCAGCACTGGCAACACCGGCAACACAGGGAACACTGGCAGCACTGGCAGTACCGGCAGCACAGGGAGCAGCAGCAGTACCGGCAGCAATGGCAGCAACAGCAGTGGGTTGTCCTCCTCCCAGTCACAGGGGCCGGCCTGCCATCCCTCCTCCCTCGCGGGCTACACCTGCTCCACTCAGCTCAGGCAGAACGCGTGAGTGTGGAGTATGTGAGTTGTTTTTGTAAATATGAGCTGTTTGTTTCCAGGATACACATGCTCCTTTTGGTTCGCAAGAACGCGTTGGTGCGGTCTGCGTTACTTCTTTTGTTCCTCCTGTGCATGGTAACGAGGAACAAAAGAAGTAACGCTTCGGTGGGGTCTGCGCCCAGGGCGGTCAACCAGGATAGCACGGCGAGTCCTGAGTTCTCTCCTTGTCACCATCCTCTCCCATCTCTGCCTCCCTCCCTCGATCTCCCTCCCCCTCCTCGTCGGATCCAGCTACATCCTGCACTGGGCGGTCATCAAGGACAGAACAGTGAGCATTGAATCCTAATGTTGTCCCCATCCTCTTCCCCCTCTGCCTCCCCTCCCTCCAGCTACATCCTGCACTGGGCGGTCAACAAGGACAGCACAGTGAGCATGGCAGCACAGGTCGCCACCACGGGCTACATCGGCATTGGTTTTTCCAAAGACGGCCAGATGATCAACTCTGATGCAGCCATTGGGAACGTGCCAGCTGGCACGCTGGCCAACGGGGCGGCGGTGGGGGCGTATTACATGAGTGGGCGTGATGTGGCATCGGTGCAGCTAACTGACACGTGGAAGGTTACCAACACGTCGGTTACCACCAACCAAAACGGTTACACCATTATACGGTAAGGACGAGGAGATGTGGGGGCGAATTGCATGGTGAAACCTTCAAAATACCATGTTGAACACTCGTGGCGTCAGTGCAGCTGACTGACACGTGGAGTGTTACCAAGACGTCGATTACCAGTGCAAATGGATAAACTGTAATACAGTGAGTAAGCAAGGTAGTATTTGATCCGGCATGCTTGACAGTCAGTGCAGGAAACTGGGACGTGGAGTGTTACCGACATGTTTGTTACCAGCCAAAACGGTTACTCAGGTAAGCATTCTGAACTATGGAGCCGTATTTCTGGATTATGTGACACTTGGAGTCTTACCAACGTGGCCGCATCTCTATATCTCCCCCTCCTTCCCCACAGGTGCACGCGCAGCATGGGCACGGGAAATGTGCCCATCAACCCAAATGGCCCCACCACCATCATTGTGTTCGTGCCCTCATTCCAACTCCCCTGTACCTTCCTTCTCCCTACGACCCTTTTCGTTCCCTCCTCCCTCCCCACAGGTTCACGCGCAGCATGGGCACGGGGAATGTGCCCATCAACCCAAATGGCCCCACCACCATCATCTGGGCCTACTCGCCTGACGGCTCCACCACCCTCGCTTTCCACGCCAGCAACTAGTAAGCGTCTCGGTGGCATGGCGTGGCATGGATGTCATGGCTTGGCATGGATGTCATGGCGTGGCATGGATGTCATGGCGTGGCATGGATGGCATGGCGTGGCATGGATGTCATGGCGTGGCATGGATGTCATGGCGTGGCATGGATGTCATGGCTTGGCATGGATGTCATGGCGTGGCATGGATGTCATGGCGTGGCATGGATGTCATGGCGTGGCATGGATGTCATGGCGTGGCATGGATGTCATGGCGTGGCATGGATGTCATGGTACAGCACGGCATGGTACAGCATGGCATGGTACAGCATGGCATGGCATGGGACGGCACGACATGGCTTGGCATGGCACTGTATGGCATGGCATGGCATGGCAAGGCATGGCATGGCATGGCATGGCATGGCATGGCACGGCATGGCACGGCATGGCATGGCACGGCATGGCATGGCATGACGTCCCCGCTCTTCCCCCTTTCCCCCCTCTTCCCCCAATCTATCCCTCCCACCTCTGCCAGCGGGTCAGCCTCAATCGATTTCATCAAGGGGACGACCACAGCAGGCGAGGGCAGCAGCACAGCAGCCTACATCGCGCACGGGGCACTCCTCTCCATCGCCTTCGCTCTCCTCATGCCCCTCGCCATCCTCCTCGCCCGCCTCCTCCTTGCTGACCGCCCCGACGGTGCCCCCCTCAACCTCAACCGCAGCCATCGGCCTCTAGGGTTCCAGCTTCATAGGGGTATTCAGCTGTTTGCACTCGTGGTCGCAGTGTCGGGGACGGTTGTGATCTTTGTTGTATCAGGCTCTAAGGGGCTGACGTGGACGCATGGGAAGATTGGATTGGCTGCGGTGGTTCTTGCACTGGTGCAGGCTGTGGTGGGGTTTGTGCGACCGGATAAGACCGCTCCGAACCGCTTCAAGTGGCTGGTGGTGCACTGCTTGGTTGGTGGTACAACCATTGGGCTTGCGTGGGCTGCCATGTTTCTGGGCATCGACCTCTACCGCACCAAGTTCATGCAAAACGTCACGGTGAGTCTCTTGTTAACTTAATTCCACTCTGTTTTGTCTTTTTTAGTAAATAAAGAGTTGTTGAGGGAGGAAGGGAACCAAAGGGTGGGGGGTGGGGCAAGAGGTTGAGAGGGAAGGTGCCCAGCTGGGTGTTCCCTTATGCTGTTTGTAGACTCTAACCATTCTTCCCCTTCTCTTCCCTGCCTTCCCTCCTGCAGTGGTGCTACTGGGTCTGTGGCGTGTGTGTGGGCGTCTTTGGAGTGGCATACCTGGTGTTGGTCATTCCCGACAGCTTTCTATCGTTGAAGGGGCGTAAGGTTCAGAGTGACGCTTGAAAGGGCACACCTGCTGCCTTCTGAATGGATGGGGTCCACGACTGCGTGGGTGACGTCGAATAAATGGAGAGGTGAAATCCCGTCTCATTAAATATTGGAGCATACGAGTCGATCGAGGTGCACAGTAGTACCTATTGTTTGAGAGATAGATAGTAGTTTTGATATTAAAATTAGGCGTATCTAGGTGCCTCAATAATAAACGAAGCATCCAGCGCTTTGAGTCTCTTGCGTCTCTTCTGACTGCAACCAAGCAGGCACTGCGTTTTAGCGTTGTCACATGTCCTGTTGTTCCAGCATTTGTGTATCAAACCATAGCACCGTAGATGCGTACAGTGTTTCACGCGTTTGCAACTACTGTATCGAAACTCATTTTTACGAGGCATTGAACGCGCACCATGGACCAGCTGCGTGAGTATGACTGGCTGGCGGCATTCCCAAGGCTCATCCACATCCCCTCCCAACACTGATCGGCAGCACCATAGACAGAACACAAGTCAGAGAGTTAACCTTCATTCTTGTTTCTGCTAGGTTGCCGTTTGCGACGGAACACAAGGCAATCGGTGATCGAACTTGCTGGCCATAGGAGCGTTCGCCATGGCTCTGGCTGCCGCACCTTCCGCTGCATGGCGACTCGCCGTCTCCAGCGCGCTGACCTCGGGAGTCACCACCGGGTCGAGCACTGAGAGCTCGCGTTGCTGCACGCATGTCAGTGGATCCTCTTTTCACACGCCATTGATTTTTTTTGCAATTTTGCCGCGCTCGAACAATTTATTTTCAATCTTCATCGAGATTTTGTCTGACTGCGAGGAACTACGTTGCTGAGCGCAAAAGTATGTCGTGGGTCTTCCGGAAATTGAGTTATTTTTTTCATTTTTCATTAGAGAATTGCTCACCTGAAAGTTTGTGTTTGCTTACAACATTGTCGCTTAGCTGTATGTGTTTTAGGATTTCACAAGAGTTGTTACGATTTCTTAACCCTTGCCTAGACTACGACAATTATGGAAGTCCAACAGAATTCGTCAGCCATTTTAAATCATCCGTGCTTTTCCTCCTTTCTCGAGGTTCCAGGATGCTTCATTCGCTACTCCGCGGAGTCTCTCCGCCACGGCCCGCGGGTCCCGTCACGTTGCGCGCGCCAAGTTCCAGGGCTTCCGCCAGTCGGCCGGGGAGGCGCAGGAGGCGGACAGCGCAGCCGCTGCTCCGGCGAGCGCGGAAGAGAACGGCGCAGCCGTCGCAGCCGTTGCAGAGGGAGCCGCGGAGGAGAGGGACGCGGGAGGACGCGACGACGAGTGAGTGACTGGCGCGAAGCTCGCTGCGTTCGTTGGAGTTTCATTTATTAATGCATTCATGCATTCCTTACATACATTCATGCATTCCTTACATACATTCATGCATTCCTTCATTCATTCAAGCACCCATAAATTTCTGTGTTTGTACGTTTCTGTGTTTGTACATTTATGTGTTTATACATTTCTGTGTTTATACATTGGCTTCAATTGGTCCCCGGTTGTTATCTTCTTATTGTCTTCTGGATGTTCGCCTCACCTTCCCCTCCTTGTGTCTCGCAGTGTGCTCCCGACGGACCTGGATGGCGCTGTCCGCCAAGCAGCGCAGTCGGCGGCTTACTTCTGCAACGGAGGCGGCACCCGCGCCATTGTGAGTGCGTTTCTGCATTAAGCTGTTCTGCAGCAGCACTAGCGTCATTCTCTCAATGCACTGCATCACTAGCGCCAAAAGTACTTACATAATTTAAAAAGTCCAGCTGTAGCTATAACAAAAGAGCTGAGTTTCTGCAAACGAATTGAATTCAGAAAGTGAGAGACAGTCAGTGTCAGCCCTTCTCATGTCGTCTCAAGACTCATCAGAGCCGCGGGAATGGCCGAGCGACCCTCATTAAGTCTAATTGGGGAGAGCGCAAGAATTGGGGAGGAAGGAAGCTTCCTCTCCATCCCGCGGATAGAGAGGCCCTCTTTCCTCCTCGCCTTCCTGTCTCTCCTCGGAGGGGCAGTAAGGTGGGGAGGAGGGAGGCGGGGGGAGGTATAACCAGCCCTGGGTTAGCGCTAGACATGCTGCACAGGTTGAAGCCTCCCCCACATGCGCCCTTGCACAAGCAAGCTGGCACACAGATGGAAATCACTGCTTTTATAAACACCTCTTGCATCTCGTTCTGTGCCGCTCTCACGTGGTGTGGAGCTTATTGAGCAAGAGAGCAAATTGGTGAGGTGAGGTGCCTGAACCCTCCATTGTCCCATGGCCCATGTTTTTCACATGCCTCCCGTTCGTGCCAGGTGGAACTGCTGGTGCCAGATTTGTAGATCAAGTCAGAGGAAGGCGCACGCACAGCAGCTCCTGTGTCCCTCCTTCTGTCCTTCTCATCCGTCCCACCCACCCCTCCCATGTCACATGGCCCCTGTTCTTTTCATCTACCCACACACCTGTGCTCTGCGGCCAGGTGGAACTGCTGTTGCCGGATTTGGAGATACGAGTCAGTGCCGTGCAGTGCAGTGCAGTGATCTGTTCCCACTCCTTGCATTCCGCGCATTCCTCCCATTAATCCCTGCGGCCAGGTGGAACTGTTGGTGCCAGATTTGGAGATCAAGTCAGACGAAGGAGCGCAGCAGCTGCTGTGGGACACCAGCCGCACCTTCCTCGACTCCCTCAAGGGACACCTTGACTTTGAGGTAAGGCGTGGTCCAGTGTGGTGCAGTGCAGTGAAGCCAGGTGTATCCAGGTGGGGTGCAGCAGCTGCTGTGGACACCAGCCGCACTTCCCTCCACTCTCTCAAAGACCACCTGGACTTTGAGGTGAGACGTGGTGCACTGCAGTGCAGTGTGGTTCGGTGCAGTGATTCCAGGAAATTACAGGTGACTGCAGCAGCTGCTGTGGGACACCAGCTGCACCGTCCCTGATTCCCTCAAGGGCCACCTCAATTTTTGAGTTGAGACATGGTGCAGTGATGCCCCACACGGCACAGTGTGGGGCAGCCAGGTTAGCAGCAGTGAAGGCCAGCAGATTAGGATCATGGTTCGGTGCGGTTAAGTCAGGTCAGCTGTGATGGAAGTGGAACTTGCTTATCCTCTCCCCTCCTTCCTAACTCTCTCCCATCTCTACGCTCCCTTTCTACTCTCCACTCCTGTCTCCACCCCTTCCCCCACTCCTTCTCCCACCAGAATGTGAGGGCCATTTTCCCAGACGCCGGGTCAGCAGCGCTCCTCAAGAACCAGTGGCCGGACGCTCCCTTTGCCTTTTCAAGCCTGATGGACCGCAAGCCAGTGCAGGAGCAGGACGATGTGGTCGTGCTCATCACCCCCGAGTACCAGCAGCTCAGCGTGGTCGAGTCCATCGGGGGCATGCTCGCCACAGAGGACGGCTTGACCCGCCCGCTCATCATGTACAACCCGAGGCTGGTCAGTGGGGATGTGGGCATCGGGCTGAACGTGCGGCGGCTGAGGGAGCGGTTCCTGTCGACGTTTACCACGGCGTTCTGCCTGAGGCCGCTGCCAGTGGGAGCCATCTACCGGCGGTACCCCAAGTGAGTAGAGAGAGGACTGTGTTGAGTGCTCATTGCTATTATCTTTCTTCGTGCAGCGCGGTAGAATTAGAGTCCATAGGCGGCCTGCGGCCGCTGCCGGTGGGAGCGATCTACCGGCGGTACCCCAAGTGAGTTGACAGTTGACTGTGTTGGACTGCTTGTGGATAGCTCGTGAATAGTTCCTGTGTGACCCACCCTTTTTTCTCCCTCTCTGTTTTTTTGCTTGTGGTTAGTGGCGTCTAGGGAATGTGGTATGCAATGCCAGCAACCGTGTGTCCGTTCGTCCCCGTTTTTGTTTTGATCCTTGATTGTGCTGCGGAGATCAATGTAATTTATTGCTCCTCTGCTCGCTCTCCTTGCAGCCCCTGGCAGTTGTATCTTGACGACCCTAATGAGCCCGGCCGATATCTTCTGTTTCGGCAACAAGGGTCAAAACCCAACATCGACGATATTGAGGTGAGTTTTGTCACGTTATGACAAGGTTCGTAGGTAGTGTTTCTCATACACACCTACCATCATATACTCACGCACATCATTTGTTTCATGTGGGCTGAGCAGTAGGTAGTGTCTCTCACACACACCTACCATCATATACTCATGCACATCATTTGTTTCATGTGGGCTAAGCAGGATATGTACATGGCAGCATCGGGAGGGGGTGAGCCGGGAGCAGAAGAGCCTTCTTTCATCGAGCAGGCTTTTGGAGTTCTTTCATCCTTCAACCGGTTCATGCAATCTCTTTCCAAGTAAAGGACAGAAATGTATGTACTCCAGTTCCACTAGTATGGTTGCCTGGATGGATAAGTATTCGAATTTGTATAACACCCTTGCATTTCATAATGTATGCACCTGGTTTTCTTTGGCTGCGTTCTGCGGGCGCATCAGCTCTGATGCGCCCTAGGCTCGGCCTGATCCGCACATTGACAAATTGAGGTTCGGGAATGAGGAATTTGAAATTGACTGAAAATTAGAGGTTCAGAAAATGGAGATTGAGGTTCGGGAAATCGGAAAATGGAGATTTCGAATTTCGGGCATGTCAATTTTCGATCTCAAATTTCCGAGGTATTCCAGGGTGCTGAAGGTTCTCTGAAGCAGGGAAGCACGCACCTGACACCTTCCCCACACCCCTAATTTCGAATTTCAATAGTCCAATTCGATTCAATGCGCGCATCATGCGCGTTCCCTGCGTTGCATCATGCGCGCATCAAAGATGCGTCAGATTGCTAGGACGATAAATTTATCGGAAAGCGGCGACATGAAAATTTGTGGTTGCCAAAAAGACCGTTCTGCAGGCATTCGGGCTTGGTTTGCCTCGGCAGCCAAGCGCTTATCGCGAGCCTTGATAACCTTTCAGCTGGTTATCGAGGAAGGCTCCTGGAACATCTAAAAAATTTGCAATGTACATTGATGCGGGCTAATGCGGCCGCAGAACGCGGCCTTTATGTGCACTGCACTGACATTAAGAAATAAGAATTGTATCACCTTGCATCAACGCAACGTGGATTGTCCTGTCTCCTTGCTGGTTCCGACACGCTCACCAGCAATTTTCCAGACATTTGGGAGCATGCACCGACAGGTGTCCGCGACCTGCTGCCACGCGTTCAGGTACGGTACGGCAATTTCAATGGCTTGCGCCAGGAAGGCCAATCACAACCAAGGACACAAAAATCGGTTCCGCCAATCATGTATTTTCCATGTCAGCCCCGCTTGCCCCCACCTTAGGTCCCTGCCCCTGACTCGCCTCGCCGCCATGACGCTTCTGCACGAAATGAGGGATGGTAGACGATGCTGGAAAATTACTGCATGACAAGGTTCGGTTTAGTACGGTTTTCGAGATACTGAATCTGCAACCATCTGGGGGGATAACGGCTAGTTGAGGTGAAGTGTGTCTGCAACTAGGAGGCTTTCCTTACAGGTCTCCTAAAACTTAGTCAGCCGAAGTGTTAGTCTGGACTTCCGGGTTTTTCCACAATTTAGCTAAAAAGGAGCACGGGCCTAGACTTTACTAGATGTGTTTTCATACGTAAAGCTTGTCCTTGAAGCTCGCAGAGCCTTCCCGTTCATTCTTTAGCGTCGGTGAGTTTGGTCACAATCGTCAACCACACAATCCGGTCTAACTGCGTAAACAGTAAGAGTACCACCTATAGAAACAGAAAGAGATCACAGCAAGTCATGAGTGCGACGGCAGCTGGCTTGGCCGTGGCGAAATGGATTTCATCCACGGCCATTCGCGCACAGACGCCACCAGAGTCAAGCTACCTTCCAAGTAATTCCTTAACCCCGGGATTATCAGTACAGCCAAGGCGGTCACCGCGATCAGATCGCTCAGCTCATCCCCGAGCTTTATTAAGTACGGGTGCCGTCAGCAAAATCGCTCGCCGAAAATCAGATCTCGGCACAGCGGTCAGCCGCCTGGATCTCGGAAGCCGGCGACGTGGACGAGATTCGCGAAACAGGCTCACCTCGCGAAGGCTCGTGCAGGTAAGGTCGTTCGTCAGATTACAGTCTCTATGACTTCTTACATTATGATGAGTGAACTCGTAGGGCTTGTTTTTCCCATCGTTCAGATGACTTTCCAGTCGACTCAGAAGTCGTTCGTCAGGGTTGCATTCTCTATGTCTGCCTGAATTATGACGCGCGGGCCTGTGGGGTTGTGATTGGTGTCGTTGAGTCGTTGTGATTTGCCGGTCTTTGGCGGGGAATGCAGATGATTCGGCTGCATGTTGTTGCGGATCTGCCTCGTCATGCAAAACATGAGCACCAGACGGGTCTTGCTTCCCGCTCCGCTTCGTGTCGAATAACCGCCCTATGCTCCTATTCTTTTCTCCCCAGACCAACGCCAGCCAGAATTCCGGCGGCGCTAGGGACGACAGCAGTAGCAGCAGTGGCGGTGGCGGCGGTGGGAAGAGCGAGGACGACGCAACATCGCTGGCGGCGGACGCAGGCGGGATGGACTGGCGGACGTTCCGCGCGAAGCTGGTGGCGGGCCACGAGGCCACGCGGAGCGTCTCCGCGCCCTCCCCCGCACAGGAGGCGGTGGGGCTCGAGATCTGGCAGGTGGGGTGCTGAAGGGGTTTGATTGTTCTAGGCTTCGAAGAACTGGCTTGAGCTTTGGTCGGTGCGGTGGTGTAGGTGGGGCTGAAACCCCAAGCAAAAATCCGAGGTTCGGTGGCAGGTTTGGTGCAAGGCCGGGCTTTTTTCCTGCTTTGATATCCCTCGGATACCATATTTCAACCCCCGTTTCGTCTGTCGAACTTTCTCCCTCACCACACCACACCATCATCAGGACCGCACGAGCCTCGAGAAGTGGGCACAGCTGGCCTCGCAGAACCCGCGTCTAGCAAAGGAGGTGCCCCTTTCCCTCCTGTCCCCTCTCCTGTCCCCTCCCTACACCTTCTTATCCCCCTCCTCCCCCTTCACCACCAACATCATCAGGACCGCATGAGTCTGGAGAACTGGGCGCTGCTGGCCTCACAGAACCCGCGCCTGGCCAAGGAGGTCCCCTGGGTGCACTCCACAGGGGGCGCGGAGGCAGGGGGCGTGCTGCTCGCCGCGCCCTTCCCCCAGCTCCCCGGACAGGGGGGAGGGGAGGGGGGAGATGGAGGGCGGGGAGGGGGAGCGGGCGGGTTGGACAGGCGGTTGTGGCAGGCGGCTGTGTTCCTGGTGGAGCACGGGGGGGCGGGCAGGGAGTCGTGGGGGCTGTTGCTGAACCGACCATCGGGCTACACGATTCAAATGGTGGGTGAGCGCATTCGGCGTGTAAGATTGTTAAGATTATGAATTGTGAAAGCGTTAAGAAATGACTCTCTGGAGGAGCATGGGGGCGCAGGCAGGGAGTCATGGGGGCTGCTGCTGAACCGACCGTCGGGTTACACGATTCAAATGGTGAGTCGAAGCATTCGGCATGCGAGGGGTTTTTGAATGTGAGAGCGTGAAGAAACGGCTTTCGAGGTTGCTCAGAAGTAGTTCTGGTGGAGTCATCGGGGCTGTTGCAAACCAACCATCAAAATACACGAATTAGATGGTGAGAGGGTTCAGAAGGAGTGAGAATTTTGGAGGGTAAGAGCATTTAGCATTCTTTCTGATTTACATTTTTCTGTGTGGGCCCCCTTCCCTCCCCCCGCCTCCTCTTTCCCCCTTCCTCTCCTCCAGTGCTGGTAGTTTTTTTCTGTCTGCCTCCTCCCACCTCCCCGTCCCTCTTTTCCCTTCTCTCCTACCATGTATTCCCAACTTACCATCCATGCCTTCCCTCCCTCCCCTTCAACCACTCCCCCCCATTCCTATGTCCCCGTTTCCTCTCTCTCCGTCCCACCCTTCTTCACCCGCTAGGCGCTAGTGTAGGTAAATCGTTTGGAGGAGAGACATCACTGGCAAAGGTTTTCCCAACTTTCCATTCTTATCCCCACCTCCACTTCCTCCATCTCCCTGCTTCTTAGGCGCTGGCGAAGGTGAATCGCGTGGAGGATGCATCGCTGGCGGTGTTTGCGCGCAACGCCATCTACATTGGCGGGTTCAAGTCTGACGGCAGCACTCTCTACTTCCTGCACGGCCACGACCTGCCCGGGGCCAAGGAGGTGCGCTCAAGGGCTCTGCACCTTTTTCCCTGCCCATGCATCTCTTCCCCTCCCTGCTCTTGTCCCGTACTCTCTACTCTCTGGACGGCCACGACCTTCCAGGGTCCATTCGGGGGCCGTGATAGGAAATTGCCCTGCATTTTGATCCACCTCTTTGGTTAGACGATCTAGTGTGGACGAAGCTGGATGAGTACGGCCCATAGTCGTGCAAGGTTATCTTTTTCAAGAAGTCTCGGTAGGAAAATAGGGAAGAGGAAAAACCACACGTGGATGTGCTATCGTTAACCCTGGAGGTGAGATGAAAGAGAAGGGTTAACGGTAGCACTTCCACGTGTGGTCATTCCTTTCCCTGTTTTCCTCCTACGGCTCCTTGAAAAGAGATAACCTTGCACGGCTATGAGCTGTACTCATTCAGCTTCGGCCACACTGGATCGCCTATCTTAAGTGGTTGATCAAGAGACAGCGTCATTTCTTATCACGCTAAACCTGCTTTTGGGCCAAGAAGGTGCGCACATGCGTGCGTGCTATGCCTCGCATACAATGCCTCGTCATGTCATGCTTGTCTTGCTGAAATCCTCACCCTACTGTCAGGTCATGCCTTGGGTGTTCCTCGAAGGGCTGGATGCAGCAGCGGAGCAGGTGCTTCTCTTCCTCATGGTCTTTGCCTCTTCAGTGTGCCTGCATCTGTTTCACCTTTGCTACCCCCTTCTCCTCTTGCCCATCATCCCTTCAGCTCATGCCTGGCGTCTGCATGGGAGGGCTGGAGGCAGCAGCAAAGCAGGTGCTTCTTTGAAGGTCCCTCCCTCCACGTCAACATGCCTTCATTTTTTAGCCCTTCATGTCACTCTCTTCCTCGTGCCATGGCCCCCTTCAGCTCATGCCTGGCGTCTACATGGGAGGGCTAGAGGCAGCAGCGGAGCAGGTGCTTCTGGGCAACATGCCACCGACTGATTTCAGATTCTTCGTCGGGTATGTCCGGAACTTCCTAAATACTTAATCTGGTGAAGTTTATGCAATACCTCGGGTTTTTGAGACGTCTAAAAAAAGGGCAGAATGCCTCCGACTGATTTCATGTTGTTTGTTGGGTATGGCCAAAACTTCCTGAATACTTAGTCTAATGAATTTGTGGAAGACCTCCCACCTCGTATCATTCACTCTTCCGAGGACTTTATCTCATGTTCCCTGTGTTTGAATGAGTGCTACTAGAACCATTCTCCACCTTGCTCCTTCTCATTGTTCCTACGACGATTCCCATGACTGTACACATAGTTGTTTCTATCCCATGGGGGTGATGCCAGACAACTGGAGTGGCCTGCAGGCAAGCTCCAGGAGGAGGTGGATGCAGGTCTCTGGTACACTGCAGCATGCGCCAGAAGCCTTGTGCTCAAACAGTGCTTGCAGCTCCCCAAACCCCTCTGGTAAGCCCGTCCGTACCCACCTATCCCAGACCATATGTGGCGTCTTGGGATTGGTTGTTTTGCTGCGCTCTGTGCCAGGCGGTGAGACACGTTGAAGAATTACATGTGCTGTGTCGTGTGTCGATGATGCAGGCGGGAAATGTTGGAGCTGATGGGAGGGGAATATGCGGAGACCGCAAGAAAGGAATATGGCGAGGGCAGCTGAGATGGATAGTCGGCCTGCGGTTGCTGGGATTTAGCGTACTGCCCTCGTTCTCGTCAGAGCCATATTACGGTGCGTGTGTTTGGCTCCAATTCCCATGCATTGGTTTATTGGGATGAGAGTTCCGCACCTAGTAGCTTAGTTCCCTAGCGTGGATCAATCTTAATCACGTGATTCTGTATGGTCCTGCATAATCATAAGCACAGCCATCCCAAATCGGTGTAACCTGGAATGACTTACTTAAATTGCTAGCTGGGCCGATTCATAGAGCTGTAGCGTGTTCTCCACTACCAATGCCTCAATCGACGTCTGCGTATATCGCGTAATTTTTGTTTCGTTCCAGCCTTTCAGAGTGGTACCGGATGGGCTTCAGATCGGTGGTGTGCGATGCTACAAGTATCCGCAGTTTTTTGCGAATGAGCTGGTCCCGAAATTGGTCCTTCGCCCAACAACTGTGGAGTTTCGCATCTGAAGATTTCCGTATACCGCCGCCTTTCCCAAACCGCCCACATCACTCCCCTTCCAAAAGATCGCCCAGAAAAGGAGGTGGTTTGATGGGGTAGCCGAACAGGCTCGATGGTTTGGCTCGGTTCAGTGCTTATCTGTTCTGGGCCCTGGGCTCGGTCAAGGAGTTGGTTGGGTGAGGGGGGGCAGGTTCTTATTGGTGGGAAACTTCGCCTTGTTCGGTATGGGCAGCTCCTGGTTGGTCCATACCTTGGTTGTTGGCGCTCTTATCTTCCCAGCCTCTCTGATCTGGTGACTGCGGAACGGACAGGTCATCTTACGTCGTTTTCTCGGGTGCGCAATAGTGGAATGCGGCGGAAACAAAATGAACACTGGACCCCCTCTCACAGTATGGGCATGCAGCATGCATGCCTTGTCCCATATGTTTTTCTCTGAGATAAGGCAGGACTCCCGTTATAATGGTGAAAGTGCATTATACAACGTACAACGCAAAAACACCGTCGGTCGTAACCGGTGCTAGAGGGCCTAGGTACAAACAATCATACCGTACCCTCGCGGATCTCTCTACGACAACAGACACATAATCTTTACAAAGAAAAGCATCGCACAAGAGGAGAGGAACGGGAAAGAAAGACACCAGAAACAACTCAAACGCAACACCCATAAAAAGCCCCATAAAAATACTCTATAAAGAAAAAACCCAACCAGGATCCCCTACCAGACGTCCCATCTCGCACCCCATTCCCCCTCGCCCCCCCCCCCCCTCCCCCCCAAGTCACATCTGCACATCCACCATGTAGGGGGCCTCCACCCAAAGAGGCCCGCCCTCCACCTCGACATCGTCCCTCTCCCGATCCACCAAGTCCACATTCAACCCCCCCATGGAAGACGCCGCCCGAAGCAGGATGACACGAGCTTGCGCCCGTTGTAACGCCACTCCGATGAGCGCCTTCAGAGACCCCAAAAGGTAAGCCGAGAACGAAGTGTCATCCTCCCGACAAGCCCCCCGTGACACAGCTAGCCCCACGTGCGCGTCCCCCTGCTGTCGAAGCCACCGCCGGAAGCGACCGCCGAGACACCCCCACGTCTCCACTATCAAAGGGGTGAACTGCACGCCTCGGTTCCGTGCAAGAAGAGGCGCGTAATCCCCCGTTTTGCGACGCTCCCACTCCTTTGCCGCCACGCCTATAGACCGCCCGCACTGCCCTAGCAGAGATGGAGACAGTGATAGCGGGTCCGCGACACTAATCTCTAAAGCATGAGCCTCCCCAGCCATTGGTCGTCGCACCGCTACGTCAACCCGCTTCCCCGGCAGCACCGCACTATCCTCCATCGTCACCACCCCCCCTGACGCCTTAGCGATCTTTGCCACCGCAAACTTCACCTCATCATGCACCCGAGATGGACCGTGTTGGTGCTTGCATCTCAGCGCATGATGCGGGTCTGCTGGGTCATCATACGCTGCGCCACAAACACACTTCCCCGCCACTTGCAGCTGCTGGATTGGGAGACCAAGCCGTATAGCAGCAGCAATGCCCCACTCCGCTGCAGTGAATGTGAGATCTGAATGAGCCGGAACTGCCGAAACCCATGCACCAGCCCCCGGGCCCTGAAGGGATGTGAAACGGGCTAGGGTGGCATCGTCACGAGCCAAGCGGCGGAGTGCCTGGAGCTCCTCAACAGCCAACTGCCGCTGCCGCGCCTGGAAAAGCCGAAGAGGAGGGGCCGCCACACACAGGGGTAAGTCCGGCAGCTCCTGGCGTATAGTCGCGGGCAACTGCTCAATGGCCTTGGCAAACCACGGGTCAAGAAGCTCCGCCCCCGCCGAAGTGGTGAGGTACTCTGCGAACATCGCCTCCTCGCCCGCCACCCCCAAATGTGCAATATCCCGTGCGGCCTGCGCCCACCCACAAACATAGGAGAGCGGACTCAAAGAGGCCGCCGCCCGGATCCCAAACCCTCCGAGGCGCACAGGGAGATGCAGCTGCATGCGTGCGCGCCTAGACCTGCCGGGATCCTGCTCCCAAGTGCCAGGGGGGAAAAGCTGCTCAAAGCAATCCTCCAGACAGCTGTCCCACTCTCTAAAGGCCTCCACCACCTCCGGCCGCGGCGGCATAGTCCGGGCCAGGTACATCGGCCGTGCTGAAACTGCAATAGCGAGGAGATGCGAGGCCATCTGGGGGTGGTCGAGCAGGGGGAGCCACGGCAATGGCGCCTGCAACTCGCGAAGCCGCTTCCGTAATCGGGCCCCCTCCCAATCCTCCTCCCCAATAGGCACGCCCACCACAATAAGACCCTCCTCCTCCCGCTGCATCCCCAAAGGCAATGCCCGCTCCATATCCCCACCTCCACGCTCCCAAAACCTGCACTTGTGCGCCTGCACTTCCAGCCCCACCCACTCCAACCTCTCTCGCAGCACCCCAAAAGCCTCCAGAATCCTAGCCGCTGGTCCCAGGATGTAGGTATCGTCTGCATAGCTCAAGAAAAGTAGGTCCCTGAACTCTCTAGTCACCGTCCCCAGCACCTGCTGCTGCGTGAAAGCGAAAAGAAAAGGGCCGAGCGGGTCCCCCTGTCGCGATCCTCGTGCCGACTCAAGACTCTGTACGAAAGGGCCCGCTCGGAGGTACAGGTCGCTAGGTGTCCCATAGAAGACACGCAAGAATGGGATCATTCCTGAGAAAGGCGACTCCTTCAGCCCCTCGAACATCGCGTGGCGATGAAACGAATTGAAGGCGTTCGCGACATCTATCTGCAGCGCACACCAGTCGGGGTGAGTGGCCAGCGCTGACCGGAAAGAATGAGTAAGAATCTCCACCCCGGCCCTGGTGCCCACTCCCAGCTGGTTACACGGCAGAAAATAAGAAGCCATCACAGGGCGAAGCGAGATGCAGAGAGCTCGAGCGAGGATACGCGGAAGCACCTCCCCGATCGCCACCGGCCGGACGTCACCGTTGGGTTTGGAAAGCCCGACTAGGTTGGATGCGGCGAGCCAGGGCCGAGCTCGCTCGGGGACCTGTCCCGCCACCCATTGGTTGAACACTTCCAGCAGGTGGGAGAGGCAGGAAGGTTCCGTGAGGAAAGTGTCGCGCAGATGCTCTGTGACCCATCCCGATGGCCCTGCAGCTGAGGCGCGAGCAGCTGTGTGGATAGCTCTAGCCAGAATGTCGGTCGTGAGTGGAGGCCGCTGAGGAGCGTCGACAGTAAACTCACGAACCCACGGTGGTACCTCGCCACTGCTAGCTGGGTGCTTCCCTCGCAGCGACTGCACCATAGCCTCAGACGGTCGAGCCAACTCTCCTGCTGTGAGGCAAGACAAACCACGGCTCCACTCTCCCACTTTACACCGAGATCGGCACCGTGACAGGCGGATGGCCTCCGGGTCCTGGTCAGAGCACGTGTAGGCAAGTGGGCGAACTGCTGGCCGTGCCGCCGCCATGGCAGCGTCGAACAACTCCCGCCACCTCCCCTCCCAGAAGGCCCCCAGCCGCTCTATGATCAGCGCCTTCTGACCTATGCCTGGCTTGGGAGGCACGGCTAGGATGAGGCGCGGAAACGCCAGGAGTAGGAGGGTAGCAGCTTCATCTCCCGGTCGGCTCTTCAGCCGCTTCAAGATGCAACAGAGTGCGTCTAAGACCCCGGACCGGGCCCGCTGCGGGATCCGGCGCACTGTCCTCCCTCCAACCGCCTCCACACAGAAAAATGCCTCCCACTCCCATGACTTAACCCCTGCCCACGCCTCGTCCCCAAATTCCCGCGGCGTCGGTCGCTCCTGTGTGTCGGTCTCCACCAGAGACGGGATCGAGCCAAGTGCCTGCGCGCGTCTCTCCGCCTCAGCCGCCCGGCATACCCTCATGTGGTTCGCAGCGGCCCCTCTCGTGGCGAACGTGTGGAAACACGTGTCACACGGGAAACGGGGGCATGGGGAAGGCGGACTGGGTGGTTCTCCGTCCGCCTCTGACTCCTCCGCAGTCGCCATGGGGGTATCAAACTCCAAAAGTCGGCACCACTCCTCCAACTGCTGTTCCCGGTCGTCCATCGATCCCCCCCCTGCCTGCTGCGTACCCTGGGGTGCCCCGGGCACCCCCGGCTGCCCCCCTGCCTGCTGCTCTCCCTGGGGTGCCCCGGGCGCCCTCGGCTCCCCTCCTGCCTGCTGCACTCCCTGGGGTGCCCCGGGCACCCTCGGCTCCCCTCCTGCCTGCTGCACTCCCTGGGGTGCCCCGGGCACCCTCGGCTCCCCTCCTGCCTGCTGCACTCCCTGGGGTGCCCCGGGCACCCTCGGCTCCCCTCCTGCCTGCTGCACTCCCTGGGGTGCCCCGGGCACCCTCGGCTCCCCTCCTGCCTGCTGCACTCCCTGGGGTGCCCCGGGCACCCTCGGCTCCCCTCCTGCCTGCTGCACTCCCTGGGGTGCCCCGGGCACCCTCGGCTCCCCTCCTGCCTGCTGCGCTCCCTGGGGTGCTCCGGGCGCTCTATGGGGTCCCCCTGTCACCCCCGGCTGCCCCCCTGGCTGCTGCACTCCCCGGGGTGCCCTAGTCCTCTCCGCCCGACCACCGGTCTGCCACCCTCCCTGGGTTGCCTCTGTCGCCTCCGGCACCTCCCCGGCCTGCAGCACCCCCTGAGGCGCCCTTGTCGACCCCTGCTGACCCCCTGGCTGCTGCTCGCCCTGGGATGCTCCTTGCAACTTGGCTGCGTGTCGTCTCCCTCTTCGGCCCCGAGCTCGCGACCTTTTCGCTTGGCCTGCGCCGCCCGGGCTAGCGACCCCCTGCTGAACCCGCGCCTGTTGCTCTTGCAACCCACTGATCGGCTCTTCAAGTTGCATGCTTCTACGCTCTTGGGGCCGGTTCCTTTCTCGACACCCTTGCTGCTCCCCTTCTTGCGGCTGAGACTGATTCTCCGTTTGACACCCCTCCTGTACGCTTCCCTGCCGCTCTCCCCCCCCCTCCTCCTGTGCCTCCTCCATCTCCACCTCCAACACCTGCGGCCACTCAGCTTGCAGCCCAAGCTGTCTCTCGACCTGCTGCTCCGTTACCATTCCTATCTCTATCTCCATGTCCACTTCCGACTCCTGCTCCCCCCCAGCCTGCGGGTCTTCCTTCCCCTCTGCCGGCAGCTCTTGCTGCCTCGTTGCCTGCGGCTCCTGCTGCCCTCCAGCCTGCAGCTCTTGCTGCCTTTCAGTCGGCAGCTCCTGTTGCCCCCCCATCTCCATCACCATCACCGCCTCCGAAGCCTGCTGCCCCTCGACCTGCCGGTCCTGATCCCCCCCAGCCTGCGACTCCTGCTGCCCCCCAGCCGGCCCCTCTTGCTGCCTCCCAGCCCGCAGCTCCTGCCGCCTCCAGGTCGGCCCCTCTTGCTGCCCTCCAGCCTGCAGCTCTTGCTGCCTTCCAGCCGGCAGCTGCTGCTGCCCCCCCATCTCCATCTCCGCCTCCAAAGCCTGCTGCCCCTTTGTCTGCGGCTCCTGCTCCTTCCCAACCTGCGGGTCCCATTCAACCCCAGCCTCCAGCTCCTGCTGCCTCCCAGCCTGCAGCTCCTGCTGCCCCCCATCCTGCAGCTTTTGCTGCCTTCCAATAGGCAGCTCCCATTGCCTCCCCATCTCCATCTCCAACTCCAACGTCTGCTCCCCCTCAGCCTGCAGGTCCCGCTCCCCCCCAGTCTGCGGGTCCTGCTCCCCCCCAGTCTGCGGGTCCTGCTCCCCCCCAACCTGCGGCTCCTGCTCCCCCCCAGCCTGCGGCTCCTGCTGCCCCCGGGCTTGCGGGCCTCGCCGCGCTCCTTCCCCTTGACCCCGCGGAACTCCTGATTTGCGCCTCCGTTCCTGTCTTCGGGCTAATCGGGGACCACATGTCGTTGAGTTGTCGCATTTAGTGAGTGCCGGGCGTGCTAAAGGGGTGTTAAGTTCTCGCCGACGCTTGTCATGCGACTCCTGTAGACGCTGGCGATGTGCCTCCCAAGCTGCCATCGCCGCGTCGGAGGTGTTGCCTTGCCTGTGCTCTCCATTGCCACTTTCGACCACTTCTCTAGTGGCCACGCCTAGGTCGGTATCGAGGCGTTGCCTCTTGGTCAGATTGTCGTGGAGGCACCTAGTGACTTTGTCGCACATGCCGCGGACGAGTGGTCCCTCCTGCTGCTCCGTAGGCTCTCTCCCCCTCTTGTGCCCGGCTATTGGGCAGGTCGCCTTTGAAGTCATCGTTGTCATTCGTTCCTCCGTGCTTCCGGTGGCCCATTTCGCCTTGCCGTCACGTCCTCCTCCCTCCCGGACCCCGGCATCCCCGGGGTCCGGGCTGTCTTCCATGGTTCCGCTGTGACGTCACGTGTCTCGATGTCGGGGCGTGGATCCCGCACCTGGGCAGCCGGTCTCAATGTGGGGGCGCTGATTTGCAGCGCCGGATCTGAGGCTCGTCCTAAACGGCGATTTCGCTGGCTGGCGCGCTGCAGAGCGTCCTAAGCGGCGATTTCGCTGGCTGGCGCGCTGCAGAGCGACCTAAGCGGCGATTTCGCTGGCTGGCGCGCTGCAGAGCGACCTAAGCGGCGATTTCGCTGGCTGGCGCGCTGCAGAGCGTCCTAGGCGGCGATTTCGCTGGCTGGCGCGCTGCAGAGCGTCCTAAGCGGCGATTTCGCTGGCTGGCGCGCTGCAGAGCGACCTAAGCGGCGATTTCGCTGGCTGGCGCGCTGCAGAGCGTCCTAGGCGGCGATTTCGCTGGCTGGCGCGCTGCAGAGCGTCCTAAGCGGCGATTTCGCTGGCTGGCGCGCTGCAGAGCGACCTAAGCGGCGATTTCGCTGGCTGGCGCGCTGCAGAGCGACCTAAGCGGCGATTTCGCTGGCTGGCGCGCTGCAGAGCGTCCTAAGCGGCGATTTCGCTGGCTGGCGCGCTGCAGAGCGACCTAAGCGGCGATTTCGCTGGCTGGCGCGCTGCAGAGCGACCTAAGCGGCGATTTCGCTGGCTGGCGCGCTGCAGAGCGTCCTAGGCGGCGATTTCGCTGGCTGGCGCGCTGCAGAGCGTCCTAAGCGGCGATTTCGCTGGCTGGCGCGCTGCAGAGCGACCTAAGCGGCGATTTCGCTGGCTGGCGCGCTGCAGAGCGTCCTAGGCGGCGATTTCGCTGGCTGGCGCGCTGCAGAGCGTCCTAAGCGGCGATTTCGCTGGCTGGCGCGCTGCAGAGCGACCTAAGCGGCGATTTCGCTGGCTGGCGCGCTGCAGGACTCCCGTGGTTGTTAGGGCCCAGTTCGGCAGGCATTATGGCCATTATCGCCATTATGGGCCATTTTAACGGGCCCCCAAAAAATGGCCCCAAGAAACAGACTGTAGCTGCAGTGAAACTTCGGAAAACAATGGCCCGATTGTTCGATTGGCATTAAATGGGCCGAAATTAATGGAGCCATTGGAAATGACAGGGAGTGTGATTGCCCCGAATCAATGATCCCCCGCATGGTGCGGGACTTCGAGGTGCGGCGGATGAGAAAATGGACAGTTTGCCTGAGAAAAAGGGTTCGAGGAAGGTTCCTCTTGTGAAAAACGCCAGCGTCAAAAGGGGTGTTCGGCTGGCATCCCATTATTGTCTGGTTCGGTGTTGATCCGCTTATATCGAGCCTAGATAACCTTTCGCGCGCTTATCAAGAAAGGTTCCAGGGTGGTCGTTTTACTGTAGCCCGTACGGGGGAACCATTTTTTAATGCCTGCCGAACAGGGCCTAGGTCTTGTGATTGTCAGGTATTGTCATTGTTAGGATGAAGCGCGAGTCTGGTTGTTCAGTCCTTGAATAATGTAGTTGTCACTCCTTGTGGTGTGGGATTTTTTTGACAAAGCCAAAGACCTATACGTTTAATCCTTGTTCTTGTCCTATTTATTCTGGTCCGTCTCAGCTTTACATTTTATTCCGCTCGAAATGTCGTCACAGCCTCACACGCGAGCGGCTAAGCCGAGCGGCGTCGCTCTCGGGAGTCGCGCACGAGAGCCTAAAGTCAGTCGCGGACGTCGCATGCGACATCAAGATGCAGAGGATCCCGGTTCTCCGTCATTCTACGCCACTCGTTCACTCGGAAGCAGACCCATGCTTTCCACCACCCAATGCTGCTCCATCCTCGTTATCATCATCTTCGCTTTCGTTTCCGGCGCGGTCATTGTCCTCCAGTTAACGGAACATCGCAGCATGTCTTCCGCACTCGCGAAGCTCCAGCAAACTGGAACCGGCATTGGAAACCACGCGTTGATCGCGCTGAAGCTTCGCCTTCCGGGGAAGAAAGTGGGGAGCTTAACGGCGGATACGCACCACCATGTGAAGCATCTGTTTGAACAGCGATTCCTGTACTATGGGGATATGATCGACTCCACAACTTCCGACTGCGGTAGCGTCAACGAACAGGTACTTGAATTGAAAGAAATAATTGCATCTGTCTTGCAACGAGATTTCCGTAGTACGGCTGTATCAGCAATCTTTTGCATCTTCGCATTTGATCTGCATTCCTCCTGACCCGTCTCATTTGAACTGCATTATTTCCCGGACTCCCCGCATTCGATATAAATTTGCGTTCTTGCGTCGTCTTCATTTTACCCTTCTCGCTCTTCGCTCTTTTCAACCCTCGTCTCTCCTCCCACTTGGCATGCTGCGCAAGTCGCAAATTGCTTCTTTCCTCTTACTTTCGTGTTGATCACAATCGCAACTTATCACCCACGACTCACGCGATTGTCTAGATCGTTTGCCTACTTACTCTCCGTGCATTCGCGGTTCTCATGCTGCACATGATCCGGCAATCCGCCTTCCGTTTTCACAAGAACCAACGGCTCGTACCACGAGTACCGTGACTGATTGACTTGCTCTTATCGCTTGCCATCGTCCCCTCGTGTGCAGCTTTCCAGCCTGCGGTGTGCGATGGAGGAGGCTATTCTCACCAACAGGTACGGATTTGATCAGCAGTTATACATAACAAACGGGGGGTTGAGAGGAAGGCGGGAAGGGGGAAAGTGGAAGGGGAGGGGGGGCCATGTTATGGGGTTGTGAGGCTTCGGAGTGACTTGCGAGTTGGGCCAGAAGTCAGCATGGTAGCTTGCGGTGTGCAATGAAGTGGCTCTTCTCACCAACAGGTACGGAGCTGACTAACAGGTACTGTGCTGACTAACAGGTACGAAGCTGACTAACAGGTACCGTGCTGAGCGACAGATAGGGTGCTGACCGGCAGGTACGGTGCTGACTGACAGCTATGTTGCTAAGCTAGACCGAGTGAAGCCGAGCCAGACAAACTTAGACAGAGTTAAGCCGAGTTCGACAGGCCGAAACAGCGCAAGATTCAGCAGTAGCAGTTAGAAAATTGAATGTAGGAAACCTGAAGGCATCAAGCTAAGGGATGAGATAAAGCTTTTGGAATAATGAGGCCAAACAGAAGCGAACAACAATGCATTTTGCAGGTGTATGCACTTTCAGAGGAGTCTACGCTGTAAGTGTAAAGAATTTGATGTCCAAAGTGTAATGCGTGATGTACCTCATAAACATGTACAATGAAGCTGGTCGCAGCCTACAGTAGATGCGGTAGGTTCTTGTTTCGTTTTTAGTATGGGGCAATAAATAATTTCAGTGCTTGAGTGAAGCTATGAGGACATTTTATATTACAATTTACAATTGCACAAATGAACACATTGCCTTGCATGCATTGTTTTGGTTCTTGACAAGCAGCATGCGCAACGCAGGGAGCAGTTGAAGGCATGCAATCATAATATTCTGTCGTCTACTCAACCATTCTCACATCATTCTGATCCCCATTGCTCTCCACTAGATACCTTATCCTGACGGGTGCTATATTCCTCTCACTCCATGCCTCTTACCCGCATTCCCATGGTGTCAATCCCGGTGTCATCTTGATGCCACTGGTGGTGTCAATCTCGGTGTCATCTTGGTGTCGACCAGAACGTTCGTGCTGCCTCACCACATCTGCATCCGCCCTGCATTCAACATTGATGCTGCCAGGATGTGAGCGCCTCCTTGCTTCCTTCCTTCCTTCCTTTCTTCTCCTCCTTCCTTCCTCCCTTCCTTCCTCCCTTCCTTCCTCCCTTCCTCCCTTCCTTCCTTCCTTCCTTCCTTCCTTCCTTCCTTCCTTCCTTCCTTCCTTCCTTCCTTCCTTCCTTCCTTCCTTCCTTCCTTCCTTCCTTCCTTCCTTCCTTCCTTCCTTCCTTCCTTCCTTCCTTCCTTCCTTCCTTCCTTCCTTCCTTCCTTCCTTCCTTCCTTCCTTCCTTCCTTCCTTCCTTCCTTCCTTCCTTCCTTCCTTCCTTCCTTCCTTCCTTCCTTCCTTCCTTCCTTCCTTCCTTCCTTCCTTCCTTCCTTCCTTCCTTCCTTCCTTCCTTCCTTCCTTCCTTCCTTCCTTCCTTCCTTCCTTCCTTCCTTCCTTCCTTCCTTCCTTCCTTCCTTCCTTCCTTCCTTCCTTCCTTCCTTCCTTCCTTCCTTCCTTCCTTCCTTCCTTCCTTCCTTCCTTCCTTCCTTCCTTCCTTCCTTCCTTCCTTCCTTCCTTCCTTCCTTCCTTCCTTCCTTCCTTCCTTCCTTCCTTGCTTGCTTCCTTCCTTCCTTCCTTCCTTCCTTCCTTCCTTCCTTCCTTCCTTCCTTCCTTCCTTCCTTCCTTCCTTCCTTCCTTCCTTCCTTCCTTCCTTCCTTCCTTCCTTCCTCCCTCCCTCCCTCCCTCCCTCCCTCCCTTCCTTCTTTCCTTCCTTCCTTCCCTCCTTCCTTCCTCCCTCCCTCCCTCCCTCCCTCCCTCCCTCCCTCCCTCCCTCCCTCCCTCCCTCCCTCCCTCCCTCCCTCCCTCCCTCCCTCCCTCCCTCCCTCCCTCCCTCCCTCCCTCCCTCCCTCCTTCCTTCCTTCCTTCCTTCCTTCCTTCCTCCCTCCCTTCCTTCCTTCCTCCCTTCCTTCCTTCCATGCAATGCACTCCCCTTTAGAGGCGCCTCTAAACTCGCCACATCTGCATCCGCCCAGCTTTCAACATCGACGCTGCCAGGATGTGAGCGCCTCCTTCCTTCCTGCACTGCATTCCGCCCCATTGTTTTCCTGTCATGGACTCCTCCCTCCATTCACATCACACACACACACGCCTTATCGATGCCTCTCCCACCGATTCATGCTTCTCACATCCTTGGTAATGCATGTTTCCCACCTCCCATGCTCCCATACTGTCCTCAAACCCCTTCCACCTCTTCCACCCTCCTTCCCAACCTCTCACCCCCCTTCCCTCGCCCCAATCTATCTGTCATCCCATCCCATCCCGTCCCGTCCCGTTGCGTCCCCTCCCCTCCCCACCTCTTCCTCCTCCAGTAAGCCTATTCTCATGTGCAGCATTCCCCCTGTCACTTCGTTCAGCATACCCTCGCCTCAAGAGGACTTTTTTTCCTCAAAGCCTCTCTGCACACCCCCTAAATTGATTGCTCTCGCCCCCTGATTCCTTGCTTTCGCCTCCTGACTCCCCGCCTCCCTGCCACAGAGTGAACACATCTCAAACGGAGATGCTTTTAGAGGATCTCTTTGATCCCAAAGCATGGCGCAGAGACATACCATGCCCATGTGACGCCTCCCACTCCCCTCACCCCATCTCTCCCTGCATCACTCCATCAGAGTGAACACATCCCAAACGGAGATGCTTCTAGAGGATCTCTTCGACCTTAAAGCCATCGCCAAAGCTTTGCCTAAGGGCCTCGTCTTTGCTGACTCTGACGACTGGAAACAGACTCTCGCCGTCGCCCAGGACGCGCAAACCCTGGCGGACGCACGGAAGAAAATGTCTGCTGGGAAGGAGGGAGGGGAGGGTGGGGGAGCGGGTGGGGGAGGGGGAGCGGAGGAGGAGGAGGAGGACGAGACGCCGGCGCAGTATTTGGTGGTGGAGGATGGGAGTGTGAGTTGGAGGGAGCTTCGGGACGTGCCTGATTATGCCGAGGCTAAGATTGTGCATCGGAAGGATGACCGACCCTGGTGAGTGTGTGGTTAAGAGCGTTGGGGGATTGTGAATAGGAACGCAGAGCTTGAGGTGTTGTGTTGGTGGGCGGATGGGGGAGTGGGGATGGTTGAAGCAGTGATGTTTAAAGGAGGAGAGAGAATCGTCATTAAAGGGGCTGACTTTTGAGTCGACTCAAAAGTCAGGAGGAGAGAAAATCGTCATTAGAGGGATGGTAGGGAGGGTTGTTGTGACGGGGGAAATTGTTTCACTTGGAACATACAGCTTTTTACTTCTCTTTTCTCTCACTTTCTTCCCCCTACCTCCCCCCACTTTCTCTCCTCCTTCTCACCCCAACATGCACGCACACACACTGTCACACACCCACACCGACGTTAACAAACTCACTCACTCACTCACTCACTCACCCACTGTCTCACTGTGGCAGGAGGAGGGCGTGTGAAACGCGGTTCAACGGCACAGCAGTGATCTACCATGGCCCGCCCTTTGCCAAATACATCCGCGACCTAGCCATGCAGGTGGGCTGACCTGTGGGTGGGTGGTGAGGCGCTACCATGCAGGTGGGTGGGTGGTGAGGCCTTGCTTCTCTGGTGGGTAGGTGGGTGAAGCACCTCAGTAACCGGGTTCAACGGCACTGCAGTAATCTACCATGGCCCGCCCTTTGCCAAATACATCTGCGACCTCGCCATGCAGGTGCGTGGGTGATGAGACCTCATCATTCAGGTGAACTGAGTTGCGGTCTGGAAAGGGGTTTCCCTTCCCTGTCAAGCTGGTGGGTGGTTGATGCAAGTGTGAAGCAGGGCGGTTTTGTATTCCTGCACATCACCGCCGCAACACAGTTTTGAGACGTCTCAACAAAGACATCATAAGTGAACATCCTCTTCTTTCTTGCTCCCCACCAGTTATCAAAGACACTGGGTCATTTTGGTTTCCTGCTCCTGCGCCGACACAACACGGACATCATGCAAAACCCCCCTCTTTTCTTCCACCCATCCCACCCCATGTTCCTGCCCTCTTCACCTGGCCATCAGCTATCTGAGAAGCTGGGCCATTTCGTTTTCCTGCATGTGCGCCGGCACAACACGGACATCATGCGGGACGATGCCTCGTACCTGCGCTGCCGGCACCTCGACCGCGACACACGTGTCCCTGCCATCCGGAGACACGTCATGTGAACGCAGTCGTTCACTTCCTCCGTTAAACTCCCCAAACCCCCACTCTCCCCCCCCCCCCCTCCTTTCCCGCTCTCGTGTTACTGCGTGCTTCTCCTCCCAATACAGCTATCTGAGAAGCTGGGCCACTTCGTTTTCCTGCACGTGCGCCGGCACAACACGGACATCATGCGGGACGACGCCTCTTACCTGCGCTGCCGGCGCCTTGACTGTGTGAACCCAGCCTACCCTCTCCCTCTCTCCCCCCCTCCCCACCACCAGCTATCTGAGAAGCTGGGCCATTTTGTCTTTCTGCACGTGCGCCGGCACAACACGGACATCATGAGGGACGACGCCTCTTACCTGCGCTGTCGGCACCTCGACCGTGACACACGTGTGCCAGCTATCCGGAGACACATCTGGCGCCTTATACCTGAAAACAGCACTCTCTATATTGCCACAGACGAAGTCAACCAGGGGTTCTTCTCAGGCCTCAAGCAGTGGTGAGTCTACTAGGGGTCCAGGTGCTTCATACAGGCAGATGTCTTGAAAACAGCACTTTCTACATCGCTACTTTCAACCAGAGGTTCGTCTCGGCCCCCAGGCAGTGGTGAGTTTACTTGGAGGGTTGCGAGTTCTTGAGCTGTTGTCAGAGGGTTTTTACCCAACTCGTAAGGCTTTGAGCAATGGTGAGCCTACTTGTATTTTCTGGTGCTTGTATTTTATGGTGTTTTCTAGCCCATCACTAAAATCCCAAATCCTGTTCCCAACCGTATACCAGGTATGACATTCGCCTTGCTCGGAGCTTTGACCATATCCTCAAAGGCAAGGTCACCAACAACTACCAGGTGTTTGCCATTGAGAAGCACCTCTCCAAGTTTGCATCCTTCTTTGTAGCCACGTTCTGTGATGAGGCTGACTCCTATGGTTGGCTTGGCCTCCATGCTTTCTACTGCCTATGCCAAGACTACCAGGAAGGTAGACGCGCGCAAACAATCAAGGACACGTCAGCTGGGTGATTAGCAACTACGTAGAATCCGGCCAAACTAGAATAAGGTACACATTTTTCTACCTGCCTGTTATGGATTTGTAAGCTGTGCAACTAATACAGTAAATCATTCGGTACTGCCCAGGTTCACTGTTTCTGGCATTCCGGCAGGATAAGGTCAAACTGTGAGGTGAAGAGTGGTGGTTGGTGCACATGTGCGGCAAGCATTCGTTTGAGGTTGCGGCAAAGCCCACCAGGAGGTTCGGGAGATATTCGCCTATTTGGCACATGCGGATTCGTCCATCTGATCCCACGTCATCAACATGTTGGAGATCATTCATTTGGCCAAAGGGCGCCGCCTTCGACGTTCGCGTCCCTTCGTATAAATCAGCAGCCTCTAAGCATTGATTGGCTGACAAATGTTTGCAGCTCCTTCAGGCTCGGCATCGAGCGCGAGCCTAGGCGAGAAAAGGCGAGGCGGGTGAGGCCAAGGGTGCATGAGCCAAGGTGTGGATGAAAACGAATCTTTTGTTCGGGTGTGATCGTCGCGGGGCATCATTCCAAGGGACACTGGGCCAACAACCTCACTCTCATCGCACAAAACTTGACGAAAGTCGTTAGGTACACCATCGCTCCATCCTAACCGTACGTATTTTAATCCGACGACGGTTGGTGCGCCGTCATTTCGTCGCCGCTGTACGATGCCTCTCGGCTCGATCCACAGCAATCGTTGTTCCGCCTCCCCCTGCACCAGGGATGTCAGGTTGTACATTTCTCCCACACGGTATCGTAACTCAAGACGGTACCACACGGTACAAAACGGTTTGCCAGGCTTACCGTTTTGCACCTTGACGAAACGGAGTTGACCGCAGTGAGCGTCCAGAATGTTGTACAACCCGACCTCGCCCTAAACTCAAATTCCTCGATTCTTCCATTCCATCTCTTTCCTCTTCCCTTTCCTCTTCCTGCTGATTTCAGCACAGCAGAGCACCAGCACAGCACAGAACGGCAGCAAGCCAGTCCCTGTCAGGAAGGCCAAAAGCACGTCTAGCGCGCGTGACTCCACCACGAAGCTTTCCCTGACTACACTGGTTGAACGTGCTGTGCGCTGAAGTGCTGTGCTGCGCAGCCTTGCGATCCCTACTGTTACGACTCGAAAATGGCGGGCGCGGTTCAAGGTGCTGCCGTATTCGGTGCAACATCTAGCCTTCCTTCGCATGTTCACCGCTCTTCCTCTTGCAAACCGACTGCTCTACCAAAATCATTTCAAACTCCAGACTTCCCTCGCCTGATCAAGCTCTCACAGCAACATTACCACCAACAGCAGCACCACCGGTCGTCGATCTCCTGCCGAGCCACCGTCTCTCAGGACCCGGCAACCCTCTCCTCAACACGGGACGCCGTTAACGGTAACGTTAACGTCAATGCGGAAACCGACGCCGTCCCGTCGTCTCCCCTCAGCTACGACTCACCGCCTGCCGCTCAAACCGGCAACGGCGCGTCCCCGGAGTTCCCGCAACCCGTGTCTGGGTTGTCGTTTTCCGAGCGCAAATTCGGACCGTTGGCGGAGGTGCCTCCGGAGGAATACGATTTGGCGGTGGCGGAGCGCGCGGTGCAGCTGTCTTGCCGGCTGACGCAGCGCGTGCAGGACCAGCTGCGACGCGCGGAAGACGTCGCGCGGTCGAAGAAGGACAAGTCGTTCGTCACCGTCGCAGGTGCGTGCGACGACTGACGAGTGGACAACTTTGAGAAGTAAAACAAGCGTGACAGTCTCCCTTATGCCGAATGCTCGGGTGCGCGAGTACGGAGTGCACGAGTTGGGAAGTACGTGAGTGTGAGCGTGAGTGTATAAACAGCGTGTCAGTCTCCATTGTGATTTGTTCTGTCGAAGTCTGTTGGTGAGAACAACGAAACGAACTTATAGGGCAGGACTATTGCAGAAGCGTTTGGCGGGTGTCGTGTCAAAATCTTCGTTAGAATCACTGTCAATCTCCGTTACAGCCACTGTCAGTCTCCGGTGCAGTCATTGTCACCGTCTCCGTTATAGTCACACACAAAAATCAGCTGCGACGGATAGTCAGTGACTCTGTCAACGCCGTCCGTCAACTTACTTCCTTCAATCCCCTGCCTCCAGTCCGTTCCCAACAGTGACATTATGACACTGGAAGCGCTCCACTCCCTATCTCCTCCCTCCACTCCCTATCCCCTCCCTGCCCTCCACTCCGGGCGTTATCAAGTTATCATTCTCGCTCCCCTCTTCGCTCCCCCACCCCCACCGCTCCCCTCTCCGCTCCCCCACCCTCACCGCTCCCCCACTCCCACCTCTCCCCTCTCCGCTCCGTTCTCGTACTCCCCTCCTCGTCCTACCAGACTGGGGAGTGCAGGCGGTGGTGAGCTGGGTGCTCAAGCAGGCGTACTCGGATGAGCCCATCTCCATGGTGGCGGAGGAAGACACCAAGGAGCTCACCGGCCACGCGGGCGTTGCAGTCCCACTCCCCTCTCCGTCCCCTTTTCCCCCCTCCGCCCCCCCTTTTCCCCCCCTCCCCTGCGCGCCAGACTGGGGAGTGCAAGCGGTCGTGAGCTGGGTGCTCAAACAGGCGTACCCCGACGAGACCATCTCCATGGTGGCGGAGGAAGACACCAAGGAGCTAACCGGCCAGGCCGCCTGCTCTCCTCACCCCTCACCCCTCTTCCACCCCTTTTCCTACTCCCTCCCGTCGCTCCCCTCCTCGAGCCAGACTGGGGAGTGCAGGCGGTGGTGAGCTGGGTGCTGAAGCAAGCCTACCCCGACGAGCCAATCTCCATGGTGGCGGAGGAAGACACCAAGGAGCTCACTGGCCAGGCGGGCGTGGCCGTGCTGCAGCGCCTCGTGCAAACCGTCAACGAGTGCCTCGCGGAAGCCGCCCTAGTCGGGATCCCCCCGCCCGAAGCGCCGCTCACGGCGGTGCAGGTGCTGCAGGCGATCAGCCGCGGGGGGTCGGAGGGGGGCGCGGAGGGGCGGCACTGGGTGTTGGATCCCGTAGACGGGACGTTAGGGTTTGTGCGGGATGATCAATACGCGGTCGCGCTCGCGCTGCTGCAGGACGGGCAGCTGAAAGTCGGCGCGCTGGGCTGCCCGAATTTTCCGGTCAGGTCGGGGTGGCTCCGGCACCCGCACCGGTTCCACCGGCTGACCGCGAAATATTTCCCGCCGACCAAGTGGCATAAGGGGTTTGTGCTGAAGGCGCAGAGGGAGGGTGGTGCGTGGATGGAGTCGCTGGTGGAGATTGGGAGGGATGGAGGGGCGTTGAGAGCGGTTCCAGTGCCGGTTAGGGTTTCGCCTGTGCGGGATGCAGCGCTGGCGACGTTTTGCGAGCCGGTGGAGAAGGCAAACTCGAACCAATCGTTCACTGCTGAGCTGGCAGACACGCTCGGCATCAGGTGAGGCTCGGAATGGGGGACGTTGAGGCTGGTGGGGAAGGGAGGAAGTGGGGAAGGAGAGGAAGGGGAGGGAGGGGAGGAGTAGGGGGGTTGGTTCTGGTGTGTCATGAACGATCGCATTCAAGGACATTAAACAACTAGAAGGGCATTAAGCAAAAAGAAGTGCAAGTGTGCTTGGCTCTTTGGTGATTGTAAGTTGAATGCAGCCTTCTTATCTTTCAGGGGAGTAGAAAAGAAACAAAAACAAATTTGCCATCGAACCTGTTCCCCTTCCCCCCCATCCTCCCCCCCTCCCCTCCTTCCCCCTTTTTCCTCCTCCCTTCCCTGTTTTTCCCCTCCTCCCTTTGTCTTCCCACCTCCCCCATGTCCCTGCCCCCCCACACCCCCGGACCTGGCTTGCCCAAACAGCACGGAGCCTCTCTGCATGCACAGTTTGGAAAATATGCTGCCATTGTGCTGGGCAGCATGGGCGTCTCATGTAGCGAAACAATGGTGTGACTTAATTCACCAGTTCATTGTCCCCCCTTTCCCCAAGAACCCTTCCTACTTTCCCTCCTCCCCCTTTCCTGTTTTCCCCTCCTGTCACTAATTCCCCACTCCCCGTCTCCCCCTCCCTCCCCAACCTGGCAGCAATGAGCCTCTGCGAGTGTACAGCATGGCCAAGTATGCTGCCATTGCACGGGGCGACGCTGAGATCTTCATGAAGTTTGCGCGCGGCAGCTACAAGGAGAAGATCTGGGACCATGCAGCAGGCGTGATTATAGTGGAGGAGGCGGGCGGCGTGGTGACCGATGCGGGCGGCAACCCCTTGGATTTTAGCAAGGGGAGGTTTCTGCTGGGGCTGGACAGAGGGATCATGGCGACCAATGGCCCGGAGATGCATGAGCAGCTGCTGAGCACTGTAGATGCCAGTTGGAGTGCTTCCCGCCTGTAACTTTTCTCATGCGGTAACACACAAGGTGTGTTGCAGAGATAGGCCTGCTAATTTGCTTACTACGGTATGTGTGGGTGATTTGTGTCCTGCCTCTGCCAAGTCTTGTTGGGTTAGCTGAAGGTGTGCTCCGCAAGCTTGTTTTCAGGAAGGTATACTGAACTGTAAAGCAATCTTATGTATCTCCCGGTCGGCTCTTCTGATGGGGAGATGCTGGAGAACCACAATCTTGAGGTAAATATTTGTACTTCGTGCAGAGATAATTTGAGAAGGTGGCACCGTGGTATATTATATTCTGGTTTCAACTTATGCATTCAAACGTATTGCGGTTCTCTTAGGTGTGCTGCCTTTCAGAGCGGTATGCCTAGATCAGTGCAACTTCCAGAACACACAGCCCTACCAAACAAGTTCGAATTCGCGCGAGCGGCGTTTAGGCTGCTGGCCAGGGTGATGTTTCCTGCCTTCAGGTTGTTAGGCTGAAAGGGGAGATTTTAACCTGACCGAGCAGTAGCGATTCGTCAGGTCATTCCCAAGCCACGCAAGCTACAAGCCTCCACGAACCTTTGCGACTCTATTTCGCGCTCCAATTGGTTCCTTCGAGGCCAAAGCACCTTCGTGGCTATTGTGCGAACAAATCGAGCCTAGGAAAGCAGTTGTGGCGATGGCGAATGTCGCAATCGTCGCCTTACGAAAGCGAAAACCAAACCTCCACCCAAGGCGGCAACAGGGGAACCCCTTGGCCGCGCCAACAACCGAAGCGCTTGAAGAAAGCACGCGAAACGGGCTCCGCGGTGCGCACAAGTGTTCCGCGCATGTCTCTTCTCTGTATCTCGCGGAAGGCAAATCCCCTGATCATATCGAGCTCAGCCACGTCACCACCTCCTCTCGCAGCATGACAGCCGTTGACGTTTGTCGTACCTCCTCACCGAGAATTAGCCTTGTTGCCGAACCCCTTCCCAGACCAGTTAGGCTCTCATCTGACCGTCCATGCATAACTTCCCCCATCGCCTCCCACTGTCCGATTGAGAATTATGGCCACGATCAGTATCTCCGCGTTCCACTCGTCCCTATCGGACCGTCCACCACAAACGCAGAACACCCCGCGAGACGAACCTAGGCGGAATTCCTATGCCAACGACCCATCCGAGCCAGCCAACCACCAGCACACCATGCCCCAGACCAAACAGCCTGCCCGGATCTCCCAAACCAGCTTGAGTTGGTTGGGTTGATGGTGTCTGGGACCATCCAACCAGGGAGATGAGAGGGTGGTGGGGGGTTTGGATGTGCACGTCTGGCATCCCCATCCATCCATCTAATTCCGCTCAGGCTGGGGGACGAAACGGGGGCTCGAGGACTTGGGGTTCCCAGAGATTGGTTGGGACTCGGGGGCACACCGCGGGCGGGGAGGAAGGGGGGGAAGCTCTGGCACTTGCGCGAGGGAGGGGAGAGGGGCTTCCGCAGTTAGGAGGATTCGGGAACACGGTGACTGGGAAATTGAGGGAACTCTCGGCGCGGGGACCGGGGAAATGGGGGAACTGTGGGGAGTCTCGGGATTGCTCCACAGCGCATCCCCCCCATCCCATCCCTCGGTTCCTCCATCCACCCGACTCCAGCCCAGCCCGGCTCCACTTGAAAAACCCCAACGAGTCGACTCGACTTCTCACAAAGCGACTCCGAACGCCAACAGCGGCTCGCTTGAGAGAAACGCTCCTCCAACCCCCTCCCACTCTCCCTGCCTGCCTTGGCCTCTCTAGGGAAGACCCTTGGCTCCCAGCGGACCCACCGACCCGCGTTATCCGCTGCTTGTTTCGACTCCAGAAATTAGCCGGCGCCTCTAATTTGTATGTTTTAATTTGTTTATTGATCGCCATGGCGGCTGGCTGTGTTAGGGATCTATTTATTGTGACTTGTGGAGCTTTGGCCTTCGAGACCTGAGACCTAGATCTTTGCTAGTTGAAGCATTTGGTGTGCTTTTCTGTTTGCTGGTCAGCCCCTCTTTTTTTCCAGGAATGATTTCGCCTGAACATCGTTCATTTTGACCCCTTTTTTTCCCTTTCTCTGCAGGTTCTTCGATCGCGGTTTTGTCGCAGATCTTGGTGTTTCCGTTTCTTCTAGAATTATTTCAATTTAAGGAGTCGCCATCATGTCGGCTCCTGACCAACAAGGGCAAGCGGAGGAGTATGCAGGCAATCCCATCCCGATGACGCCGCATCAGATGGCGTTGCTTCTTGAAGAGATTGCCAAGCTCGACACGGAGAGATTAATTCTTGAACCCGGCGTCATGCTAGCCGATACGGGCACTGTACTTAATCTTAAGTAAGGCTCTATCCTCGTCGTGGACTTCTTCGGCTTACTTTTTTTCCTGCACTAGGCCTGCCCGCCTGATGCCAACATGCCGGCTAGTACGAGAAAGTTAAATTTCTGTTATGTTTCAGTTCCTGGTTTGTCCTTCTAGTCTAATCGATTGATCGCTATGTCAGATCTTGTTCCTTTCAGCCATTTTTTTTCAGCGTCTCACTTCCGTCGTCCCTAACCTGTATGAGCTCATCGCCTTCCTACGCGTATGTTTGTGCTTTTTCTGTCCCGTTGCAGTCTGATTCGACAAAAGGCCCTCAGTCCCGCCTACACGCTACCAGAAATGCTAATGGATTTAAATTCCATCTGCGAGCCTTTTCTGAACCAGAGCCCGAGCCACGCGCAATACGCCAAAGGCTTTCTCGAAAACGCAAACGAGGCAATTGTTATCGCGGTCAGAGACGCGCAGGTAAGTTCGGCCGGCTATCCGGCTGATGGAACCGTTCCCGTCGCGAACGGGGATCCAAATCAACAGCAAGGTCACGTGCAATATGCGCAGCCGGGACAAGATCCACAGCAGCAGTATCAGCAGCAGCCCCAATATCAGCAGCAACCGCCGCAGTACCAGCAACAACCGCAGCAATACCAGCAGCAGCAGCCACAGCAACCGCAGTACCAGCAGCAGTATCAGCAACAACCGATGCCGCCTCAACAGCAGCAGTACCAGCAGCAACCGCCGCCGCCGCAGCAACAGCAACAGTACGTGCAGCAGGACGGCAGCATGTACGCTCCACCAAACGGAATGGTAAACCAGCAGAACGGACAGGGAATGAACGGGACGGCCGGCAACTCTTGGGTGATGCAAGTCGTTGGAGAAGACGGTAACGGTCAGATGCAGCCGGGCGGCGTGATGCACAATCAGCACCAGCAGCAGCAGATGCCACATCAGCATCAACAGCAAGCGGGTTACCACCACCAGCAAAACGGCATGGTGCAGCAAGGGGGGCAGATGGTGGGGTACCAGCAGCAGCACCCGCAGCACCAGCACCAGCCGCCACACCACGGGGGTATGCCTGGCGGTCCCCCTATGGCTAACGGTCTCGGCGGAATGCCCGAAGCAGTAGGCGACTCGTCTTTCGTTGGTAAGAAACGCCAGCGGATGGATAAACCCGGCGGCCCGGGCGCGCCGCCGATGAAGGCCGCGTCGGGCGCGCCTCGGTCGCGCGTGGAAGGGCGGCGATGCGAGGTGTGCGCGGTGATTAAAAAGGCCGGGTGCGGCACGGAAAACGCGCACTTTCGGTGCCTGAAGCGGAAGCTTCCGGAAGGCGCACAGGAGCTAGAGCGGAGAGTGGGAGAGCTGGTAGATGTGGGGAAGGAGGAGCGAGTGACGGTGTGGAATCCCAAGGAGGGGAGGAAGCTAAGCGGTCAGGCCGCTCCTATGCTGAAGAACCTGGTTGGGTGGCTGGCGAGTCATCCTGGATGGGAGGCGCATCCTCGAGGGTCTAGCCCTGTTGCAAGGTTAGATTCTTCTGCTGCTTCTGTTGCTGGTGCCCCTTTTGTTGCATCGTGCGCTGTTGTTTCCAATGTTGCTTGAGCGTGTCAGCTTTGCTTATTTGGCCTGTCTGTGTTAGTTTGAAAGTTTTGTTACGTCGAGTCAGTTCTGTGAAGATAAGCAGAATTTACTACTTTGTAATATTATCTCATCTGAGAGCTTCAAACAGTGCATTGTCAGCCAGCCTTCCCATTCACCTGCCCACCTTTGCCCCCATCACTGCACTTGACCTGTATTTTCCCTCCGCTCGGCCTCACATCAGCTCTCTAATTCCTCTGTTTCATCCGTTCTCCTCTCTCCCTCCCTCTATATCTCATCATAACAGGAAGGTTACAAACAACGGATCATCAGGCCCTCCTGCCCAAGCTCCCCCAGCTGGGCATCACCTCGCCCCTGCTCCTGCTCCTCCTGCTTCCGTGCCTGTGCACGTGCCCATGCCTGTGCCTGTTTCCCAACAAGACCCCATCCCGTCGCGAACATGAGCCTGGGACCATCTCACTTTGATTTAGAAGCGCTTGGAGGCGGTTCTGAGGGATCTAATTGTTTCATTCGTGAAGGTGCAACTCGATGAGACGACGGGGTACGTTGGAAGATTACGGTCACTAATGTGCCGTTTTATCGCAGTCGTCACAGCAGCTGCTGATTGCTCCCAGAGGGTTGTGGCGTGGAATGGACTCATCACATGAGTGCATGTAGGGGAACTCTGGATGGGTAGAATGCGGTGGGTTACGGTGAAGTACTGTAACAGCTGGATGGGAAGGTTTTGTTGAATTAGCCTGGTTCAAAGGGTTGAGGTGGGGGTTGAGTTGGGTCTGGTTGGGGATTGACTCATGCAGTAGGTGGGATGTTGCCTGCCTGGCATGGCTCTGTGTCTGTAGTTATGTGCACATGGCTGTTGTTACATGTTGTAACTGATGTTACACCTGGGAAGCTGCTATGTATGTTTCAGCCAATGTGGTTGGCTAATTAATGTGATGCCATGTTGTCTGACACTTACTGTACATCACTTCATTGGCTTCAAATAAACAAAATGGCATCATCCATAATCAGCAAAAGACCAGTACTGGGGTAAAAACCTGTTTGTGTTGTCACACTTAAGAATTATAAACATACAGTAAAAGCAAATCGTTCAATAAAGTACGGCAATAAGATCAAAAGTCCTCATCGTTGGATGTAGGCAGGGTGACTGGCACGGCCCATCTGCCGAGATGAGCAGTGTAGTTGATACACCTCACCACACCCTGCCCCACCACTCCTGCTGCTATTCCTGCTGCGCTGTCCCCCTTATTGTCAGACTCGTTATTGTCCTTGGGCTCACCAACACCATCAGGGAAATCGACAACGGTGATGCTCCCAGGGTCGAGGCGGAAGCTTCCCAGAGCATCGTGAGGAAGCTTCAGGCAGGACGCAAGCATTGCTTGGAACACTGTTTCATGCCCCACCACAATAACAGTCTCAGATCGCTCAATAGGGGGGCTTCCTGGCCCTGCTTCTTTTGCAGCTGCCACATCAGCACCTGTACTTGCTGATGTGGCACGCTCCACTTCTGCCAGGTGGCGGCGAATGACAGTCCATGCCTTCTCAGCGCGGTTCCACAGGGACGGCAGAGATTCTCCGTTGGGCGGCGGGGAAGATTTGATTTGATCCTCCCAGCGCTCGTGTGCTGATACCTCTGCCATCATTGCTCCCTGGAAAGAGTGAGTGGTGCAAATGGGATCGTAGGGACGATGAGTTGTGAGGCGGAAAACTGAATTACGAGTTCAAATATGAAGCAGGCCCATAGAGAAGAGTGAGAGATGGTGACAAACTATCCAACAATCCCACTGCAGGTTGATTTTGAGCTTACCTCGTACTCAGCTTACCTCTCTTGTCTGCTGAGCTTTTAAAAATCCCAAGCTCAAACCCCCCACCTGCCATGTGCCGTACTCCAGCTCTCTCTACTCCTCCACAGGGACAACATGTACTAACCGCGGCAAACAATCTGGTTTTTGAGAATTCTCAAAAACCTGCCCAGGCACTCCGCTGCCTCCTGCACCTCCACCACCGCCTCGGCCATGCACCATGCGCTCAGCCTTTGAACCGACTCAACAGTGCCCCACAGCACAGCACAGCACAGCACAGCACGGCACGGCACGGCACGGCACGGCACGGCACGGCACGGCACGGCACGGCACAGCACAGCACAGCACAGCACAGCACAGCACAGCACAGCACAGAGTGGGGGAGCAGCAAGAAGCAGGCAGGCATGGTGCTCAGCTCACCTGCCACGTGCCGTACTCCAACTCTCTGAGTTCTTCCACATTCACCACCTCCACAAACCACGGCACACAGTCGGCGCCCAGGCACTCCGCCGCCTCCTGCACCTCCACCACCGCCTCTGCCGTGCGCACAGCCTTTGAACCGACCCAACAGTGCACCCACCCCCATCTCACCTGCCATGTGCCGTACTCCAACTCCCTCAGCTCCTCCACATTCACCACCTCGACAAACCGAGGCACACAATCAGTGCCCGGCACTCCGCTGCCTCCTGCACCTCCACCACCACCGCCTCTGCCTACCTGCCACCCCACCCACCCCCAGCTCACCTGCCATGTGCCGTACTCCAACTCTCTGAGCTCCTCCACTGATACCACTTCCACAAACCGTGGCACACAATCAGCGCCCAGGCATTCTGCCGCCTCCTGCACCTCCACCACCGCCTCTGCCGTGCGCACAGCGCGGGGCAGCGGCGAGCTGAAGACCGTGTCGACGCGCACGTCGAGCAAAAGCTCGGCGGTCTTGCGCGCCTGCACCACGCCCAACATGCTCAGCTGCTCAAATGGAGATTGGGGGAATCGCCGTTGTGCCGAGCTGTTTGTGTCCCCGTGGCACACCAGGATGACTCGTGCCTTGGCCTTCCTTCCGCCTGACGCCCCTGACAGTACAGGCGGGGCTGGGGTCTGGAGGCGGAGCAGGGGGGAGCAGTGGATGGGGGCGGGAGGAAATTGGAGGTGAGGGAGGCGGTGCGCTGAAGGCTGCAAACACGCAGGAGAAAGCTCAGCTGTCTTGCGCGCCTGCCTGCACCACGCCCAGCATGCTCAGCTGCTCAAACGGCGACTGGGGGAAGCGGCGCTGCGCTGAGCTGTTTGTGTCCCCGTGGCACACCAGAATCACACGAGCCTTGGCTTTTCTCCCGCCTGACGTGCCGGCCAGAACGGGTGGGGCGGGCGTCTGGAGGATGGGGGAAGCGGGGAAGAGGGAAGGGGGAACAGGGAGGGTGGGGAAGCGCCGTTGTGCCGAGCTGTTGGTGTCTCTGTGGCACACCAGGATGACACGAGCCTTGGCCTTTCGACCGCCTGGAGCCCCTGACAGAATGGGTGGGGCTGGGGTCTGGGGGGGAAGCGGGGGGGAGCAGGGGATGGGGGCGGGAGGAAAGGGGAGGTGAGGAAAGCGGTGAGCTGAGCAGAAGAGTGCAAATACCCAGCAGAAGCTCGGCGGTCTTGCGCTCCTGCACCACGCCCAGCATGCTCAGCTGCTCGAATGCGGGAAGCGCCACAGTCGCCGTTGTGCCGAACTGTTGGTGTCCCCGTGGCACACCAGAATCACCCTCGCCTTGGCCTTCCGTCCGCCTGACGCCCCCGACAGAATGGGTGGGGCGGGCGTCTGGAGGGGCGGGCGTCTGGAGGGGCGGGCGTCTGGACAGAATGAGGGGGGACGAGGGGAATGGGGAAGGAGGAAGAAACGGAAGAGAAGGTGGGGGAGCGATGGTATCCAAGTCTGGGTTTTTGTGCGCGCCTGCACCCCACCTAGCATGCGCAGACGTTCCGGGCGGCACCGATGGAAGAGCCATTAAGGAAGAGCTGTAACGACCTTATTATATGTACCAAACACAAGAATAAGTCCAGAACTTATGGCTGGTAAGATAGACACGGGGACACACCTGGTTGAGTCTGTTGAGGCACACATAGGGCAGCAAGTACTCCTCTCAATCCACCACGCCTGCTTCTGTGAGCCTCTTGGTTCTTTCTCATCTGCTTCTCACCCTCCTGCTGGCACACACCTGGTTGAGACGGTTGAGACACACATAGGGCAGCAGATACTCCTCTCCCTCCACGCCTCCTTCTGAAGAAGCAGCATCCAACAGCACGGCACCAGCGTCGCTGTGAGCGTGACTGTAGTCGTGCGCCTTGTATGGAGGCACGGCTTTGTCAGGAGTGTGAGTGTGGGCGTGGGGCTTGTAGTGCGGGACAAAGTCCAGCACGCTGACACCGCAGTTGCTCTGCAGCAAGAGGCGGAAATACTCCGGACCCAGGCCTGGGGAGGGTGGGTGCATGGGAAGGAGAGAGTGAAAAGGCTACTGGAGCGCTTCAGAAAACGTCGCATCACGAATGGCTTGTAATGCGGGACAAAGTCCAGCACGCTGACACCGCAGCTGCTCTGCAGCAAGAGGAGGAAATACTCCGGACCCAGGCCTGGGGGAGGCAGGGGAGGGGAAAAAGGTAGAAGGCACTTTCTTACATGCCTGCCTATAAAAGAAGTCCAGCATGCTGACACCGCAGTTGCTCTGCAGCAAGAGGCGGACATACTCCGGCAGATTCAGGCATTCACCCACATTTTATGCACATTCAGGCACATTCAGTAACATTCAGGCACATTCAGTAACATTCAGGCACATTCAGTAACATTCAGGCACATTCAGTAACATTCAGGCACATTACATTCAGTAACATTCAGGCACATTGATGCGCATTCACGCATAGGCACATTCAGGCACATTCAGGCACATTCAGTAACATTCAGGCACATTCAGTAACATTCAGGCACATTCAGTAACATTCAGGCACATTCAGGCACATTCAGTAACATTCAGGCACATTATTCAGTAACATTCAGGCACATTGATGCGCATTCACGCATAGGCACATTCAGGCACATTCAATGACATTCAGGCACATTCAGGCACATTGACGTCACATTCATGCACATTCACGCACATCCAGGCTCCTCAAATCGGAGTCTTGAGGCACCTCGGAGCCCACCTGATGCGGTGGCCACTAGCGCCTGGTTGACAACGTTGTGCGCCACCACCAGCACCGACCGCCCCCCCTGCACTCCCATGCCCTCTCATGCCCCCATGCGCACTCACACACACATGCACGCACGTGTGCGCACTCACACACACATGCACGCACGTGTGCGCACTCACACACACATGCACGCACGTGTGCGCACACACACACCCCACCTGTTGCGGTGGCCGGCCACTAGAGCCTGGCTGACAGCATTGTGCGCCACCACCAGCACGGACCACCCCTCACTCCTCAGGAAGGCCTGCCAGCACGCCGCTGCTCACTCACACACATGCACCCATCCACCCATCCACACAGACACACACCCCCACCTGTTGCAGTTGCTACGAGAGCCTGGTTGACAGCATTGTGTGCCACCACCAGCACCGACCGCCCTTCGCTGCGCAGGATCTCCTGCCAGCACGCCGCAGCGCGCGCCCACAGCTCCCTCACGGGGTAGTGCCCGTCAATCTCAAAGTTTGCTGCGTCCTTCTGCCACATGCGGTAATTTTCACCAAACCGCGCCTTCCCCTCCTCCTTGAATAGCCCCTGTGGTTCATTGGGATGGAGTGGGGTGCGCAGAGGTGCAGAACGGTGGTTTGATTTGGGGGGATCTTGCTGCGCGCTCCCACAGCTCCCTCACGGGGTAGTGCCCGTCAATCTCAAAGTTCGCTGCGTCCTTCTGCCACATATAATAATTTTCACCGAAACGTGCTTTCCCCTCATCCTTGAACAGTCCCTGAGGTTGAGTGAGGTAGGGTAGGGGGTAGGGTGGGGAGGGGCGCGCAATGGGTGTGCATGTGTGTAAGGAATCGCGTCTGGATATTCCTACAAACGGTGATCTTTTTCTCATAAAGAACTCTACATGTAGTGGATACAGGACAGTCAGTCAGTCTTATCGAGCCTACCTGAAACGAGTACAGGTCGATCTCCCTCAGATCATGCAGCGGGATCATGGGTGCCGTGCGCGCCGCCCAAATAACCTCCGCTGTCCGCGCTGACCGCTGCAACGGGCTGCCCAGAAACAATGAGAAGAGAGGCAGGAGAGTAAAGGAAAAGGGGAAGGAGGAGAAGACGAGGCTTGAGGCCGTGAAAGGAAAACAGAGCATATGAGGAATTATTGATGTGCGGAAGCGGATGTCAAAGCGAGAATGGGGCTAGTAGCCCGCGAAAGCAAGCAACGTGGGGTTAGTCAGCTGTGGAAGCACACATCAAACGAGTCCGCCGCGAGCACGGGGCTAGTAACCCGTGGAATTAAGAAAGCAAGGGGCTAGTCACCTGTGGAAGCACACATCAAACGAGTCCGCGGCGAGCATCTGCCGGCTCGTCTCCGCTTGGCTCTCGCCCTTCGCGGTCAGCACGGAAAAATCCGAGCTGCCCTGAATTCTGCCCGTCGCGTTCCACGTGCTCTCCCCGTGTCGCACCAGCACCACGCGCTTCGCCTCCTTAATCACTGGAAACTCGAACCCTCCCAGGTTCGGCGCGCTCTGCGACGCCGAGCTAGCATCTCGAACCTCCGTCGCAGGCTCAGAAACCGTAGACGCTGTCGCAGTCGCCGCTACATTGGCGCCCGAGCCTAACGCCCCCGAAGCTGCGGACGAGGCTAGACAAATTCCGCTGCGTTGTGGGTTTGGAACCGAACCAGACAGCGGTTTTCTCGGGCCGGCGAAAAGTGTGGTCGTAGTCGCCCGACCAGCGGCGAAAGTCGTGCGACTGAATGCGACGGACGACGCTCGCGACGGGGAAAGTAGACGCGAAGTAACGAGGAGCGCGCTGCGCGAGTGGGATGCGACTCCGGATACCGTCGATGACGCTACAGGCGACGGGAGAATGGCGGCCTTCAGGCGCAGCAATGTTGCCATTGCGCGAGACGCGATGGAGAGATACCTCTAGTGAAGCACCGAATTCGTGTGATTGAATCGCAGAACCGTGCGAAAGGCAACCTGCGCGGGCCGTTCGGTTAGCCTCGGCTGCTGCGGGAATGAAACGCTGGCTGTACCTATCACCTAATCCTGCTGCGGGTGGCAGGCAGCGTAAGAGTGGCAGACGCGCTTCGGGTTCTGCCGCACCTTATCCTACTACCGCGTCCGTGTTAGGTGGCGCCACTGGTTGGCCATTCGAGACCATGATGAGGGCAGAATGAATGGAAGTCGTCGCTCTATAGCGGGTACACCTTGCTGGAGTCCCTTGGTGGTAAAGCTTGTTCACAACAATTTGTGCGTCAAGTTTGGTAATTAGGTTATTAAACATTCAGGTACATATTAAATCTTGGCAATGCACACCAGAACTTTTGTCATACCAGCATACACATTGTACATCTCATAATAGCACAAGAAGTGCCAGACAAATTAGTAGCCTTGCTGAAAATGCACACCGTAAGGCCAAACGATCGGCTATAATACACGGTGACGCAGCTGATTAGTCACTTCTATCCGGATCCTGTAAATGTCAAATTGGCACACCATGGGCAGAACGGCTTCCAAAATTGCCCCCTCATTTCCCCACTCGGCTTGCTGCTCGACGTAAATAACGCATAATACTCCCAAGGTTTTTTCGTCATCGCGTTTATTGCAGTCTCCATGTCTTGTCCATTGGCGACCGTAATCGAAGCTGCATTTGTGATGAACGTGTGTATAATCACCTCGTCCTCGTCAGGGTCTATCGACCACCAAGAGCCAGGGACCTCCATTACAAGCGGCCCCGTTTGCCCGTATTGTGCGTTACGAATCTCCACTTTCCGCACATTAGGTAAGCATTTGCTGTTCACATAGAATTTCACGTATGAGACATTCTCGGGGGTCCTGGGGAAGGGAAGGGACAAAAGGAATAGCCGCAGAGTAGAGGAGGCAAAAAAGTGTATTACTGGATTGGGGGAGTGGCAGGGTAGTGGCATAGCGGAATCTTTGTAAATTAAAACGTGTGCTCATCTATAGGGAGGGCAAAACAAGTGAGGAGCTGGAGATGGCATACTGGGAGAGAGAGAGAGAGTGAGAGAGAGAGAGTGAGAGAGAGAGAGAGAGAGAGAGAGAGAGAGAGAGAGAGAGAGAGAGAGAGAGAGAGAGAGAGAGAGAGAGAGAGCAAAAAATGGTTAGGGAGGGGCAATGGATGGTGGGTTGGGAAGGGGAGTGGCTTTGGAGGGATGATGAACAGGGCAGAAATGAATCACTTACGTGTATTTGATGATTCGCACGGTTCCATAAGGCTCGTAACACACATCGTCATCATCACTATCATCCCTGCTGTCCCCATCCCGTTCATTATGATCCTGGATCTGGTACTGGCTCGCGCTCACTTTAGTCACACTCGCATCCGGCGCTATAAAGAGCGCCTCACTCGTCCCACCCAATGCCTTTGAAACCCTCGGCTGCCTAAAAAACGCGAGAATGGCTTTAAGCTTCCCTCTGGCTGCAGCGCTGGCTGTGTTATTGCTGCTGAGCCATTGAATGCTGTTCCGAATGCTGCTGAGGCTGTATCCGATAAACCGGTTGCCTTGGAACGATCGAAAAAAATTGGAAGTTGTATATGGTGTTACTGTAGGTGTGCTGGATACTGTAGGTGTGCTGGATACTGTAGTTCTTGAGGAGAGTGATGAGGAATGCAGCAGAGGACGCGAGCTGCTGGTCCGAAAGTAGGTGTAGGCGGAGGGGGAGGACGACGAGGAGGAGGAGGGGGAAGAAGAGGGGGAGGAGGAGGTGGGGAAGGAGGGGTGGAAGGAGGAAGAGGTGTAGGTGTAGGAGGAGGAGGAGGAGGAGGAGGAGGAGGAGGAGGAGGAGGAGGAGGAGGAGGAGGAGGAGGAGGAGAGGAGGAGGAGGAGGAGGAGGAGGAGAGGAGGAGGGACGGGAGGTAGCAACTGGAGCAGGCTGGTTAGTGGGGAAGGTGTATTTGGACAGGCTGTTGCTGAGAGCGAGGTTGTATTTGTTAGCCTGGGTGAAGAGCAAGGCTGCAAGGAAGCAAGAAGAGGGGGCACAAGAAGTGGGAGAGGGAGTGAGTGGCGGGATTTAGTGGGGAAGGCGTATTTGGACAGGCTGTTGCTGAGATCGAGGTTGTACCTGTTGGCCTGCGTGAAGAGCAAGGCTGCAGGGAAGGGAGAATAAAGGGCACAAGAAATGGGAGAGGGAATGAGTGACTGGGCTGAGTGGGGGAGGCATATTTGGACAGGCTGTTGCTGAGAGCGAGGTTGTACCTGTTGGCCTGCGTGAAGAGAAGAGCTGGAGGGAAGCGAGAAGAGGGGACGCAGAAAGTGGTAGAGGGTGAAAGTGAGGAGTGAGCGAGTGAGTGTGTGAACAGGTGAGCAAAAGACTCCTTTTATTAAATGGAAAGAGTGAGATGAGAAGAGGAGCTCGGAACACGCTTGCAGAACGCATTTGGACAAGCGTTCATGATGTTTCTTCCAAAAGCGTTCATGGTGTTCCTTCATGGTGGTGGGATGGCTGAGGCAGTGCAAGGCATCAAGGGATGGAACCGCAGCATCTTAGAATAGCGGCAGAACGGGGAGGCGGGAGGGGGAAGGGAAAGGGAGGGGGGGTGACTGAGGTGGGGAGGAGGAGCGACGGGGTAAGCGCAGCAGAGCACTCACAGTCGATCTTCCCGACGGGAATCGAGCCGTTCAAAATGAATTGTATGTACTCCAGAAACGGATCGTAGGGGGTCGACTGAGCGCTCGTGGGAGTGGGGCACGCGAGAGGAGCGGGAAAGATGGGGTAAGCGCAGCAGAGCACTCACAGTCGATCTTCCCGACGGGAATCGAGCCGTTCAAAATGCCTTGTATGTACTCCAAAAACGGATCGTAGGGGGTCGACTGAGCGCTCGTGAGAGTGGGGCACGCGAGGAGAAGCGGGACCAGCAGCGCGAGGAGCAGGCGGGCTGTTGTGGGGTTTGGAAGCGAGAGCGGGAAAGGGGGGAAGGGGGTACGGAAGTTAGTGTTTATGATGGGGGGAAGGAAGGAGGGCAGTTGACGGGGGACGTAGGAGGGAACGACGTTGCAATGAGAGAGCAGGTACGATGGAAGGGATATGGGACCGCCGTTAGATCCGAGGGTTGGGAGAGAGGAACGGAAAGGAGGCGGTGAGAGAAAATGGAGAAAACGAGTTGGGGAGGAGAGCATTCGTTCTTTCGGCTCATAAAAAGCGCGTCGTGAGGCAACTCAGAAGCCGCTCCCTCGGGGCTCGGCGTATATTCTGAGTGGGCTCAAAACTCAAAACACGCCTTGTGAGGCAACTCGCCGGGGTCTCTCCTTCGGGAATCAACCGTCCCTTGCTTGGAACTAAGTCCGTCCCTTGGAAAGCCCCGCTTTGAGACGACGTAGCGCCGCATGTGGCTGACCTGACTGATTGCGCAGCATCACGTGCGACTCGAGTCTAGCAGCTTGCGGCTCGCGGCTTGCGGCTTGCCCAAGCTCGCGCCGCCTGATAAAGGATTTTTATCTATGGTATGAGAAGCGCGATGATGAGACGGCACGTGTTGATTTGACGCGTCGCGGATTTTCCAGTGCAGGCGTGGCGTGGCACCGGCATTGACTGCTAACTAACCCGACCTGGTCAAGGATATCTCTTTGAGAATCATGTTCTTATATCAGCCCGTCTTCAGGCTTAAAAAGAGAGCGCCGCACTGAGCTGGGAGTAGTGCGTTCTTGATAGATGCAGCAGCATATAGTCGACAGGCTAATGAAGGACCGAATTTTCTTGAACGCTGTTCTTGAAGGGTGAGAACAGTTATGGATGGATGGAGCGGTGGGTTGGTGTTGTTGCTGCTGTTGCAGTTGGTGCGCTGGTTTGCTGAGCCCAGCTGTGCACGAGGCGCAAAGCAAGGTAGGTTTGGACAGGGGCAAAGCGAAGGGTGCTTGCAAAATGATACAGTGCTCTGTAATATCATTTCAGAACGGTGCCAAAGCGTTTACATTTGGTACCACCGCAGGTGTGGAAGAAGAGGTGGACAACGGGAGACGATTTGGGCAAGATTGTTTGTGGCGGCCATCGGTGTGGTTCAACGGCTTCGATTGGGTTGGATCTGTGTTCCAGGGCTGGTGTGGTGAGGTGAGGTGACGCTCAGCGCGCTTCGGTTCGCGTCGTGCTTGATTATTGGCAGCACCTCCTGCAAACTGCCCCTTCTGGTTCGGAACCTCGCAAAACGAAAACCTCTCGTGCTTCGGAAATGCGCCACGAAACGAAGGTGAGAGGCATTTTCGGACGACGCCTGCGGCTGGGGAAGACCCAGGGGAATTTCAAGATCTGTGTGGTAGGTTCGGCCAGGGGTAACTGACTGCCACTGGTCGGCTCGGCCAGGAGAATTTTATGACCAAGCTCAAAATTAAAGCTGCCCGGAAGAAGCCAACAACACGTGGGCCTCCTCTCGAGTCGCGCACGAGAACGTGAGAGCTACTGGGTTTAGTTCGGTTCAAAAGTTTCTGTGCTGTATGCTACAGAATCATGATAGTTGGCTTGCACAATCACATTGTTCTTCAGCATAATAGAGCTCAGCGGACGAAAAATGCCGCCCATTTTCGCGGGCCAGAACGGACAACCCCCCTCCTCGGGGTTGTCGACCCCACGACGACCACCGCGTGGAAAGCCCAGGCGAGCTGGCTGGGCCCAGTGCTGGTGACCCCTCGGGATTGTCGACGACCTGTCGACCTTGGGTTCCGCTGAGACAATCCCGAGAAGGTCGTCTCAGCCGCGTGACGTCATCCCAGCTCGGCACGCGGGGCCGCGATGATCGCCACGCGGCCAAAAAAGAGACGTCCGAGATCGACCCCTGGATGGCGGGGCCATCGTGGACAGCCAGGGTGGCCACGACGGGCCAACGGAAGGTGGGGGTGCTTCGCGTGGGAAAACTTCGCGCCCAAGCGTTGCCAGGTCGGTGCGTACCACACGGCCATCATCCAACGGTTGCCCACATGCCCAAGGCGAAATCCGACCGTCCACTACCTCTGCCTAGGTGCAGTGGATACTGGCGGGAATGTCGGCGTCGACCAGAAGGTCTTCATCGTGGTGCCACGCGGCAGTGTCTCCCGCCCTCGAACTACCGCGCTGGGACCACGCCACGTACCGCACCACAGAGCCAGCGTGTAACACCCATGAAAGGCGCATCATGAGCGAAGCGCTTCAAGCATGCACGCCCGGTGGCACGTCGGTCACGGCGCCGCCGCACGAGCGTACATGCATAGCTGCGTCCTGCACAGGGGTTTGCGTGGAGCGCCAAGTGGAGCGGAGTCGCTCACGACCATACCAATCTGGGGTCCAATTGCAGGTCGCTCATTCTGCCTGCCGTTCTCTGTGCTTTTCATCCGTTAGCTGGCACTTAGATTTTTTCCCCGTTCCCTTGACGGCTCGCCCTTAGTTTTTTTTCCATCGGGAGATTGTCGTCAGACGTGGAACGTCGGCGTCGTCAGAATAGTCAGACGTCGGGGCCGCCGTCTCGTAGTGTTGTCTGCGATGCCGACCTGTCAGATACCGCCGACTTAGAATCGCCATGTTTCATTTCACCAACCTCACCACACCGACTTCCCATCGCGAGACCCTAGGTCGCGGTATCATGGCCGGAGCACAGCCTCGCTCGACACCGCCGCAACCGCAGCCACCACCCGCCGACGTCGACATGACGGACGTTCCGAACCCCGCTAGCCAGGGTGAGGATGTCCGCCCGGTAGATCGTACACCGAACAGTAACCCCTCGTCGACGCTGCCCCTGCTTTACGATCTCGACGCCCTGGCCCAAATCCCGAAGGGAGAGTTCACCAAGGACGTTCCACCCGCGCCCATAGGGGAGTTCACGAAACCAAGCAAAGACACGTCGGCACCGACGAATGCAGCGGAGGCCGGGCCGTCGTCGGTGCCGGACGTAGCGGGCGACCAGGGTTTAGGGTACTCCTCGGCGAGCGACGAGGACGACGAAGCCGACGCGCGGCCCCGACGTGGCCCAGGTCCGCGCACGTTGGAAGAAAAGCTCAGGGGGGAACGTGCGTTCATCGAGGAACTTCTGGACGAGGACGAGCTCGAGGATCTGATGAACACGTCGGTCCCTCGAGAACAGTGGAAGGCGGCCGACTTCGTAGAGGAAGATATGGTGTACGCGTGCGTCGACGTGCTCGTGATGGAGGCATTGCGCCACCTGAAAACCATCGAGGCTAAGAGCACGCTCCAGTCCTACATCTCATGGATCTACCACTACAAGAGGTGGGCCGCGAAGATGCTCAAAGAGATAGGCGACAAGCTGCCGATCGGGGAACGAACTAGGCACGTCGACGAGATCGGGCACTGGATCCACTGCAACAAGAGCAAGGATTGGGACAACCCGAAGGTGGTCAAACGGAAGCACATCTGGCTGCACGGCCCCAAGGTCACTCCGACGCGGCTGCGCGCCTACGTCAAGTTCATGAGGCGGGAGTTCAAGATCGACGCCGAGACGAACGCGCCGGTGCCGTCCTACACGGTGCACATGATCCTCGGCCGCATCAAGGCATGCCAGATGGCGGCGAGGGTGGAAGCGACGCTGTACAAGGAGAAGGAGTTGGGCATCATGCGAGAAATCTCGGTTGTCCGGTCGGAGGTGCGGGTCATGGTCCGCACCAAAAACCAGAGGGACAACAAGTAAGTTGGCATCCAGCGCTGTTTTCTAGTCGGTGACGATTTGTTCCCATCGCCCTAATAATCCTACCGCCGTATTGTTCTGTCGACAGTAATTGCGCCGACCGTCGACGCGGCACCATCGGCGACACATACACCGCCGAACAGTTCCGCCAGATCATGACGAGGGTGCTGCCGGCTTGGGCGGCGTCGGCATGGAGCCCGCATTTCACCACTCCCTCGCAGACGCTGTGGAGGTTCCTTCTCGTCAAGGTGCTCACGCTGCTCTCCCACCACAGCCTCATGCGCGGTGCAAGCATCCGCGAGATCACGCTCCCCGACATCTTCTTGTACCGACTGGCGAGCACCTCGTCGGTAAACCCGGATAACCAGCCGGTCGTCATGGTGGTCGCCGCGCGGAACTCGAAGACGTCGAAGGATGCGCGTCTTCAGCAGAGCTACGCCGCGCGGCACCTCGAAGCGGAATTGTGCGCCGTCGGCGAGACCGGACTGTGGCTACACTTCATCCTCGACCAGATCGGCCAGTTTCACGGCGTCGACCTCATTCCGCCGGTCGACACCAGCACACGCGAGCGCTGGTACAAGAAGCACCTGTTCTTCGCCCGCAACGACCCCGAGCAGGGCGAACTCTCCGCTGCCAGCCACCAGCGATGGACGAGGCAGATGTGGAAGACGAACGGGGTGTACTGCAAGCGGAACGTCCATGCCGCTCGGGCAGGCGGGGCGCAGGAGCTGGCCATCAACGGTACGCCTCGCGCCGAGATAGCCGAGCTGGGTCACTGGGCTCTCGACAAGATGACTCGAGCCTACATCACAGCCATTCCCGTCGGCGTGGTGATGAAGAAGGCCGGCTATTCGGGCTACACGCAGGACTACTTCTTGGGGCGCAGCAGGGTGGAACCGTCGGACGAGCTTCTCAAGCTCATCGCCGAGCACATCTTCCCCGGCGTCGACGAGCTCCTTAAGAATGTATGTCGATCGGTACCGACCAAGCATCGCATGGCACTGTACTTTCAACCACGGTAATTACCCACGTCTGTTGTCTAATTGCAGGCGGAAGAACTCGCGAAGAAGGGGTCCGACGCCGACGTTGCTGCCGTGCATTTCTGGCGCACCCTCCAGATGTTCCGCCGCATTGTCGCCGAGGACCTCGCTGTGAAACTCGTCCGCACGCCTTGGCACCCGTACGTCCAGTATTCCAAGCTCTGCCGGATTCCCCTCTTCCAGCACTGGGCGAAGAGGGTGGAGAAGACCGACACCGAGACCATCAAAAAGCGGCAAGACCCAACCCTCATCCAGCCAGAGGTGAGTCATCTTTATGTCGACATCGCCATGAGCACTGTGCCCGATGACAACACCTCACCTGCACCGTTTTTCGCCTACATTGCAGGAGATATCGGTCCGCCATGACGCCCAGTACGCGGTCGTCTCCCTCACAACGACGCTGAAGCTCGAGAGGGAGCGGTCAGCGGTCGAGAAGATCGACCTCGAGGAGAAGCTCGAGCAGCGCGACGCTACCATCGCGTCGATGACGGACGAGATAACCCGCCTCACCGAGGCTCTCCGCGTTTCAGAAGCTCGTAGGATGCCGGAGGCGCCGCCAGCTGCGAACGAACAATCGCCGAGCGACGGTGGCTCCGCGGAGTCGGCAAGCAGGGGTGACGGAGCCAAGAAACCCAAAAAACCCCCACAGACGGTCGAGGAGGCTAGCTACGAGCTGAACGTGGTTCAGCCTTGGCGGAATGCAACGACCGTGAGGGACGCGTGGCGCCTCTGGACCTCGTGCACCAGCGCCGACACCCGTCGTCTGTGCGACAGGTTCTTCGAGCCGGGATTCGTCGACCGCCACACCCTCCTCGACGGAGCCTCGCAGGGAGCACACGGGACGAGGGTGCGCCGCATGATGAAGGTAATCGATGCCGTGCGCCAGCTTCGCAAGAGCGACGGCGAAGCCGACACCGAAGCCGTCGTCGACGCGCTTAACACGATAGCGGCGCCTGGCATTGGGACCTTCTCGGATGCCCTCACGGTGCTCAACGCGGGCAACAAACCGACCTATGCCGGGCAGGGTAAGGGCGTCAAGGGGCTCGGCAAGACGGAATTTGCCAAGCTTCGTCTCGCCAGTGCGCTCGTGGCGCGCGGGTTCAAGCCGGAGAAGTTTGTCGCCGACCTTTTCCCGGACACATGGGAGGAGGGGATGAAGAAGGCGTTGGCCGACCTGGCCCGCGAAAACGACGCCGGGAAGCTGCCTCCGACCAAGCGCAAGAAGACCGCGTGAATGCTCACAAGCAACATGCGATTGTGGGCTGTTGCATGTTGTAGATGATGTTGTTACAGCATGCATGTGTTTCGTACTTATACAGTTGTCGACTTTGAGTTTCTCACAATGCTCATGTGGTAGTTCTAACATAGTTAGTCACGTGTCGGCCTGGTATCCTTCGTGATGTGACAAGATACTGGTTCAAATGTTCATTACACATCCTACATGCACACACACAAGGAAACGCAAAAAACCAGCATCAAAGGGGTCCGACAGCCGAAACACACAAAACGAGATCGACCATAGCAGCATCAAATCCAAGCAACAATGAATCCAAGCTAGCAGTAGGCATAGCGCTACATATGCCCCTCCCCGACTACGCCGACTCCTTCGCCTTCTGGCCCTTCGTCCCCTTCTTCTCCGTGCCGCCCTTGGCCTTCGTCGCCTTCTTGCCCCTCTGACCCTTTCTCCCCCTGTTGTCGATATCGGCCTTCATCTGCGCGTCAATCGGCACCGCGATGCCCCTCGCTTTGAGTTTCGGCCCGGCGACGGGGCACATTCCCCAGAACGCCATCGTCTCGACCGTCGCTCTTGCGATCACGTCGGCATCGACTCCGGCATCCACCCCCGGATAGGCCATGTCAAGGGCGGTCCTCTTGAGTGCTGGCGCGACGTTGTAAGCAACCTCTCCCAGGGGGCGGTCCCTGTTGATCTCGGCGTTCAGCACCGCCTCCATGACTTTGCCGAATACATCGGCGGTCGCCTGGCTCGCTCCGCCCACAAGCGCCGCCGCCTTCCCTTCTTCCACAGCATCCTCCACCTGGGCATCGCCGTTCTCGACGAAGCACCACACAGCGCATGCGGATGCTCCTAACGCCCATGCCGCCATATCCGTCTTCTCGTCGCTGTCTCCCTCCTTTCTCGCCGCTGTCGCAGCGGTCTTCCCATACGCAGCGCACATTGATACGCGGCCAATCAACGCGGACAGCATGGACGCCGACTTCTCTCGGCCTTCCTCGGTGTCGGGATCGACTGGGTACCATATCGCTGGCAGGAGCGCGGCGTGCAGCGCATCGCCAGTGGTCTTGTAATGTCGATACTTGTCGAGGATCTCATTCAGCCTGTCACGCCAGCACAACAAACAGGGCGAACATTAGTGACCACCACAACGACATCGACTTTGGGTAGGAGGATTGCCGACTTACCGTGTCTTTGGAAGGAGCGTTCCCCGGGCCCACATCACCGTCCACATCCCGGTCGGCAAGATCCTGACCTCCTCCCACACCTCCTTCCACCTCTCCAACTCGGCGCTGTCCAGGACGGTGAGCTCGTTCATGAGCACCTTGCTCACGAAACCGTCGTAGACGACGAACGCGATGGAGTGCACGTACGCGAGCTCCATCTTCTCACGCGACTTGCCGATGTATCGATTGATGCCGTGCACCTTAATCTCGCCGACCCATCCTAGCTTGTCGCCCGAGGTATCGTGTCGGATGCCATGACCCCGCCTCTCCTTGCTCTTCCCCCCCTCCTCCTCCTCCTCCTCCACCTCCTCCTCCTCCTCATCGTCCTCATCCGCCTCCTCCACCTCCTCCTCCGCCTCTTCTTCTTCCTCCTGCTCGACGTCCTCCACCTCCTCGACATCCTCCTCCGCCGCCTTCCGCTTTCCCTTTCTCCCTTTCGACGAACCATCGCCGACCGCCTTCTCCTTCCCCTTTCTCCCCGTCGACGCACCTTCTCCTACCGACTTGTCCTTCCCCTTCCTCCCCGTCGACGTACCCTCGCCGAGCGACTTCTGATTCTCCCCCGCTTTCCCTTTCACCCCCGTATTGCCGCCTCCATCCTTGTCAGCCGCCGTCTCAGCCGCCTTCCCCTTCCCTCTATCCGCCGCCTTCGCCTCCGACTTCTCCCGCGTCTTCCTCTGTGAGCCCGCCTTCCCCTTCCGTTTCGCCTTTCCATCGCCGACAGCATCACCGGTCGCAGTCGGCTCTGCTGGACTGCCGACGAGACCCGCCGAAGGCTCCACATGTGCCGTGTCGGAGATGGCCAGCGGTCGGGGATTGGCAGCATCCAGGTGGGCCTGTATGGCAGCGATATCAGCATCGGGGGGCGCCTGCTCGACGGGGCCGCCGCCGGTGGCAAGGGCGGCACGAACGCCCTTCTCCGCCGCCTTCTCAACCTCAGCTGCCACAGGGGTGGGTGGTGCGACTTTTGCCGACGACGTCTTAGCGCCGGAGCCAGAAGCCTGCTGAGTTGGCGCAGTCGACGCTAGTGCGCCCAGCTGGGCGCGCAGCAACGCGGACTTTGGGTCTGCAGGAGCACGGGCGGCGACGACCGGCGACTTTGGGACACTGGCAGATGGGGCGTCGACAGCAGCGGGGGGCTGTTGAACAGCCTTGTGGCCGGCTAGGCGCCTGAGCTGCTCCTTGAGCGCGTCCGCAACTGCCGCCCCTTTCCCCGCGCGGCCAGCCTTGTCGGCAGCCGGGACGTCGGCAGAGCGCGGGACGTCGGCAGGTCGCCCGGCAGACGGTCCGGTCGGAGGGCGTGCACCAGCTGGGGGCTGGTGAGGAACCGCTGACGCCACCGCGACCCCTGTCTTCGGGCCCTGGCCAGCTGGGGCCGTTTTTGCGGCCGCCTTCTCCTTGTCGCGCAGCCCTTCTTCACCGCTACCCTGTCGTGGTGGCTTATCGGCGACCGAAGGCGGAGCCCTTGGCAGTGCGTCATCAGTGGCATGCTCGTCGGCGGGACCCCCACCACCCTGATCAGTGCTGGCCGCTCGAACCCCAGCCCAGTGCTTCTTGAGCATGTCGAGCACGCTCTTCCCCGACTGCTTCCCCGAACTGCCTTCCCCGGCTCCCTTGCTCCCATCGCCGGCGACGCGAGAACCAACCGCTCCCATGGTCTGCCTCGCGCTCGCCGAATCGTCTCCGTCCCCCCCTCCGCCCTCCTTCTCCGGCCTTCTTGCTACCGTCGCCGGCGACGCGAGAACCCCCGCTCCCTTGCTCCGCTTCGTGCTCCCCGCGTCGTCTCCGTCGCCCCCCCCGCCGCCTGCCCCCCTCTTCAGACCCTGCTTCGTGGCCTCCATAGGTTGCGCATGGCCGGCGTCGTTGGCCGACGGCGACGACCCACGCCGAGCTTGGGTCGCCACAGTGCCGACCATCTCGGTCATTATCTTCAAACCGGAGGCGAGGAAAGACTGCTGCGTGACCTCCGTCACCGCCTTCAGCAGATCCTCCTTGAATGAATTCAGGAACTCTTCCGGCAAGGCCTGCGCTGGGGTGGTCGGCGGCGGCGGCTGCACGACGAGGCGGGGAGACACGGCGGCTGCAATGTTGGTCTGCGCGGCGCCGATGTATTTTATGAACGTCTCCTCCAAAGCCTTCCTCGCCTCACCCACCTCACCCGTCACGTGGTCGGCCAATTGGTCCACCGCGGTCGCTCGAGCGACCGCCATTCGTCCGTTGGGGGCGTCAATATCCAGCAGCATCTGCCTCGCTAGCTCGGCAAACCTCTTGCCCGATTCAACTGCGTTCTCCAGGTTGCTGGTGAGGTCCTCGGTGATTGTGGCCGCCATGGTCGACGTGGCCTCTTTGAGGCGCTCCACCGATTTCCGGTCGGTGTCCGCAACCTGGGCGGTCAATGCCGTGAGCTTGTCGAGGATCCCAGCTACCGCCGCCGCCAAGCAGTCGACCCGCCCCGCCTGATCACCGAGCTGCCGTTGCAAGCGTGCATTGTCGGCACGCAATTGTCGGTTCTCCGCACGCAGCTGCTCGACGACGTCCGGCATCGCCTGCCGACCAACTGCGGTGGAACTTGGATGACCGCTCACCGCCTTCTTTTTCCTGGACCGCTCCCCCCCGGCCTTCTCTGCGGTAGCATCGGTATGCATTTCCACGCCCGTCTGCTTCGTCGCCGCGGCGAAATCCCCATCTTCGTCGGCCTCGAGGTCGACAACTTCCTTCCCTTCGCCGACAACGACCATCCCACTCCCCCCGTGAGCCGCCTCCTCGCCGACCTCCTTGCTGGGTTCCGCTGTCGCCCCCTTCCCCTCTCCTTCGATTTCCGCCGATCTCCCACCCGTTTCCGCCGCTCCTTCTGCAACGTTCCCCTCCGCCATTTCCACGTCCACCTCTTCGTCATGCTGCTCCTCTTGCTGCTCGTGGTGCTGCCTCTCGTGCTCCTGCTTCTTCTGCTCCTGCTGCTCCTGCTCCTCCACCGACTCCGACACCGACTCCGACTCCGACTCCGACTCCTCCGAGCCCCCCTCATCCTCACGATCCGCCTCACGACCCTGGACCCCATCATCATCCCCATGAACAACCTCGTCCCGGTGCTTCTCCTCGGTCCCGGCCACCCCATGTCCTGCTGCCGCATCGGCCTCGTCGACGCCGCTACCCGGCTTCCCGACCGAGGTGCCACGCGCATCAGCGACGGCAGGGGCGACACCGCCAGCTTGGGGCGCCGACTGAACCTCCTCGCCGTCGTCGTCACAGACGTCGGCCGCAACTACGTTTCGGCCCGACCGTATGAGCGCGACCTGCTTCTTGATGAAGGCTACCATCTCAGTCCGCAGCCCCTTCAACCCCGCAACAGCGACCTTGTCCATGCTGGTGGCACTGCGACGGAGGGCGCCGGCCAACCGATCCTTCCGCCTCACAGCCCAGAGCAACGCGCTCATTGCTAGCAGGCCGGAGCCCGCGTCCCCGTCCCGGACGGTGTCGGGCACTTTCTGCACACAACACAGGAGAGCGCTGATATGAGCACCGAGATCGGCAGTCGCATCTCGCAAGGACGAACGGCAGTTGCATCGCGCAAGGAATTGACACCAAACGTACGAAACTCACATCTCGAAGGGGTTCGTCGCAGTCGGCGAGCCTCGCATGCACCTCCTCCTCGGACGGCTTCGCCCAGTCCCATTTCCTACCTTCGCGCCGAAGCTCGGCCATTACAGCCGCCCGGAAAAACCTGCAAAGCATGGCACAGACGGTCAGTTAGCACGGTGCACGCTCCGCATTGACAACGCAAGCGGCGTCGACTACACTATTGAGCTCACTCCAGCACGCGTTTCGCCTCTTTGATGTGCCACTCCTTCACAGTCTACGGGTCAGCGTGCCGGATCGAGGTCCTGATCAACTGGCCCGATGCCTTCAACAAGTCGCCGGGGCACAGGATGATAATGACGCTGCAATGTGTTCCCGGAAGCGGTGCGATGCTGCACAGACAATGGACGTCGACATAGATCAGAACACATAATCGACGCAGGTTGCACCACACGCGCGACGACCCCGAACACCCTCACCTCGATATCAGTGGGATAACCGCCACGTCGGCGTCAAAAACCTTCGCGAAGACGGTATGGTCGTTCTGACCCATCGCCGCCCTAAGACGGCCGACTCCTATCGACCACAGCCGCTGGTCCTCCTCCGTTCCGCGCAACCATGCGTGCCTGCACGCATGCATGATCAGGAGGAGTGCGTGAGGATGTGGTCGGGACGCCGGCAGATACTACGGTTGCGGCAACAACGCATCGCCTACGCCAGGGGACGCAAATTCGCATGCACGCGGTGCGACGTTTCGGCACCACGTGTCGATTTCGCAGCGGGTCGCGAAAACCGTGCGCCTTGGTGCGAGAGACCCAGGACTTCGCTCGATTTTCGGCGGGTACGAAATGTCGCATGCATAAAAAATAGCGATGCGAAACGACGGGAGGGCACGTGGCGTCACCGCAACGGGTCGCGAAATCGCCGAGCGTCTCGAAGGGAGCCCCCGAATTTCGCACGGGCCTCGCCTGCCCGTACGGGCAGGCCGCGATGGGTTACTAGGACCTCGCGGGCAGGAGGGACGGGTGGGCTGCCTTCGCGCCGGGGTTACTTTCCCTCGCGCGAGGTCTCGCCAGCTCGCCGCCCCCACCCGGTAACGTGGGTCGCTGTTCACTTCCGGGGGGGGGGTTTGCGGGGCGGCGGTCGTGCGCTCGGCCCAGCCCTGGGCCAGGCTGGCGGGCCCGCACGCGCGTCAGTCGCCCGCCTCGTCGGGCCCCCTTCCGTCGACCCCCCTCGTCGACCCTGGCAATTCGGCTCCGTCGACCGAATTCCGCTGGGATCTTCATTCTGCAATAGAACAAAACCAGAGTCACATCACATTTTATTGCCAATCACTACAGAAAAGATCATCTATAATACAGCACTGAACATATTGCCACCAATGTAGTAGCAAGAAGCAAAACTGTGTCCATCAAAATTTACCCATGACCTTAGGTGAACAAATCATTCACCCTAAAACCCATCCAACCAGGCATCTAACTTTAGGTTCCAGTAAACGTGAAGTTGGCGCACCAAGGGCAAAAGGGCTTCCAGAACTGGCCCCTCATTGCCCCCTTTGGCTTGCTTTTCGTGGTGAAAATAGCATAATAGTTCCACGGCGCCTGGGTCATGGATATAACCGCCTGCTCCAATGTCTGCCCATTCGATACAGTCACGCTGCTCGCATTGGCGATGAAGGTGTGCTTAACCAGCTCGATTTCGTCTTCCTCCCAAAGCCTCCACGAACCCGGGATCTCCATTACAAGCTTCCCCGTTTTCCCGTAAGGCGCGTTGCGGATCTCCACCTTTCTCACATCTGCGAGACACTCGCTCTTGGCTCGGAGGATCACATAGGAGACGTTTTCAGGGGAGCTGCACAAAGGGTAAAAAGGAGGAAAAACTGGATAACATGAGAAACAATGCCCTCGGTGCTAATGTCACAGTACTTAGCTAGTCTCAAGGTATCCTACATAAACTTCAGTGACCACATGGAATCAAGATGACCTGTAAGCAAACATCACTAGATGCTCAGAAACATATGTACTCCTTCATGCGCACTCACGTGTATTTGATGATCCGCACTCGGCCTGTCGGCTCCACGCACTCATCCTCGTCATCGTCCTCATTGTCATCATCGTCACTCTCGATCCGATACTGCCTCCCACCTCGCGGACTCCCATCGCCTTCGCTCCCATCGTCACTTTGCACAGTAACAACCCCGTAACTCTGCGCTGAGTAACCCTGGGTAGAAACCTGACCGTTACTTTGACTCGCGCTCTGATCGCTCGAACCACTCGAACCGCTCAGATCGCTCAGATCGCTCGGATTGCTCGGATCGCTCGGACCACTCGAACCGTTCGGATCACTCGGAGCGCTCGGATTGCTTGGATTGCTCGGACCGCTGGGATTGCTCGGATTGCTCGGACCGCTGGGATTGCCCGAAACCTGAGCAGGCACACCGCTCTGCGCGGCTGCTAGCTGCGTGATTCCCGCGGCTTCTAACGAGACCTTCGCGCCTGGCGAAATGAAGAACGCTGTGCGAATGGTCCCCAGCGCTTTCGCGAGGCTCGGCTGCCTAAGCAGCTTGAGGATCGAGTTCAGCTTCGCGAGATTTGATTTGATCACGGTCGCGTTGGTGCTGAGCCATTGCACGCTCTGCTGAAGGAGGGCGAGAGAGGGCGTCTTGGATTTGGAGGCAGAGCGAATGAGAGACAAGATGAATTGCAAGATAGGGCCTAGGTTGCTGCCGCTGCCGCCGCTGCCCCCGCCGCCGCCGCCGCCTTTGCCGCCGCCACTGCCGCCACCAGTGCCCCCGCCAGTGCCCCCCCCAGTGCCGCCGGTACCGCCGCCCGTGCCGCCAGTGCCCCCAGTGCCGCTCGTATCCCCCGTGGTGCTAAAGGCAGCGGTGCTGCGGAAGGAGGATGCGGAGGAAGCGGAATTGGCGCCGGCTTTATTGCTGAGGTACAGGTTGTATTGATTGGCCTGCGTGAACAAGATGGCTGAAGGGGGGATAGGAAAAGACAGTGCGGGAACACGGTGGGTTGGAAAGTATTAGAAAGGGAGATGTGGGGTGGACGAGGGAAGGTAGATAGCAAGAAAAAAAAAAAAACAAACAAAAAAAAAAAAAAAAAAAAAAAAAACAGAAGTGAAGGCCTCCTGACAGTGGCTAAGGGGCCAAATCACCTATGACTGCGTCAGTTCGCGAGTTCCTGTTTGCGCTTACAGTCAATCTTGCCGAGGGGCGTGGACCCGTTAAGAACGCTCTCGATTTGGTCGAGGAATGAGTCGTACGTCGTCTGCGTGTGTGAATGCGCGGCCAGCGACAAGAGAAGGACGGCCAGGAGGACCGGCCGAGCTAAGCGTGGCGATCCCATGGGGAAGCGACTCAAGAAGCTGGTATGGCTGGGAGTAAAGAGCGTCGGTCGTCTAGTAGTAATGGGAGGAACGCGGCGCGACGCGGAGGCTCGGTGGGGCTGACTCCGAGAAGAAAATGCGATGTGATGGAGCCGAAATGAAAAAGAAAAAGGAAGAAAACCCTTTATAATCGCCAACGACGAAGTCAATTCACGGATTTTAGAATGCATGGAGTTGGAAAAGAACGTACGCGATAAGGTTAAGCTTTTGAGATTGGACCATATTCCTGAGGTTAAACGTACTTAGAACCTCATCATGCTGGTGACGAAGTGTGGGCATAATGTTAGCTGCTATTCGAGATTGCAGTTGACGCCACGCGAATAGTTGAGTCGATGCAAAGTCGCCCCTAAAAATGTAAGTTGGACATCACTACAGTGGTAGTTGAGTCGATGCAAAGTCGCCCCTAAAAATGTAAGTTGGACATCACTACAGTGGTAGTTCTTGGGTGGTGAAAAGCGTGGAGCGAGTGCCGAGGATGAGAGGGGGGACGGAAAGGTCGGTCAACCAGTTTTCGCCTGGGGCAGGCAGTGGCACCTGCATCTTCGCATCGCAAGCAAGTCGGGAGAGGGACTACAGCGAATAGGGGCGGACATGTGACTGTAATGCTGGGCGACACGGTCCGAGGGGCTCGAAGCCGCAGCCCCCCAATTGCAAGTGTAACCGCCACCATCTCCAGGCATGAAATGCGAAACAATGAAATGAAGAGTTGGCTGGATGGGCCAATGAGGGGTGCCCAGGTGTGAGAGTGCTTTGTTCACATTTCGGCAAGATACACTATTTTGTGAGATGTGGTAGCGCACAGCAGTTGTGTGACATGCTGTTCAGTGATATGGTATGGACGCCTTCGATTGGATAACAAGCCCCTTTTTGTTCGGCATGCTGAGGTGGCAGAGTGAACGAAGCATTTTGAACTCAGTCGAACATTCGAGAATCCAGTTGATGTCAAGTGCCTGCCAAGCACTCCCTCCTCTCCCCCTCTCCCTCACCCCCCCACCTCCTCCCCGAGTTCGTCGAGGCAAGCTGTGTGCGGACTTGATCCCGAGGCGCAAGACGGCGGGAAGGCTGGCTGGGCGTGGTTCACAAAGTGGTGATATGTGGTGGAGAATGGTCTAAAGACACGGAGATTATCATTTCTCCTTATTTCTATCTGTCTACAAATTATTCCCATTAACAAATCGCTAAACATCGAGGACCTACACAACCCTAACAAATATGATCTGATGCCCAAATCTGCACAGCACTAACGGTAGCCACCAAGACAGTGGCCACTTCTCCCTACCAGCTAAACTGACGTGAAAATACTCACATCGCACAGCAAGCCAAGCCTTCTCAACTCACCATAGTGGATTCTACAATACACATGGTTGTCTCTCCATCTTGGGCACTACGTCCCTGTGAACGTGAAGTTCGCACACCAAGGGCAAAAGGGCTTCCACAGTTGACCCCTAATCGCCCCATTCTTCTTGGCTCCTGTGGTGAAGATAGCGTAGTAGTTCCATGGCGCCTGGGTCATGGTAATCACCGCCTTCTCCAAAGTCTGCCCGTTCGCAACGATCACGCTGCTCGCATTAGCGATTAAGGTGTGCTTAACCAGCTCGGTTTGAATTGGATCCACAAGCGTCCACGAACCAGGCATCTCCAATACAAGCTTCCCCGTTTTCCCATACACAGCATTGCGGATTTGCACCTTGCGCACATCGGGCAAGCACTTGCTTATGGCTCGGAGCAGCACGTAAGAAATATTCTGGGGGGAGCTGCACGGATGATGGGTTCAATAGATGGGCATGAAAAATCAATGATCCGGATAAAGGGAAACAGGGAAATTTCTGGAGTGTATAACGTATATATCCTATCACCCATGCAACTATTGACGCAACCGTTGGAAATAGTTTCATGTGCACTCACGTGTATTTGATGATTCGCACTCTTCCAACTGGTTCGACGCAAATCGGCTCGTCGTCGTCCTCCTCCTCGTCCTCGTGGCATTCGATTCGATACTGTCGCCCGCCATGTCTCTCCTCGTCATCCTCCAGCACCCCAACCGTGCCGGAATCCATCGCATAACTCTCACTGTAACTCATCGCATAACTCTGCCCGGAAACTTGCGCCGGTGTTGGAACAGTGCTCGGCACATTATCTTGCGCAGCAGTAAGGTTTGTAACTCCCGCCGCTTCCAGCGTAACATTCGCATCCGAGGGTATAAAAAAAGCGGATTGTTTTTTTCCCAGAGCCTTATCGAGGCTGGGTTGACCCAGCAGCTTCAGTAACATGTTTAGCTTAGCACGGTTAGATTTGCTGCCTGCCGCGCTGCTGCTGAGCCATTTCACGCCGTTTTGGTAGGTAGACAGCGGAGGACCAATTGGAAACCCCGATGTTGTCGCGCTGGTGGTGGTGCGGACGCCTAAGAAACTACCAAAGAAACGCGAGACCAAGCCGACGCTGCTGCCGCTACTGCCGCTGCCACTGCCGCCGTTATTGCCGTCGATACTGCCGCTGCTACTGCCGACGCCAGGGTCCGTCGCAGAGGAGCCGCGAATGGAGTTACTGCGGAAGGGCGACCTGTGGGAGGCGGATTTGGCGCGGGCTTTATTGCTGGTAGCCAGGTTGTACTGATTGGCCTGCGTGAACAGCATGGCTGCGGGGCGGAACGGGTGGGAAAGAAAGAGAAGCGGAAAGAGGGAGTAGGTGGGAGTGCGTGTGGGGGGGAGAAGGTGGGGGGGAAGGGTGGGGGGAAGGAGGGTGAGGGGGTGGGAGGGTGGGTGTGGCGGGAGGAGGGGGTGTAAGGAATGAAGCGGGGGCGATAAAGCGGAGAGCACAGGGGCCGGGGGAATACATCATACAGGAGCATGCCGTTGAAAGACAAACATGACGTGGAAATGGTGCGTTGCCCGGTCGGATACCGGCACGTACAGTCAATCTTGCGTGTGACGAGTCTATTTTTGCGTCGACTCAGATATGGACTCATCACAGGTGAGTTGCTTCATTGAATACCAGCACGTACAGTCAATCTTGCCGAGGGGCTTGGACCCGTTAAGAACGCTCTCGATATTGTCCAGAAACTCGTCGTAGGTAATCTGCGTGGAATGCGCGGCCATCGACAAGAGGAGGATGGCCAGGAGGACCGGCCGAGCTGACACGTGGCACATTGGGTCGATGGAAAGCGAGGGAGGGGGGGGGGAAATGTTAGCACACGCGAAAAGAGGGAGGATATTCCAGGGAAAAAACGGATGCGACGTGGCGCGGGAGCAGCATGACATGGCCAGAAACAGTATTCTCGCACTTCGAGCGACAGAATGAACGCTCACCCGGCCGTGGAAGCTCCATCAGTAGGAGAGGAGATACCAAGTCAGATGTAAACCAAAGCAGGAGGTTTCTGATAATCTAGTCTAACGAACGGAATTGATTGCTTCTAAAACACAGGGAGTAGCTCAGGCCGACATCTTGACGGAAAAGGAAGGGTTATGAAGCTCGGAGGCTACGACATGTAAGCGTATCTTTCTAGTCCAGCTTGGATGCAGATCCTTGGGAAACTAATTTCGAACCCTAGCAATTACTCGCTGCCAACTGTTCACTCGCATCAGCTCAGCCGCCAAGCCAGAGAAAACATGGAGGTCAATTTGCGGCTGTGGTTTGCTTCTGCTCGGTTTGGTTTGGTTTAGTTCGGTTCGGCCTGAAATCTGACCTTGGGACCCCGTGTTTGGTTGGGGGCTTCCCAGAGGGGACCATTTGGTCTGAGCTCGGGTGAATCCACATCTGCAGGTCACTCACCTCACCACCAGAGCGGGAGGCCCGGCCAGGCCTGTCGAAGTTTCTGGGGCTCGTACTTGCGCTCCCCAGCTCCTCCCCATCTGACCCTTGGTTGGGTGTAGGTGAGCGTTTTGGCGCCCTTAACGGGCACGGGCGCACCCCGAATTGAGATCTTGAAATCCGGGCATTTTCGAAGTTTGCACCCACGCTGTATTTAACAAAGATTCGTGCAGATTCTACTTCTATTAGAAGTCAAATGTACCTGGTACTACACATGCCTCTAACAGTCATAAAACCTACCTAGCCTGACTGAGACACGCTACACACGGGATTGGCTACAAAACGAGAAGGGAAAAATCCCCTTGGCGCGCTCTAGTGCAGGCTAAGGAGAAAGAGGAGGGGGGGGGGGTCTTGGGCACTCTGGGGGAGGGGTCTTGGGCACCCTGGGGAGGGAGGGTCCTACGATCTGAAACCTAAACTTAGATAAAGGGGAAGGCCTGGTTTCGTCCCTTAACGCATCCGGGGAAGGGTCGAACGAAGCACTTAGTGGCACGGGTGGGGTGCGAATCTAAAACTTGACGCATTGGAGCTGGAGAAAAACTAGCCCTTAATGTCAGGGAATTAAGGGCATATGCCCGTCAATCGTCAGGCCTGGGCCCGGCCCGAGTGGGGAGGTAAGGGCTTGCTGGTTGTTCCCTCCCCTCCTGCGCGCTGGTGAGGTGGGGCGATGTTGTTGCCTTGTGTGTGACGTGGAGGTTGGCGGCTGCCCCACCAGTTTGTGGGAATCTTGGCCGCTCAAGCGGGCGCGTTTCCGGAGGATGCAAACCGGTTTTAGGACAAGAACGGGGGACATGGGAAAACGGGGCAGCGGGGAGAGCAGGGAGACGAGAGGGGACTGCTGAAAAGATTTCTTTTGGTTCAAATACTATGGGGCACCTGTAAAATTTGCTTTCGCGGTCGAGGATGTCGAAGCGCACATTTGGCCAGGGTGGTAAACTGTTCCCGAAGGAAAACATGCTTGCGAGACCTTGCCCGTATGCTGTTTGCCCCAGCCTAGCCCAGGGTGCTTGGTTCAGGTGCTTGCCCATACTGTACTGTGCGGTCGCAGCGGGGTTTCCTGGACGCGTTCGTTTGCCGAACCACAAGGCGCTGGCCTAGCGTTGTTGACCTACTGTACCAAAGCTGCCGTTATTCTCACACAGACTGCTGATTCCACTCATCCTGGCCGTTCGAGGGCTTACGAACGGCCACGATCTTGAAAAAGGCCCTCGAATAAACTCAGCCACCATCCACTGTACAGTGCAATAGTAGACCTGTCGGTGGCGCACTCGCAGAAAACGACAAATATCAGAAATTCTTACGGCTCAGAAATTTGAAAAGCCCACTATTGAACAATCTCATTGAAGAACGAAAGTGTTACAGGGGTGTTTACTGTTCATTCCGAACAGTACATTCCAAGTCACCCTTATCCTTATCTTCTCAGATTCTCTAGTGCCACGTGGCACTCTACTTTTCTTGCACTCCAATTCTTGGTCCCACAATCCACTTTCCAACCTTGTTTCTTGCATGCTATATAAACCTTGCTTGTATTCCCTCATATCAACCAATTCTCATTCAACTCTTCTTCAATTACTCAGTAACTTCTTCGCCTATTTCGCCAATAGTCTTTTCGCCAATGTATTCCGCCGCGTTTTCATCCTCGACTTAGTCGACCCCGCTATTCTTTAGCGGACTTAGGCCGTCGGGCCTAACACTTGGTATCAAGAGCCTTCGCGGGGAGCGACTTCCAACGAGCGACCGTCGACGACGAGACTACGCCGTCATCGTCCCGCGGTGCCGACTTGCAGACTTGGAGTCGTCGAGCGAACATGGACGAAACCATGCACGCTCTCCCCCACGACATGGGCAACACGCTTGCCGAACTCATGCGCCAACTTCAAGAGTTGACGTTGGAAAATCGTCAGGTACGAGCTGAAATGCAACAGCTTCGTGAATTGGCTTCTAACCCCCATGGTCATGCCGCACCTGTCAGAATGTTATTATTGTCTAGCCTGTAGTGGGGTGCTCTATAGCGAGTACAACCCAGTTAGGGTTTGCTATATGTACCCCAACTGCTGCTAGTGAAACCCCTCTCCTTTCAATCATTCTTGCCTAGTCTTGTTGACATGCTATCAGAGCAGGTCGACCCCCTTGGGTCGATCCTGTGGGTGGGCCCGCCACCTAACTGCTTCCGCTGCTATTCTGCTTCTCGCACGCCTCGGGCGCGCGCCGTCTTCTTCCTGCCGTGCGCTCAGGGCGTACGGCGGTTTTCTGCCCGCCGTGCGCCCCGAGGCGCGCGGCGGTTTCCTGCCCGTCGTGGCGCCCCCGGGGACCTGCGCGCTGCCCCCCGTCGTCCTCCTCCCGTCGCCTCGTCGCGGCGCCCTGGGGGCCCGCGCGTCCCCCCCCTCCCGTCGCCTCGTCGCGGCACCTTGGGGGCCCGCGCGCCGCCCCCTCCCGTCGCCTCGTCGCGGCGCCTAGGGGGCCCGCGCGCGGCCCCTCCCGTCGCCCGTCGAGCCGCCCTCGGGGGCCCGTGCGCGGCCCCCCTCCCGTCACCCGCCGTGGCGCCCTCGGGGGGCCCGCGCCCTGCTTCTTCGTGGCGCCCAAGAGCCACCCCGCTGCCTCCCTTTCCCTCCGTGCCCCGCCCCTGCTGTTTCCCGCGCTCCTGCCTGCGTTAGGGTTTGGGGGTGGCGGGCATGGGGGTGACCGGTGTGGGTAACCTGCGGCTCCTCCTCCTCCTCCGTCTCCCACTGCTGCAGCTGCCGCTGAGGGGGGTGGGTGTGTGGGAGCCGAGGGTTTAGGGTTTAAGGGGGGTGCCGTGGAAGTGGAGCTAGGGTGTCAGCAGGGGGTGTGTGAGAGGGGCGTGGGACGGTCGGGGGAGGTTGCGTGGAGGTAGCCGTCGTGACGCCAGCAGCGCCAGTAGTCCGGATGCCCTCGCGCGTTTCGGTAGCCCAGCGAGCCTGCTTCGCCAGTCGCCTGTGGGTCCGTTGCTCCTGTGTGTGCTCGTCGTAGCCGCGGAGCCAGATACTCCCGTAGTCCGGTGCCCTCGTGCGCTCGGTAGCCACTGTGCGCGCCGCTCCTGTTGCCCGTGTGTCTGCAGCTTCAGTCGGCGCCTTTCATCTTCTCGCCCTCACAGTTTCTCCTCCTCCTCACTTGCCCTCTATGATCACCTCTAGCTTTGCTTATAATTGTGAACTATTGCTATGCCTGCTCATTGTACTGATTACACCCCACTTTGACTATGGGGGTGTGTCAGAATGTTATTATTGTCTAGCCTGTAGTGGGGTGCTCTATAGCGAGTACAACCCAGTTAGGGTTTGCTATATGTACCCCAACTGCTGCTAGTGAAACCCCTCTCCTTTCAATCATTCTTGCCTAGTTCTTCTAACAGCACCAACTCCTGCACCCACCACGTCGACTGGCGCGGAAGCGCTGCCGGAACGTCGAAGCGCACTCAAGCCGCAGAAGCCCGAGTCGTTCGACCCGAGCCAACGCGACGCGAACGTGCGGACGTGGCTCTTCATGCTCAACAATTACTTCGCCGTGGGCGGGGTGCAAGAGGCGGACGCGCAGCAGTAGATCGAGTACGCGGTGACGCTGCTGAGGGGCCCGGCCTTGGAGTGGTGGCGCCAACTTACGCAGACTGCTGTTAGAAGGGCTCAGACGGACGGGCATCAACAGGGCGTGGGGCATGCAGCTGCAACTTCGAGCTTAGGGAGTTTAGCTTTGGGTGTTACCACGGTTCCGACGACATGGGAAGGATTTGAAGCGGCGCTGAAAAGTAGGTTCGATTTGGTGAATGCCTCCGAAGCTGCTAAAAAGCGTCTGCGTCATTTCCGTCAGATAGGAAACGTCCAGGAGTACACACGACGGTTCTTGAGCATCTGCAACGAAATAGACGACATCACGGAAGCAGAGATGCGCGATCGCTACCTCGAAGGGTTGAAGCCGGACATAGCGGAGGTTATAGCAATTCATGGGTTGTCCACCTTCGAGTCGGTAGTCGCAGCAGCAGAACGCGTCGACGCAGTACGAAGCCGACGGGGTCGTGACGATCGCGATAGGGGATACAGAAATCCGGTCAACGACGCTCGATCGAAGGACGGACCATCGCCCATGGAAATTGGTGCAGTTAACAGTGACGGCTCACAGCATAACGGATTTAGGGGGAACTGTCACTACTGCAAAAAGCCGGGACACATGAAGCGGGACTGCCCACAGTTCAAGGAGCGGCAGCAGGGAAACGGAAACCGCCAGTAGATAGCGGGTCGCTAGCTGGTGTGGAGGTTCCCGTACCCGCCACGTCTACCAACGTAGAGGAGACGGCCTTGCAGCAGTCATCTACGGAGAACTCGGTAGACACTGTTGATCGACCAGTCGTGCTTCTAGGGAAGCTTCGCGGAGTTCCAGTTAAGATTCTCGTCGATAGCGGAGCTAGCCACTCGTTCGTTTCGTCTTCATTAGTTAGTCGTCTCCATCTCGAAGCAGATTCTGCTGTGAACTTCAAAGACGCACGAATGGTAGATGGGACGCCACACAACATAGGGCCAATCATTCGCAAGTTGCGCGTAGTGCTAGGACCGATCACAGTTAGGCGTGACTTCGACTCTGCGACGCTGGATGGATATGATTTTTTCTTCGGGAGAGACTGGCTACGGACGGTTAGTACTCAGTTCGATTGGGCTCAGGGACGCTGCAGTGTCAAGGTAGACGGGGAGTTCCGGGAGCTGCCACAGTGGAGCGATGGGGCCACATCCTCCACAGCTATCATTAATGCTGTTCGTGTGCGACAGTTAGTGAAGCGAGCAGCACGGATCTTCGCGGTTTTCCTTGAGGAGGTGGAAGCTGAGGAGGGGAAAGGAGGTAGTGCAACAGTTAGTGAGAAGGCGACTCTTCCTGCTGAGGTGAGTGCACTGTTAGCAGAGTTCGCAGACGTCTTCCCTGACGAGTTGCCCCCAGGGTTACCTCCCAGCCGAGCAGTAGACCATCGAATAGAGTTAGAGCTGGGGAGCAGGCCAGTAGCGAAGCCGCAGTGGAGGTTGAGTCCAGCAGAGACAGAGGAGATGACGCAGCAGGTTAGGCACTTTCTCGCGCAGGGGTTCATACAGCCATCTAGATCGCCTTGGGCCGCACCGATCCTGTTCGCGCCTAAGAAAGACGGAGGGTTACGGATGTGCATAGATTACCGCGCACTGAACGCCGCCACCGTCAAGAACAGATTCCCAGTACCGAGAGTAGAGGATCTCCTAGATGTGGTGCAAGGCGCTAGAGTCTTTTCCAAGATCGACCTTCGTTCGGGTTACCACCAGATTCGTGTAGTTCCAGAGGACCAGCACAAGACGGCGTTTCGTACGAAGCAGGGGTTGTACGAGTTTAGAGTTTTACCGTTCGGTTTGACCAACGCCCCAGCGACGTTTCAGACGCTCCGAGTTCCTAGGTTCGTTCGTTGTCGTTTACCTAGACGACATCCTGATCTTCTCCAAGTCGAAAGAGGGAGGAGTACGTGCAGCACTTGCAGAGGGTCTTTGAGGTCTTGCGGAGGGAGAAGCTGTACGCGAAGCAGTCGAAATGCGAATTCTTCCTTCCCGAGGTCGAGTTTCTAGGTCACGTCGTTTCCGCTAGTGGCATTAGGACCGACCCGAAGAAGATCGCAGCAGTACAGGATTGGGTAGCACCGACCTCAGTCAAGGAGCTGCAGAGCTTTCTTGGATTCGCGAACTATTACCGCCGTTTCGTTCAGGGTTACGCTTCCATCGCTAGTCCACTCACCGACCTACTTCGGAAGGGCGTAGAGTACGTTTGGGGTCCAGCGCAGCAGCAGGCGTTCGAGCAGATGAAGCAGTCGCTCACGTCTTCACCGACACTGTCGTACCCTGATCCCACTCGCCCGTACGTTGTAGTGACCGACGCTTCAGATCAGGCCATAGGAGCAGTACTTCTTCAGGACCAGGGACGCGAGTCGCAGCCGATCGCGTACGAGTCGCGTAAGCTTAGGGGAGCGGAGTTGAACTACCCCATACATGACAAGGAGGCGCTCGCGATCATCCATGCGTATAAGGTGTGGAGGTGCTACCTAGAGGGGGCAGATAGTGTTATACGCACGGACCACTGTTCGCTTCGTTTCCTCAAGTCGCAGCCGCAGCTGAGTCGTCGCCAGGCTAGATGGATGGAGTTCATGGAGGGGAGTTTCCACTACAGGATAGAGTACAAGCCAGGCGTTCGCAACCCAGCAGATCCGCTCACTCGCCCTAGTTGCGAGCTTGCTAGTCTCACAGTCACTGCCGGCCATCCACTTCTCACAGCACTCTTCGAGCACGGTTACACTAAAGATCCTGACTTCACACCGCAGCCGCCCGCAGGAGCAGAGGTGCAGGGTAGTGTTTACATACGGAAGGGTACAGCACGGATTTGGGTTCCAGCCTACCGCCCTCTTCGACAGCTCCTTCTCTCAGAGGCACACGATGTAGTTAGCGCAGGTCACCTCGGGGCAGATAAGATGGTCAAGACGCTTAGTCGCACGTACTACTGGCCAGGGCTTGCAGCAGACGTAGAGGATTACATTCGCTCGTGCGACACGTGTCAGCGTACGAAGTCCTCTCGCCAGCGCAAGGCAGGACTCTTACAGCCGATTCCACCGTCCGACCGCCCTTGGCAGGTAGTTACGATGGACTTCATCATGGCTTTACCGCGCACAGTTAGGGGTCACGACGCCATCTTCGTTGTAGTCGACAAGTTTTCTCGAGCAGCGCACTTCATCCCCACGCACGGCCAGGTCACAGCAGAGGAAGCCGCGACGCTGTTCGTAGATAACGTAGTCCGACTGCACGGGGTTCCCGATTCCATCATCTCAGACCGCGACCCTCGTTTCACTTCGAAGTTCTGGAAGCAGCTTTTCGCACTGTTTGGGACTCGCTTAGCCATGTCGTCTGCGTACCATCCAGAGACAGACGGACAGACTGAGCGTGTGAACCAGACACTGGAGCAGATCCTTCGCAGCATCACGATGCACGACGCAGCAGCATGGGACAAGAAGCTGAGCATGGCAGAGTTCGCATACAACAACACGCACCACTCCGCCACAGGCATGTCACCGTTCTTCGCACTGTACGGTCAGCACCCCAATGTCCCCACTCGTGTCGATCTCACACCCACTGTCCCTCGTGCGGACAACTTCCACCAGCATCTCACTTTCATTCATGATCACGTGAGGAAGCACCTTGAGCTCGCAAATGCACGCATGGCACGCACCACCAACCGCAGTCGTCGTGAGGTGTCGTTCGCAGTCGGCGACCGTGTTCTTCTCGATAGCCGCAGCCTCCGACTGCCACAGGACGGCAAGCTTCGCCCACGCTTCATTGGTCCATTCGTCATTGAGCGCGCACTTGGTCCAGTCGCATACCGCCTCCGCCTTCCCGCTCATTTCCGCATGCACCCATCATTCCACGTGTCTCTCCTTCGGCCTTACACCGATCCCAACGCCACCTTCTCGGGCCGTGATCGCACTCCACTGCCGGTAGCTGTTGACACCGACGAGCCCGACTACCAGATCCAGCGCATCCTCAGGCACCGTCGTCGTTTGCAGGGAGGTGTCTCCTTCGTCGACTTCTTGGTTTGTTGGCGCGGTTACGATGCAGCCGACGATAGCTGGGTTCCTTCGTCCTCGCTGTCTCCTGACAACGCTTGCTGTCAAACATATATGCTGGATATTGTCTAGGCTGTAGTGGGGTAGCCCATATGGGGTACAGCCCAATTAGGGTTTACTACTTGTACTCCTGCATGCTGCTAGTTCATTCATTTTTCCTGCTTAGATTCTGACATGGTATCAGAGCACTAAGGTCCGTAGGACCGTTTTTTTTTTTTTTTTTTTTTCCGGGCCCACCTACCGCTGCGGTTACCACGCTACCCCACGTACCTGCCTGCCTTGCCTTGCCTTGTGACGTGCTGCACTATGTGCGCCGTCCAGCAGCCCTAGCGCTGCCTCCTACTGCCCTAGGCCAGCGCACTGCCCCTAGAGGCCCGTAAGGCCCACGCGCCGCCCCTAGAGGCCCGTAAGGCCCGCGCAGCCTGCTGCAGCCGCGCGCAGCCCGCACAGAGCCCGCGCAGCCCGCGCCGAGCCGCGCGCAGCCCGCTGCAGCCGCGCGCAGCCCGCACAGAGCCCACGCAGCCCGCGCCGAGCCGCGCACAGCCCGCTGCAGCCGCGCGCAGCCCGCGTCGAGCCGCGCGCGGCCTGCTACGGCCTCGCGAGGCCCGCGCGCGGCCCGCAGCAGCCCGCGCCGAGCCGCGCGCGGCCTGCTACTGCCTCGCGCGGCCCGCGCGCGGCCCGCAACAGCCCGCGCCGAGCCGCGCGCGGCCCGCTACTCCCTAGCGCGGCCGCGCGCGGCCTGCAGCAGCTCAGCGCGCTGTCAGCGCAGCCCGCGCCGAGCCGCGCGCGGCCCTCTGCCTCGGCCACGACCTGCCGCTGATGCGGCCCCGCCCTGCAGCTACCACGGCCCCGACCTGCCGCTGATGCGGCCCCGCTCTGCAGCTGCCACGGCCCCGACCTGCCGCTGACGCGGCCCCACCCTGCTACTGCCGCTGAGACGGCCCCGCCCTGCAGCTGCTTCGGCCCTGCTCTGCAGCCGGTTTTGCGGCCCCGACGCCGCCGCTGTCGTGCGCCTACTCGGCCGCCGCCCGTCGAGCGCCGGCCCTGCTCGCCTGGTGAGCACCTGCCTGCCTGCCTGACGACCTGCCTGTCTGCCTGCCTGCCTGCCGGCCTGGCTGCCTGCCTGCCTGCCGGCCTGCCTGCCTGCGCGACTGCCTGCCTGCCTGCCGGCCTGCCTGCCTGCCTGCCGGCCTGCCTGTCTGTCTGCTTGCCTGCCTGCCTGCCTGCCTGTCTGCCTGCCTGCCTGCCTGCCTGGCTGCCTGCCTGCCTGCCTGCCTGCCTGCCTGCCGGCCTGCCTGCTTGCCTGCCTGCCTGCCGCGCCTGCCTTGCCCGCGCTACTGCTGCTGCTACTGCTACTGGCAGGTGGCCAGATGCAGCTCCAGCGACGTTCACGCGAGCCTCTGACGCCCCAGCAGCTTAGTGAGTGGTATACTAGCTGGGGTTGTCGCAGTAGCCGTCGTAGCTGTCGCCCTGGAGCTGGTCAGTTGGGAGCGTCTGGCAGTGGCCCGCTACAGCTGCAGGGGCGTCCACGTGAGACACTTACGCCCCGGCAGCTCCAGGAGTGGTACGCTCAGTGTAGCAGGTCTACACGTACAGTTCGCTGCCCGTACGTCATTCGCACAGGTGCTAGGACTGGTCAGCCTTGTGGGACGCTTGGTCACACACAGTCCCGCTGCTTCGCTCGTCTGAGCGACGACTGGCGCACAGTGTTTGGCGACGAGGCTGAGCTCCCCACCTGGCTGGAGCTGCATGGACAGAGGGTAGATATCTTTGCGCGTGACTATGATGCTATTCTCACTGCCATGTATGCATTGCCTACTAGTGCTGATCGTGCCTGTTCTCTGTGCGTACCGCCTGACCCTGGTGAGGCTGCTGCTCTAGGTGCTAGTGCGTCTCCTGCTCTAGGTGCTGGTGAGGCTGCTGCTCTCGGTGCTAGTACGTCTACTGCTCTAGGTACTGGTGAGGCCGTGGCTTCAGGTGCTGGTGAGTCTGCTCTCTCTGGTACTGCGCCACCTACGGTCTCGCACACCTTCACCCTTGACTCAGGAGCTTCTCGCTCCTTCTTTCGCGACTGCACCACACTCACGCTGCTTAGTCGGCCAGTTCCAGTCTCCCTGGCGGACCCCTCCGGGGGTCCAGTCCTTGCCCACTACTCCACGGTTCTGCCGTGTCCGGCCGTCCCGTCCGGCTCGCTGTCAGGTCTTTACCTCCCCTCGTTCTCTACGAACTTGGTGAGTGGAGCTGACCTCCAGGATCGGGAGGTTGACCAGTTCACTCCTGCGAGTCAGCGAGTGACTCACTGTACGTGTGCTAGGACGGGCCGGCACTTGGCCACGTTCACCCGTGCACCTGGCTCGAGTCTGTACACACTGACCACTGAGTCCCCTCAGGTAGCTGCGTCTGCGTCTACGTCTGGTCAGCTGGCGGCCCCCTGTGAGTGTCGCGCTTTGTCGCACGACACTCTCCTGTGGCACCACCGTCTTGGTCACCCCTCCTTGCCTCGCCTGCGTCGCATGCACTCTCGCTCCCTGGTCTCTGGTCTTCCCAGGTCTCTGCCTGCCCTCCCTCCCTCGCCTGCGCCGCCCTGCATTCCTTGCGTCGAGGGGCGGCAGCGCGCCGCTCCTCACTCCTCGTTTCCTCCAAAAGAGGCTCCCCTGCAGACGCTCCACCTGGATGTGTGGGGCCCAGCCCGCGTCCAGGGACAGGGCCGCGAGCGGTACTTCCTGCTGGTCGTCGACGACTACACGCGTTACACCACGGTCTTCCCCTTGCAGAGCAAGGGGGACGTCCCTGATGTTTTGATCCCTTGGATCCGCGCTGTTCGTCTCCAGCTCCGCGAGCGGTTCCGGCGGGATTTTCCTGTCCTGCGTCTGCACTCTGACAGAGGTGGTGAGTTCTCCTCTGACCTCTTGGCAGCCTACTGTGCGGAGCACGGCATCACCCAGTCGTTCACGCTTCCGGCCTCTCCACAGCAGAATGGGGTTGCTGAGCGTCGCATTGGCTTAGTCATGGAGGTCGCTCGTACCTCCATGATCCATGCGGCTGCCCCCCATTTCCTGTGGCCGTTTGCGGTCCGGTACGCCGCGCATCAGCTCAACCTCTGGCCCCGTGTCTCCTTGCCGGAGACCTCGCCCACACTGCTGTGGACGGGGAAGGTTGGTGATGCGTCGCGTTTCCGGGTCTGGGGTGCTCGTGCCTTTGTCCGCGATACCACCGCGGACAAGCTCTCCGCCCGCGCTGTTCCCTGTGTCTTCCTTGGCTTTGTCTATGACGCGCCTGGTTGGCAGTTTTACCATCCCACCTCGCGCCGTGTCTTTGCGTCTCAGGACGTCACGTTCGACGAGTCGGTTCCCTTTTACCGTCTCTTCCCCTACCGCACTGCCCCGCTCCCCCCCCCGCCGCTCTTCCTCGCTCCAGGTGCTCCCCAGGTAGACCCCCTCCCCACTCCTGGTCCTGCTCCTTCAGGTGTTTCTCAGGTAGACCCTCCTCCCTTGACTGCGCCGGTTGAGGTCACTGGTGACTCAGGTCCTACTGAGGGTGGTCCTTCTCGGGGTGCTACTTCTAGGGGTGCTGAGCCTGGGGGTGCGGAGCCTGGGGGTGCTGAGCCTGGGGGTGCTGAGCCTGAGGGTGCGGAGCTTGAGGGTGTGGAGCCTGGTGGTGCTGAGCCTGAGTGTGAGGGGTCTGGGGGTGCTGAGCTTGGCGGTACTGACGCTGGAGGTTCTGGAGCTACTGAGGGTGCTGGCGCTGGAGGTTCTGGAGCCGCTGGAGGTGCAGGTGCTGAGGGTACTGACACCGGAGGTTCTGGAGCCGTTGGGGGTGCGGGCGCTGAGGGTTCTGAGTCTGCTGTTGCGCGGTCTCCTTGGAGTAGCCGCCTTCGTCCACGTGTGCCTCTCACCCCACAGCAGCTGCAGGACTGGTACGGTCGCCGTCCGCGTCGCGCTGCTGGAGCTAGGAGTGGTGCTGGACCTTTGTCTACTGGAGGTGCTGGAGTCGCTGGTTCTGGAGGTGCTCGTACTGGAGACACTGCGGCTGGAGACCCTGGGACTGGAGGTGCTGGCTCTGGGGGTGCTGCTGCTGGAGACACTGAGGCTGGAGACCCTGGGACTGGAGGTGCTGGTTCTGGGGGTGCTACTGCTGGAGACACAGAGGGTGGAGACCCTGGGACTGGAGGTGCTGGTTCTAGGGGTGCTGCTGCTGGAGACACTGAGGCTGGAGACCCTGGGACTGGAGGTGCTGGTTCTGGGGGTGCTGCTGCTGGAGACACAGAGGTTGGAGACCCTGGGGCTGGAGGTGTCGGCTCTGGGACTGGAGCTTCTGGAGCTGCTGGAGGTACTGGAGCTGCTGGAGGCACTCGAGCTGCTGGAGCTGCCGCTCCTGGTGCAGCTGCGCCGACACGACGGTTCTTCGCTCCGCCGTCTCCGTCGTCTCTGCCGCCGTCTGACTCTGTTCTTCGTCAGGTTCTTACTCTCCCGTCGTCTACTGGTCTTCCGTTACAGCCCGGCTCACCGCTGCCTGCTCCTTCTCCTTACACTGTGCAGACTGGTAGTCCTGCTGAGCGTCGTGAGCCTGCGTCGCGTCCTGTTTCGCCTGTTCGTCCTAGTCGTACCGGTCGTCGTGTTCCTCGTTCGCGTCAGCCGGCTGTCCCCAGCGCACACCTCGTAGTCCGTCGTCCTTCCTCTGCTCCGCAGCCTGTTCCTCTACCGTCTCCTCCTGCGTCCTCGTTGCCTGACGTTCCGGACCCTGCGTCTGACCGGTTTCGTGTTGAGCACCCTACTGTCACGCGTCTACTAGCCACAGTTGTCACTGACCCGTCGTTTGAGTCTGCTGCTGCGTCTGCTCTTGTCGCTGAGCTTGTTGACTTTGCTGCTGCCTGTCGTCTAGACTTCACTGCCAGTCTTGTTACTGAGTCTGAGTCTGTCTGTCCTCCGTCCGTCGGGGGTGAGTGTGCTCTTAGCACGGACGTCCTTGAGGACAGGCAGGAGGAGTTCCAGTGTCTCGCTGCTGCTTTACCTCATCTTGTGTCCTCGCTACTTGCCCCTGAGGGAGACCCGGATGCACCAGACATCCCGACTCCGCGCTCTTACGCAGAGGCGATAGAGGGTCCCTACTCCTCTCAGTGGCAGGCAGCCATGGACGCAGAGATGGCTTCCTGGAAGTCCACAGGCACCTATGTCGACGAGGTTCCCCCACCTGGGGCGAACATCGTCAGTGGCATGTGGATTTTCAGGGTGAAGCGGCCGCCGGGTTCTCCGTCTGTTCTCAAGGCGCGTTACGTGGCTCGAGGCTTCAGTCAGCGAGAGGGAGTTGACTTCTTCCAGACCTTCTCCCCCACCCCGAAGATGACCACTCTTCGGGTGCTGCTGCATGTTGCTGCTCACCGTGACTACGAGCTTCACTCTCTTGACTTCAGCACAGCTTTCTTACAGGGCAGCCTGCACGAGGAGATCTGGCTGCGCCGCCCCCTGGGCTTCACTGGGTCGTTCCCTCCTGGCACCCAGTGGAGCCTCCGGCGGCCGGTCTACGGTCTCCGCCAGGCACCACGTGAGTGGCACGACACACTGAGGACTACGCTTGCGGCTCTTGGGTTTGCGCCTTCTACTGCTGACCCGTCGCTGTTTCTGCGCACCGACACTTCACTGCCGCCGTTCTACATCCTCGTGTACGTCGACGACTAGGTTTTTGCCACTGCTGACACTGAGGCTCTCGCCCACGTGAAGTCGGAGCTGCAGAAGAGACACACGTGCACAGACTTGGGTGAGCTGCGCAGCTACCTTGGCTTACAGATCACCCGGGACCGAGCACGCCGCACCATCACCTTGACTCAGTCACACATAGTGCAGCAGGTCCTTCAGCGCTTCAGCTTCACCTGGTCTTCAGCACAGGCCACTCCTCTGGCTACAGGTCACACGCTCTCAGCTCCACCTTCGGACGAGTCCGTAGAGCCGAGTGGTCCTTACCCAGAGCTAGTCGGCTGCCTCATGTACCTGATGACTTGCACTCGACCTGACCTCGCGTACCCTCTTGGTCTTCTGGCTCGCTACGTGGCTCCTGGTCGGCACCGACCTGAGCACATGGCTGCTGCTAAGAGGGTACTGCGCTACTTGTGCAGCACATCAGGCATGGGGCTAGTGCTTGGAGGGACGAGCCCAGTTGTCCTCACTGGGCACTCAGACGCTTCTTGGGTTGACGACCTGGCTACTCAGCGGTCGTCACAGGGTTACACCTTCAGCCTTGGCTCTGGTTCAGTTTCGTGGCGTTCTACACGCTCGTCTTCAGTTCTCAGTTCCAGTTGTGAGGCTGAGATCTACGCCACAGCCATGGCTGCACAGGAGTTACGCTGGCTCACCTACCTCCTGACTGACTTGGGAGAGCAGCCTCGTTCTCCTCCAGTGCTGTACGTCGACAACAAGGCCGCCATTGCCTTGTGTGAGGAGCACAGACTGGAGCACAGAACGAAGCACATTGCTCTGCGTTACTTCCTGGCTCGAGAGTTGCAGCAGCGAGGCCAGCTTCGTCTTCGTCACGTGGCCACTCGGGCCAACACTGCTGATATATTCACCAAGGCACTTCCGTCTGGTGATCATCAGCGCTTTTGTACCCTGTTAGGCCTTGTGCCTACGCTTCCACACTTGCTGTAGTTTCTGCTTGTACTGTGATCTATATATATACATGCATGCCTGCTCTTGCTAGGTAGTCATCACTGTACTGTTATTGTTGCATATATATCTCTGCATGTGGACTGGCCTTGTGGCCCTTTGCTTGTGCTCAGAATGTGTGGTGACGTTGAGATCCACCCTGAGCTTGCTTTGCTTCTCTTGACTGGTCGTTTGACCCCTTGTTCTCCCCCACTTTGCCTATGGGGGTGTGTCAAACATATATGCTGGATATTGTCTAGGCTGTAGTGGGGTAGCCCATATGGGGTACAGCCCAATTAGGGTTTACTACTTGTACTCCTGCATGCTGCTAGTTCATTCATTTTTCCTGCTGCTAGATTCTGACACTTGCCTCAAAGCGTACCTTCAGTCTGCAGGCGCCGCGGACGTCGCCTCCTTGGGAGGGGGGTAGTGTTACAGGGGTGTTTACTGTTCATTCCGAACAGTACATTCCAAGTCACCCTTATCCTTATCTTCTCAGATTCTCTAGTGCCACGTGGCACTCTACTTTTCTTGCACTCCAATTCTTGGTCCCACAATCTACTTTCCAACCTTGTTTCTTGCATGCTATATAAACCTTGCTTGTATTCCCTCATATCAACCAATTCTCATTCAACTCTTTCTTCTTACTTAGTAACTTCTTCGCCTATTTCGCCAATAGTTTTTTTCCAAAGTCTTCCGCCGCGTTTTCATCCTCGACTTAGTCGACCCCGCTATTCTTTAGCGGACTTAGGCCGTCGGGCCTAACAGAAAGTGCACAGATGTACAATACAAGAAAGTGTTCCCAGCTCGTAAAAGAACTATAAACAGCTTACCAAATCACATGTTTACTTGAATTTATGTATAATACACGGATCCTATGTTTCTTCGACGTTTTCGTTAACATTTAGAACTTAAATTTGTTAAAATTTTATAGTTTATTTCTGATTGACGTACTGATAAGAGGTCAATCTTCCTTGCAACACAACCGTTGTTAGCTATTTTCAGAATTTCCTATCAGATTTTTCCTATTTGATTAGGACAGTGCGATTGTTGTTTAGAATAACATGGTGTGCTTGTGGAAAAATCAAACTACATCGTGGAGCATTCTGACCCACAAGACGCCGCTTCGGCGGCAACCTCAAGGGCTGCCATGCACCCTTGCTGTCACGCTGGTGGACACACACGACTTCAGCTCACGCTGAGGTTTCATTCATATCTCCGTGACGTGATTAGTTGTGTTTCAGTCCTGAACTTCAGCAAACTTCGCAGTGGTTGCCGGAAATTTAGGTGAATCTGACTCATTATCCGTACTGCTGGACCGTGAGTGCAGCGATGGCTGTCAACGCGGCTCGGCTCGGTTGGTTATCCGGCGTCGGTAGCTTCAGCAAGGGTCAAGCTTCGCCGTCAAGAATAACGACGGTGCCGGAGGCAGCGGCTCACTACCGACTGGCCGTCAGAGTCAGTAAAGGAAGGTTCGAACAAGCAGCTCACCCAAGAATACGGATATCGCGTTGTCTAATAGCGAGATCGAGCATGCAGGATGGCATGGATGGGCCAGAGGGCACAAGCGTGGCGAGCGAGGAATCGAACGGCCATGATTGTCTACCAATGTCCCACTCTGCGACCAGCCGTTCGTCCTCGGAAGGGAATCCTCATCCTGAACGTGAAGGACTTGTAACAGAATCCAGTTCAGACGCAGTCTTAAATTCGGGTGATTATATCGGAGGACGAAGAAAATTGCTACTACTCGGAGCCGCCACTGGCTTATGGGGTCTAACCCCGTTCCTCCTGCCGAATTCAGCCTCTCGGTACAGTCACGCCCGGGCATTTGAACTTTTCGGATTTGGGACAGAAGCGTCAAGCTCAGCCTCGGCCTCTGCCTCAGGATCCATGTCACTTTCCATGTCATTTTCCGCGTCAGCATCCGCATCCGCATCCACGTCAGCATCCACGTCAGCAGCCACGTCAGCATCCTTGTCAGCAATTGCTGTAAATTCGGGAGGGCCTGTTCCTCCAGCTAGGATTGACCTAGCAGCTGCACCGAGAGGGACGTTTGACCCCGCTGACGAGAAGCTCCGGGCGGCTGCCACCACGTTTGAACGCGCCCTCACTGCTTCCACTGTATGTCTAGTCAACCATTGCTGCTGTGCCTGTAAGGAAAAGTGATTCCAGTATACGGACACACTGATGAATGGCTGAGAGCTGCTGCCACCACGTTTGAACGCGCCCTCACTGCTTCCACTGTACGTTCGTGTGACTAACCTGTGACTATCTGAGGACCACCCCTAGACTAATGTATATGTGCGTTCATGTCACCACCTTTGAACACACCCTTACTGTGACTATATAATGGCCACCTTTACGCTATTGTATTGACTTAACAACGGTCTGGATTGTGCGTGCTGGCAGGTGGAGGAGGAGGAGGCGCTATGGACGGTGGTGATTCAATCGTGCGAGCGGGCAGGCAATGCCGAGTGGGTGCCGGACATTGCATCGAGAGCACTGGGCAACCGAGGCAATGCGCGGTCAAGGCAGGGAAGACTGGTGGAGGCTCTAGAAGACTACAACGCTGCCATCGCCTACGCTCCGTACGTGGGTTCTAGAGTTGATTACACGACTGGCGGTCACGGCAGGGAAGACTGGTAGAGGCTTTAGAAGACTACAACGCTGCCATTGCCTACGCTCCGTACGTGCCCTGTGCTGCTATGTGAGGCGCTGTGTTTGCTCTGCTTCTTCTCTCTGGTGAGGCAATGCATGGTCCAGACAGGGCAGACTGGTGGAGGCTCTAGATGACTACAACGCTTCCATCGCCTACTGTTCCTCAACTGAGGCTTCGCTTTATCAACATAATTTGCCTTCCCTCCTGTCCTCCTCTCATCCCTTTAGTCTAATGCTCCCCTTTCACTCGTCCGCTCACCCCTCCCCAGCTCACCCCGCACATCAGCTATGCAGTCGACTCAGTCCTCAACCGAAGCTTGGCCTTACTAACACACTTTTCTATTACCTCCTATCCTCTTCTCACCCCTTTCCTCCTCCCCGCACCCCTCTGCACATTCTCCCATCAGCTATGCAGTAGACCCAGTTCTCAACCGAGGCGTGGCGCTGGAGTCGCTTGGACGCTTCCAGGAAGCTGCGGCGGACTACTCTGCAGTGCTGGCGGTGTCGCCCAACGACCCTGCTGCTTGGAACAACCTCGGGAACGCACAGGTGGATGGGGTCAACGGGGTCAATGGGGTCAATGAGTGTCCAACAGGGTCAACAGGGTCAAGGGGGCACATGCATGACAGTGCTGGCAGTGTCGCCCGACGACCCTGCTGCTTGGAACAACCTCAGCAATGCACAGGTGGGGATAATGCTACACTCAAGTGGGAGATAATGGGGTCAACGGGGTCAATCGATCATCATGGATCAACATGGGTCAATGGGGTCAACAGGGTCAACGGGGTACATGCATGGCAGTGCTGGCAGTAACGCCTGACGACCCTGCAGCTTGGAACAACCTCGGCGACGCACAGGTGGGTAGACGAGGGAAATGCGCAGATCAATGGGGTCAATGAGGGTCAGCATGCTGGCTCCGGCCTTCTCCTTTTGAGATGAGATGATTTCTAGTTGACTCAAAAGTCCATCCCTCCCTCCCTCCACGTGCCACTGCCATGCAGGCAGGAGTGGGCGCGTGGGGCGATGCGGTGAAGAGCTACAGGCGGGCCACCATGCTGGCTCCGGCCTTCTCCTTTGCTGCTGCCAACTACGCTCTAGTGAGTATTACTCTTTTTGAACCACGGACTCAATGCTTCCAAGCTTGTTGTTTGCTGCTCTAAGTTCACTCTCGGTATTTGAGAATTCTCAATAACCAGTTCACTCTCGGTATTTGAGAATTCTCAAAAACCAGTTCACTCTCGGTATTTGAGAATTCTCAAAAACCAGTTCACTCTCGGTATTTGAGAATTCTCAAAAACCAGTTCACTCTCGGTATTTGAGAATTCTCAAAAACCAGTTCACTCTCGGTATTAGAGAATTCTCAAAAACCAGTTCACTCTCGGTATTTGAGAATTCTCAAAAACCAGTTCACTCTCGGTATTGAGAACTTAGATGCACAGCTGTATCTCCCATCTTTATCCCCCATCCTTACCCCTCTATAACTACCTCCCCCCGTCCCCCAACCCTCTCTTGTTCTCCCCCCTCCTCCTCTATTCTTCTTCACCCCTCATCCATTCCCCATGCCCCACATTTATCACCCCTCAACCCTCACTGCACATCCCCCGCCCCTCACCCCTCGGCTTCCACGCCTCACCCCTCGCCTTCACCCTTGAGAATTCTCAGAAGTGCCCACCCTCCCACCTTTCTTACGTGGCCCCTCATTCTGTGATTGTCACTCCTCACCCCCCCCACCCCCACCCTTCTCCCCTGTCCCCTCGCCAGGCGCTATACGAGGTGGCAAACGACCCTTGTGGCGCCTAAGAACTCGACCCTCTTCCTCAACACTCATCCCCCACCCCCCACCCTTCTCCCCTGTCCCCTCGCCAGGCGCTATACGAGGTGGGAAACGACAATGCTGCCATCAAGCAGATGAGGAGCCTTCTCCGAAAGTACCCTGAGGTGAGTGACGGAGCAGAATGATAGGTAGCTAGCGACGTCCGTGTGTGTGTCTAACTTTGATGACAGCGTCTTAGATGGCAGGACTATGCCAATTGAGCCATGCTGGAATGGATAACTTCGGATAATTGTGAGCTTTCTTTCCCATTCTCTCATCCTTACTCCCGCCTGCTTCCTTGCACCTTTGCAGTTCCCAGACATGAGAGCAGCGCTGGCAGTGGCACTCTATGCAGAGGGGCTGAGATTTTGCAGGGTGCTTTTGAGAAATCTCAATCAAACCAAGCGGGGCTGAGAGCTGAGGCTGGGGGTGGCGTGAGCCCTCTACCTCCCTCATTCCTCCCCCTCACTTCCCCCCTCACTTCCTGATATACTTCCTCCCTTTCTTCCTCCCTTTCCCCTGGTGTTCCCTCACACCACCTGCAGTTTCCCGACATGAGAGCAGCGCTGGCAGTGGCGCTCTATGCAGCAGGGCTGAGAGCAGAAGCTGAGACCGCCTGGAGCAGAGTTGATGTGAGCACTCTTTTCTGTTCTTTCCACCCTCGTTATTCTCATTCCGCACATCCCTTCATCCTTCCTCTCCCCTCCCCTGAAGTTTTATATTTCCCTGCTTTTTCTTCTGTAACCATGGGACTACTTAATGCTTCTCTCCTTGTTACCTCACTTCGCTCCTCTCTATCTCCCTTCCCTTATGCCAAGCTTGCCGTTGTTACGAGAGAGGTACTGAAAATCTATTCTCTTCTCCTGCTTCTGTTCCCTGCCTGTCTCCCCAGGCTCGCCTTCCCCGCTTGAACTCCGTACCTGTCTGCTCTGCCTTCCAACTTCCATGCTCCGTCTTTCTCGTCCCAACCATCCCCTTCCCTGCCCTCCTATCAGGACGGGCGCTACCGTGATCGTGAGTGGGTGAGTGAGAATCGCCGCTGGCCCTTACCTGTGCTCCCGACCTCCCTGCTCCATCCCCTCCCACCACTCTCCTTCCCATCCATCAGGACGGGCGGTATCGCGATCGTGAGTGGGTGAGTGAGTATTGCCGCTGGCCCTTACCTGTGCTCCTGTCTTCCCTGTTCCATCACCTCCCTCCACTCCCCTCCCCCATCTTCCCAACAGGACGGCCGCTACCGTGATCGCGAGTGGGTGAGTGAGTATCGCCGCTGGCCGCCTCGCCTCGTTTCAGAGCTAGCAGCCTTTCTTGACCTCAAACCCGTGTAGCTCCTCGCATGTATAATCGCCTCTCAACGAGTCCTATCATATATGCTGCAGCTGACCGTTCAGCGGCTTTTCTCGACCTCAAACAGGGAAGCTTGCAGCTGGATTAATCGCTCACATCACTTGGGATGGGCATTTGATGTAGTTGGTCATTCTGCCGCTGATCCCAATGCCTCAAGTCAGGGTTCCAATCTTCCGCAACTTCGAATCCACGTACAGGCTGGACCAAAGTCAACCACCGCACATGATTTACGTACATGATTCATGTTTATGTTACAAGTTCTCTACACAAATACGACAAGTATGCAACAATTATGTACAGATGTTAGGGCATTATAACAGCCTTTATTACAGTATTGGACTAATCAACCCCCCATTCCGGCGCCTACCGCAATAGTTCTCCCAGCATTGTCCCCAGAGTAGCTACCACCGGTGTTGTAACCACTGCCATTGTTGTTGCTGTCACTGTTTATGCTGGCATTCCTGTAGCTGTTGTTACCAGAGATAGTAACATTAGTGTAGCTGTTGCCGCTGTTGTTGATGCTGCCATTGATATACCTGTTGCGGCTATTATCTATGCTGACATTACTGTAGCTGTTGCCATTATTATAGGTGCTTTCATTGATATACATGTTGCCGTTGTTATCGATGCTGACATTATTGTAACGGTTACCACCTCCCCTGCCTCCACCACAGTCACCAGCACAAGGCACTGTACAGTTACCGCTTCCACAGCCACTCACATCATCAGCAATAGCCCCCACACCACCAACAAACCCATGTTCCTTAACCTCTCCCACAATCTCCTTCACCTCCCCAATCTTCCCATGCTTCTCCCCTCCACCACCCCCCTCACCATACTCACCCTGGTAATGGCTCTTCTCATCACCATGCTTCCCGCCAGTCATCCTCTCCTCTGATTGGCTACCGCCCCCACTGCCGCTCTCCATACTGCCACCCTCCATACCAGCACCACCATGTGCACTCCTCTGTGACTGCGGCTCGTTCTGACTCACTGTACCGTTGTCCTTAGCCGTTGCTTTGGTGATTGCAATCTGGGTCTGCCTGGTGATCGTCCCGCTGTTGTTCAGCTCGCGAATTCCGGAAATTTCCACCGGGCCTTGAAACACGTACGACCGTATGTTGATGCTGCTGGGGAACGGCTTGTGTGCTAATAACGAAGGGATCCACAACGAAGAATCGCTGTAGTGCTCCTTTGATTTCTTGCTCTTGTGCGACTTCCCGCAATTAGACCTTTTTTTACAGCCGCTGCCCCCTTTCCCTCGTGAGCCGCTTCTCTTCTTTCCTCCACAATGGCTCCCTTGCTGCTTGCGCACTGTTGACCAAAAGCGGGGAAATTGCAAAGAGGGATGAGCGTGGGAAGAAGGAGGTGCGGACGGTCTTTTGAGGCGGCATGACCAGAGCCGCAGGGTCAGTCAGCTTTAGACAGATGGGATGCATGAACAGGATTTGGGATGTAAGATAGTGTGCTTATGGTATGCATGGGATGGGGTAAAGATAAAAAACCTTTGTTTCCTCACCTCGCTTGTCCACATCTTCTAAAAGCTTCTGCCGGAGCTGCTTCAATCCACGGCTCACGGCGCGTTTCACCTCGTCTTGCATCCATGCCTCCATGCCCCTCCGCGTCTCCTCATCCACCACTGCCACCACCGCCACCTTTCGCTGCTTGCCCCTGCTGACGTGGACCGGGCTGCTGCTGACGTGGACCTGGCTGCTGCCAGCGTGGACCTCAGGCGGGTCGCCCAGGAGCTCGTGGGCCTCAGCAAGCTCCCGACGCTCCAAACCGTTGGATTCGGAATTAACGGTCCTGGAAGCAGCAGGCGGATCCGCGCGGGACTCCGTATCAGCAGATTCTGGAACCGGAACAGAAGCTTCTAGAAGACGAGCCTTATCCAACTCCGCGGTAGGTTTCCTTGCAGCGCCCTGTGTCGCGCTGCTTGCTGCTTCTGCATCAACAGGTGCTGCTCTGCTCGCTGCATCAATAGGTGCTGCTCCAAGTGTTGCAGCACCCTGTGCATTCCCAGTCGCAGCAGCCTGCGCTGCAGCGCTTGCACTGTGAAGGATTTCTTCTTGATCCACTGCCTCAACAAGTCCTTCCTGGCCGATCATACTACTAGTGCCAAACAGCTCGTGGCCGACGTCTTTAAGGACGTCTTTAAGAGGTCCTTGTGAGTTGTCGGCGTCTCCTCGCAGTCCACCCAGCGCGGTTGACGGGAGGAGGCCATTAGAAGGTTCTGAACGAGCTCCCGCAGATCCCGCTGGAGCTGTAGCGGCGAGCACTAGCAGCAGCGGGAAAACTCTGGCGGCGGTGAGAGGAATATGTCGTGTTGTGTGAGCGTGACTCACGCGGGAAGTCATTGGGTGGAAGGACGGTTCGCCAGATGATAATATGGTTATGGTTATGTTACCCGTGGGTATTCAGTATTGAAGGGAGATGCGAACACGCGATTGAAATGCGGGGAGTGTGACGGAATGGGAGCATACGTGAACAAGCTACTATTTCTAGTCGCGGAAACACGCTTTCGTTCGATTGATCGACTTGTTTGGAAAGACTCGCGACGCGGTGCCGCTGCAGGGGATGAATTGCCCTTGCACGCCTGGAGTGGAGGCGCCTCGAGATATGCTTCATGGCCGTGATGGGTTGACATGCGGCTCGGATCAGTTGTCCCCCGTTGATCCCACTGATCCATGTCCGACTGTACGTGGACGGCTAAGATTCCTCTAAGAGAGTTCACGTTGGATGACTGGTCAACCTCAAGCGTCAGATGCTTGGCGTGTTGTCAGGGATGAAACCAAGGTGTGGGCGAAGTTAGGGAGGCCCTGGTTAGAATACTGCGATATAGAGTAAGGGATGTGTCATATACAGTAGACGAATTACACTTCTTTACAAAGGAATGACAGCAATATAGAGCTCTGATTCTACGAGTGGAACATTCTCGAGACTTCGACTAATGCACGCGCTTATTGGTCTGCAATTTAGGTGTGCCCGTAACGAGCAGGCTGGGGAACCTTTTATGGAGCTGAGGAATTTGTCACACCGCCCCGAGATCCCGAACTTGATGCCGTAGGTGGCGCCAGACGTGCCGCCTTAGGTAACGGCGGGCCACTAACACCATTTCCTTGCGACGTCGTTGATTCTCCTGCCGTCGTGTTTTGACCTAGTTCCGTGTTAGATCCTTGTTGATCCTGCGATCTCCCTAATCCGCTCTCCTGGTTTTGCGGGTGGTCCTGCGTCACCGTGGCGTTGTCTCGCGCCAGAGCCGTCGTCAGCGCGAGCTGCGTCTGCAGCGACACGCTGCCCTTGTTTTCGAACGAATGGACGGCTGAGATCTCGATCGGCTCGTTGAACACGAACAGATTCACCGCCATCAGGGGATTCGCGAGAACTTGGTCCGTGCTCCGAGCTGGGCTGTGCCCAGACGTAGAAATAGGGTTGGGTGACGAACCTTGCTGCCCGGCCCGGCGTCCGAGGTCCAGACCTGCAGGATAGCCACGGACTTCATAAGAAGGTCGCATTTCAAACATAAGTGAAGTATCAACATCATACGCCCGGCTTTAATAGTGATGGTCGCTTAGTACCATACTCACCTTGGCCGTCGATTCGGATTCGCGCAGTCGCGGTCAGTCGTATTAGCGCGTCAGCTAATAGCGCAGCGAGCGATGACGGCAGTTTCTCATTGCCGCCAGCCCCGCCACTCCAGTCGCCCAGCCGATCCGCGAGTGAAACATCATTTTCGCTTCCACTGCTGCCGTGGGTCGACGACGACTCCTCAGTAGTGTTACCACTGGAGTCGTTACACTTCGTGTGTCCTTCGCTCACCCTGGATGAATTGCCGATGTCAGAACCTTCCCTGGTTTTTCCCTCGTCCCCATTCCCTCCCCACTTTTCTGCGTTCCCGACTTCGCCGGCCTCCTTGCGTTCACGGCTACTCTCATGTGTGTTCCCGTTGTCGCTCTTTCCTCTCGTGACCTTCTTTTCGCTCTCTTCGCCTTCGTTCTTCTCGTTATTCTCTCCCCTTTCCTCCTCGTTGCGCTCCTCGCGCCCGTCACCCCGACTGCCGTCATGACCCCCGCCATTATTATTCTTCCCAGCATCAACATCGTTCCCCACCTTCCCCCGCTTGTTCTCGCCGACATCTCGCGCGCTCGATTCTTTTTCAGAGTCTGTTGGGACCGGCTTTTCCCCCTCGCCTTTGCTGTTTCGAACCGCATCGTTGCCAGTGAACAAAAATGTTCGATTCGAGCCGCCCTCGGACTTGGACGCATCAGTAGGAGGTGTATTCTTCGTGCTGTCACGCTCGTTACTGTCAGACGCGACAGTGGAGTTGTCATCTGCATGAAGGGTTACGAGTGGTGAAGCAGCAGAAATTCACGATGGCGATTTATAAGGCGATCGCCCAGGTAATTCGAACAAACAATATTCACAAGCCCTCGCTCACCAACGTAGTAACAGGCAAGATTTTGAGGATTAAAACGTCTCAAAAGCCCAGCACTCGTCAGCGTGAAAGACGGCATTCCGCACGTAAAGGCTCACCGCAGAGAAACCTCCTGCTCGCTCCCACGACAGGTGGACCCGCCGCATCCACAACCCTCTCCGCCGTGGCTCCCCCACCAGCGACACGTGGACGATCCGTGCTTTGGACAATCGCGTCACACTTACAGGCCGAGATTAGGAGGACGAGAAGCCATAATGATTTGGAAGCTCGAAACGTTAAAAGCGATTGTGCCTTCGATGCTACCATTTGCAGTCAGTGTATTCACAAGCTGCTAGACTCAGAAGGTGTCCTGCTGCTGTCGATGGAAAACCGCCGGTGTCAGTATCCTCTATGATCAACTAATGCCAAAATGCGGTAAAACTGACAGTAGTACGGAACCAACACCAAGAGCGCAAAGCGCGCACACGTGAACAGGCTTTCTCCCGTTGCTCGAAAGATGAACAGGAAGGGAGCCGTCAATCGTGTAGTTTCTACCGCCCTAGGAAGGCAGAGCCTCGCGCCATGCCCATGGGCGGCTGCGAGAATGGAGCCTACCGGGCATTGCCTTCGTCCAGGAAGCCGGCAGTTCCAGCTCATACGGGCGCGTGGATAGACGTGAAAGGTACAAGGCGCCATTGCCATCGCAGCCGCCATTGTGTTTCAGATAGAGATAAGGCCCGTCATTGCTGAGTGTCCTGTCAGTTGTTTTTTCGCACGAATCCGTCCCACTTGCTATATACAGCATCACTTCCAGTGCCAGTGGTCTAGTGGTAGAATAGCACCCTGCCATTCAGCACGGTGCAGACCCGGGTTCGATTCCCGGCTGGCACAGCTCACGTTTTGCAAAGCAGCCCCATTGCACCACGGTTTAGGGAAACAGGTACCCAGAGGTGAGAACAGAACGCCCTTCTGCACAGAATGCTGGTATTTTTGCCCCTTTTTAGTTGCCCTTAGGCATCCTCCAGCATAAAAGTGATCACCCCAAGAAGCAACAGCTGCACCATCAAACACTCCTGTGAGCACAAATCCAACAATGTTGCAAGGATGTACTGTTCCTGAGGCCGTCCTTGGTGTCCACATTGGCCAATCAAGAAGCAGCAGCAGGTGCCTTCTTCTTTGCCTTGGGTGCAGGAGTATCACGAGTGAGCATGCGAGGCGCTATCGCCATGGCCATGAGCTCCTGGAACAGCAGCTTGCATGCATATGGCATGTGCACCTGGGGTGACATGAGCAGTGGAAAGCAGCAGAGGAGGAGAACCCAATGGTGTGCATGAGTAGACTACGTGCGATGGTCAAGGCCATGAGCTCCTAACACGGCAGCTTGCATGCGTATGGAATGTGCACCTGAAGTGAGCAGGGGAAGGAGCTTATGCATCGGCATATGTGCGATGGCCATGGCCAGGAGCTATTGGAACAGCAGCTTGAATGCATACGGCATGTGCACCTACTGTGCGCAGAGGAAGGGAGAAGACAAAGGAGGAGCAAAGCACAATGTTGTGCATGGACATAAGTGCAATGGCCATCGCTATGAGCGCTTGGAACAGCGGCTTGCATGCACCTGGTATGGAAGAAAAGAGAGCTCGTCTCCTTCCATTCCGCTCACCTGCTGCTCCCTCCCCGATTGCTTCTCCCTTCTCTACTCTCGCCTCCCTTTTTGCCTCCTCCCCTCTTGCCTCTCCCTCTCTCGCCTCTCCCTTCTCTCCCTGCTCACCTGCACAATATCCGTCTTGTTCTTGCATCCGCGACATTCCAGAAGGCCCTTCTAGAGGTTGGCAATGGCAATGAAACCGCAGATCTCGCACACGTGCACGCGGTACGCGTCGCTGTGGTCAAACAGCCGCTCCTTAAGAAACACCTTCCCTGCTCCTCTCCACTCTTCTCTTGCCTCTCCCCTCTATCTTCTCTCCCCTCCCTCTCCCCTCACCTGCACAATATCCGTCTTGTTCTTGCATCCACGGCACTCCAACAGCCCCTTCTTCAGGTTGGCGATGGCAATGAGTCCGCAGATCTCGCACACGTGCACGCGGTATGCGTCGCTGTGGTCAAACAGACGCTCCTTGAGGAAGGCTGCCGCGCCGTGGGCAATCATGCAATCCCTCTCCATCTCTCCGAACCGCAGCCCACCGTCCCTCGACCGCCCCTCTGCTGGCTGCCGTGTGAGAATCTGGAGAGATTGACAGGGGTTCAGTGGGATTGAAAGGGGCCAAAAGGGGTATTTAAGCCTTTAGGCCCTGTCTCAGGTGAGAGGGTGCTGGTCGTAGGTGGGAAGGGCCCCAGGAAAATCAGAATGACCCCTTACACTGAACATCAGCCAACACACCCCTGAAAGAGACAACGTGGTTTGAGCATTCAAACAGACGCTCACCTGCACGGGCCCTCTGCCTCTTGAATGGATCTTATCATCCACCATGTGCTTGAGGCGCTGGTAACAGGTGGGGTGAAGCCCAGGAAGATCATGCTTCCTGCTTGGATATACAAGTGTACCTACTTTTCAAAGAAAAAACCCACCTGCACGGGCCCTCTGCCTCTTGAATGGATTTTATCATCCACCATATGCTTGAGGCGCTGGTAGTAGGTGGGGCCAAGGAAGATCATTGCTTGCAGCGGCCGCCCCGTGTGGCCGTTGTACATGCGCTCGAACCCCCTCATCTGGTAACCGCACTTGTGCAACGTGCGGCTCAGATTATCCACCTGCATGGTTGAAAAGGGAAGAGAGGAAGAGGGCATGTTGTGGCCGTTGTACATGCGCTCAAAGCCCCTCATCTGGTACCCGCACTTGTGTAGTGTGCGGCTCAGATTGTCCACCTGCAAGGTTGAAAGGGAAGAGAGGACGAAGGCGTGATGATGGCTAGAGGGTACGTGCGCTCGAACCCCCTCATCTGGTACCCACACTTGTGCAATGTGCGGCTCAGATTGTCCACCTGCAAGGTTGAAAGGGAAGAGAGGACGAAGGCGTGATGATGGCTAGAGGGTACGTGCGCTCGAACCCCCTCATCTGGTACCCACACTTGTGCAATGTGCGGCTCAGATTGTCCACCTGCAAGGTTGAAAGGGAAGAGAGGACGAAGGCGTGATGATGGCTAGAGGGTACGTGCGCTCGAACCCCCTCATCTGGTACCCACACTTGTGCAATGTGCGGCTCAGATTGTCCACCTGCAAGGTTGAAAGGGAAGAGAGGACGAAGGCGTGATGATGGTTAGAGGGTACATGCGCTCGAACCCCCTCATCTGGTACCCACACTTGTGCAATGTGCGGCTCAGATTGTCCACCTGCAAGGTTGAAAGGGAAGAGAGGACGAAGGCGTGATGATGGCTAGAGGGTACGTGCGCTCGAACCCCCTCATCTGGTACCCACACTTGTGCAATGTGCGGCTCAGATTGTCCACCTGCAAGGTTGAAAGGGAAGAGAGGACGAAGGCGTGATGATGGTTAGAGGGTACATGCGCTTGAATCCCCTCATCTGGTACCCACACTTGTGCAACGTGCGGCTCAGATTGCCCACCTGGAATACACCACGTGTGAAGGGTTTGAATCAGAGAAGAGAGGAGGGAAGAGTGGATGAAGCAGCAGGCACAACTGGTAACCATCATGGCTTGCAGCGGCCGGCCCGTGTGGCCGTTGTACATGCGCTCGAATCCCCGCATCTGGTACCCACACTTGTGCAACGTGCGGCTCAGATTGTCCACCTGTGGCAAGTAGTGATCGGATGAGAGAACGGGAAAAGCAGAAAAATGGGTATGTTGAGGCACAGGAAATACATGCGCTCAAAGCCCCTTAATGGTACCTACACTTGTGCACCGTCCAATTGACAACATGGTATTGTCAAGCAGGTGAAGATGTGAGGGTAAACAGAACGAGGAAGCAGCCCCAAGACTCACAGTGAAGTCAGTGAATGGAGTCGCATCCCCCACCTTCCCCCTGTGCTAGCCACTTTGCTCATCAAACACTCGATGAGATGCCCGATGGTCATGCGTGAGGGGATGGCATGGGTCTGCCCCTTTTTGCTTGCGTAGGTTAACTACAACATGGGCTCACTCGAAACGACTCAAAGAATACTCACCGTGACATCAGTGAACGGAGTTGCATCGCCCTCCTTCCCCATATGCGCCGCCACTTTGCTCATGAGGCACTCAATCAGATGCCCTACTCCCTTTCCAAGGGCAGGTTCACTGCACTGCAAACTTGCTTGAAACGTCTGAAGGACTCACCGTGACATCAGTGAACGGCGTCGCATCCCCTTCCTTGCCCATGTGCGCAGCAACCTTGCTCATGAGGCACTCAATGAGATGGCCGATGGTCATGCGCGAGGGGATGGCATGCGGGTTGTTGAGACGTGGTTTCACTGACATGCAGGCGTGTGACAGTGATTACAAACAGATCACGCGACTCACCGTGACATCGGTGAACGAAGTCGCATCGCCCTCTTTCCCCATATGCGCCGCCACTTTGCTCATGAGACATTCAATGAGATGCCCGATTGTCATGCGCGAGGGGATGGCATGCGGGTTGACGATGATGTCCGGCGAGATGCCCTGGGCGCTGAGCGGCATGTCCTCTCCTCCTGCTCCCTTCCGCTCCCTTCTGCCTGTGAGGGCTAACCGTGATGCGGACTTGCTCGAGTCGACTAGAAAGACTTACCGTGACATCAGTGAACGGCGTCGCATCCCCTTCCTTGCCCATGTGCGCAGCGACCTTGCTCATGAGACATTCAATCAGATGCCCGATGGTCATGCGCGAGGGGATGGCATGCGGGTTGACGATGATGTCTGGCGAGATGCCCTCTGCGCTGAACGGCATGTCCTCCTGTGTGTACGTCATGCCGATCGTGCCCTTCTGCCCGTGCCGCGACGCAAACTTGTCCCCGATCTGCGGCACTCGGATGGACCGAACGCGGATTTTCACAAACCGCAACCCGTCGTTGTTGGTTGTGAGAACTACCTGGTTGGTCGGTTGGCAGGGGCAGAGCAGAAAGGAGGGGGACAGGGAGGAGGGTGGAGCAGGAAAGAGGGGGAAGCGAAAAGGCGGGAGGAGGTAGAGGGAAAGGGGAATGGTTGGGGAGGGGAAGACAGGGGGGTTAACGATGATGGCAGGGGGGATTCCTTTAGAGCGGAATGGCATGTCCTCCAGAGTGCCTTTACACGAGAGGAGCAAGTGAGGGGGAAGAAAGGATGAGCGAATCTTACTGTCTCGCTGTGCTTGAGGCACGTGCTCATGTCCCTTTTGGTGAACCGATGAGCCACACCACCCGTAATGTCCCTCATGCCCCCCATCCTCGCTAAACCCCTAAACCCCCATCCTGTCTACAACCCACCCAACCCACCTCTCCAACCACCTCACCTGGTCGATCACGCCTGTCTCGCTGTGTTTGAGGCACGTGCTCATGTCGCGCTTGGTGAACCGCTGAGCCACACCGCCTGTCTCGTCAGGAGGAATGGGCATCGTCTTGCCGATGATCACATCCTCCGCTGCCACTCGCGAACCCTGGATGGTAAGCGGAAGGGATTCAGAGAGATCAGGAGGGGTTGGGATGGCCCCATGAAGATTTTCGAGTCGACTGACATGAAATACCCCTCCCCAAATCTCCGCACCGCCTCAGCCCCCCCCCCCCCCAACCTTAGCCCCGTGATACTCACCGGAGGGATGATGCCATCGTCGTCCAGCTTGTCATATGACCCATGCCGCATGCCCTGGTGGTGCACAGCACACATGGCATAGGAGTCATGACAGACAAGGGGTTGGGGGGGGATGAGGGGAAGGGCAAGCGGGAGATAATGCCATCGTCGTCTAGCTTGTCATACGACCCATGCCGCATGCCCTGGTGGTGCACAGCACACATGGCATAGGAGTCATGACAGACAAGGGATTGGGGGGGGATGAGGGTAAGGGCAAGCGGGAGATAATGCCATCGCCGTCGAGCTTGTCATACGACCCGTGCCGCATGCCCAGATGGATGCACAGCAAGGGCGGGGGGCAGGGCATGGCAGGGAAAAAAGGGGTGGCCTCCTTGTGAGAACTCTCTAGGGCAGTGGATGAGTGAGAAGAACTCTCTCCCACGCATACATGCATGCATGCAGCGCGGTGATGACAACGAATTCATGCCCCTTACCACGGTCACGACTCAACATGCCGACATCATTTCTCAACATGGTGACGTCATGGCCAAACCATGGTGACGTCATGGCCTACCATGGTGACGTCATGCCATACCATGGTGACGTCATGCCCTACCACGGTGACGTCATGCCCTACCATGGTGATCTCCCTGTTGGGGCGCTCAAACTCCTCGTTCACCATGCTGCCACTCTTCTTCTCCTCGTCCCTGTGGCGAGGGGGAGGGGTGAGAGTGAATGAGAGAAAATGAGAGAGAAGCACGCAACAGCTCATCCTTTTGAGGAGCCTCAAAAGTAGACTCCTCGTTCACCATGCTGCCGCTCTTCTTCTCCTCGTCCCTGTGGCGAGGGGAAGAGTGGGAGAGAGAGGAATGAGAGGGAGGGTGACAGAGAAATGGGAGAGAGTGAGCAAGGCATGATAAGGGGGAGAAGCATGAGGGTGAGAGAGGGTGAAAACGAGAGGGACGAAAGAGAGGGTGAGAGCAAGATATGCCCCTTCCTGGTACCTGTAGGACTTGAAGACAATGGAGCGGTGGAAGCCTCTGTCGATGGACGATTGATTCATGATGACCGAGTCCTCCTGGTTGTAGCCCGAGTAGCACAGAATGGACACTATGGCGTTCTGTGAGAGGGGAACAGAGCACACACACACACAGAATCGGAAAAAAGGGGGTTGTTAAAAGGGAACGAGAGTGGTTCATGATGACCGAGTCCTCCTGGTTATAGCCCGAATAGCACAGGATGGACACTATGGCGTTCTGTGAACGGTAAGGTGCAGGGGGGATGGGAAGACATCACACAGCATAACACACGGAGCGCGGTGAGTAGAGCCAAGGGTGGTTCCTGATGACGGAGTCCTCCTGAGCAGCCTCAGAGCAGTACGATGGGATGGGATGCGGTGCAAAGCGATGGCCACCACGCTTGATCTTGCTTGCGTTTGCAAATCGTCTAAACGCCGCTCACATGAAGTGCAGGTGCAGGTGTTCCATGGCGCGCGTGGTGGCGAGGGGGGGGCATGTGTGTGCAAGTGGGGACAAGTGTTGCACGGGTGCACCTGTGTATGTATGCCCTGAGGAGGGACTCACGATGCCAGCGGGCAGGTCGCGGAAGTGAAGGTGCTCCATGGCACGGGTGGTGGCGAGGTGTGCGTGTGACACCGCACACATATATGTATGCATTCATTTGTATGTGTGCATGCGATGCTAGCCATGCACTCACAATGCCAGCGGGCAGTTCGCGGAAGTGAAGGTGTTCCATGGCGCGCGTGGTGGCGAGGGGTTTCTGGGGGTAGTAGAGCACGTAGGCGACGGTGTCCATGCGCGACTGGTAGTTGGTCACATACATGCCCATCGCCTGCTTCCCCATCGCCGACTGATACGTGTTCCTGGGGGACTGGTGGGTGAGAGTAGGTGAGGGAGTAGGTGAGACCGTATGTATGTATGTGACATGAGTAGTTGGTCACATACATGCCCATCGCCTGCTTCCCCATTGCCGACTGGTACGTGTTCCTGGGGGACTGGCGGGTGAGAGTGGGTGAGGGGGTAGCAGCTCCATAAGGGTTAGGAAAGAAAGCAGGCGAGAATGACCATAGGTCTGTGCAAAAGCATGGGCGAAATATTAAAGTAAAGATGAAACACTCAGCACATACGTCTGATTCATTACTTGGTTGTGGTGGGTCGGGGAAGGCATTACCTGGCTGCATTAGGGGGAGGCGTTACCTGGCTGCGTTGGGGGGAGGCGTTACCTGGCTGCACTGGGGGCATACCTGGCTGCACTGGGGGAAGGCGTTACCTGGCTGCACTGGGGGAAGGCGTTACCTGGCTGCACTGGGGGAAGGCGTTACCTGGCTGCACTGGGGGAAGGCGTTACCTGGTTGTGATCCGGGAAGGGGATGATGGAGGCGCAGACCCCGAGGATGAGAGAGGGGTGAATCTCGCAGTGCGTGTACGTGTCACTGTAGGCCTCTTGAGGGTTCAGCCGCGCTGCTGTCACATCCTGGAGTGAGAGAAGCAGGGGAGGAGCACACACACAAGGGGGAGGCGGGAGGAATTGACGGTATGTACGGCGAAAAGAGGAGAGGAGTGAATCTCGCAGTGCGTGTACGTGTTGCTGCAGGCTGCACATGGTTTCAGCCGTGCTGCTGTCACGTCCGGATGGAGAAGGAAGGAGGAACACACGAGTAGTTGATGATATGGATTAAGAATCGATTGCGGTGTGTGCACAAGATACATGGCACTCGCATGAAAGGTCATGGTACCGGTATGCACGGATTGGCTTGAAATTGTAGCACTCACATGGATGATCATGGCGATCATGGTCGTTTCCTCCTCCATCGCATCCACATATTCGATAAACCCCTTCTCCACCAGCTCGTTCCATCCGATGCCCGGGAAGGAGGATCACTAGGGGCATGTCAGCCCACAGCACAACAAGACAATGGCCACTCACATGAATGGTCATGGAAATCATGGTAGTCTCCTCCTCCATGGTATCCACGTATTCAATGAACCCCTTCTCCACCAGCTCGTTCCATCCGCCCGATGCCTGAACGACATCCATTCAAGCTGCAGAGTTGTGCCGATTGCCGCACTCACATGAATGGTCATGGAAATCATGGTAGTCTCCTCCTCCATGGTATCCACGTATTCGATGAACCCCTTCTCCACCAGCTCGTTCCATCCGATGCCCGACCCCTCCTGCTGCAGCGCCAGCACATCACGCTTCTTGATGAGCAGCCGCTGCTTCTCCACTATGAAGAGAGGGCGGGAGCAGCGCCCGTAATCTGTGTAGAGCCTTAATTCCCTCAGGCGGATATCACGCACCACACTCACTTCCGAGTTGACGTCAAGCTGGGGTGGGTGAAAAAGGACATGGGGGGAGGGGATGGGCAGCACTTCTTGATGAGCAGCCGCTGCTTCTCCACTATGAAGAGAGGGCGGGAACAGCGCCCGTAATCTGTGTACAGGCGCAGCTCCCTCAGACGGATGTCACGCACCACTGACACCTCCGAGTTCACGTCCAGCTGGAGAGGAGAAGGAGAGGGAAGAGGAAAATGGAACCGGGGGGCAAAGAAGAGAGACGGGCAGCGCTTCTTGATGAGCAGCCGCTGCCTCTCCACAATGAATAGCGGGCAAGAGCAGCAGCGACCATAGTCCGTGTACAGCCGTAGCTCTCGTAGGCAGATGTCTCGCACCACACTCACTTCTGAGTTCACGTCCAGCTGGTTGAGACGGAAAGGGGTGCGGAGATGGTGGAAAGAGATCAAGCAAGGTGTGCAACCAGGCCCCGATTCACGCCCACCCAGCAGCCCCACCCGACAGCCAACACGGCATCAACCCGTCCAACCGCACTCCACCCAGCAGTCCAAACCAAGATCCCCGCCCAGCATCGACCCTTCCAACCACACCCCACCCAGCAGCCCATGAGTGCCCATCGCTGTTGCCCATCGGCACCGCCACATTGCCTTGCTTGCTTCACCCACCTGGCGCCGGAGGAGCTGCCTGAGCGTGCGCACGAGCTCGTCCGGGTCGCGATGCATGACTCAGCCAAACAAGCACTGCCAGCACCACATGACTCGAGTGCTCCACCACAACACCGCTGTTACCAATCAGATTCTTCAACCCTAACTCCTCACCTGGCGCCGGAGCTGTCTCGGCGTGCGCACGAGCTCATCAGGGTCGCGATGCACTCCCACCCAGCAGCAGCCCACAAGTGCACACCAAACCACGAGGGTTACCAAGTAATTCCACCCAAACGACCCACACCCACCCACCCACCTGTCGCCGGAGCTGCCTGAGCGTGCGCACGAGCTCGTCCGGGTCGCGATGCACGCCCACCCAGCAGCCGTTGACAAACACCTTGGTGGCCTGCGGGATGAGCGCTGGGGAGATTTCCTGGTGAGGGATGGAGGGCGGGCAAGACAGGAAAGGAAAAGCGGGAGGAACTATGAGACACCATGAAACACACCTCTCCCACCCACCCAGCAGCTGTTGACAAACACCTTGGTGGCCTGCGGGATGAGCGCTGGAGAGATTTCCTGGTGAGGGGAAGGGTCGGAGGAGGAGGGTGGGTGAGAGGAGGGTGAGAGGAGGGTGAGAGGAGGAGGGTGAGTAAGGAACGAGAAGTCAGAAGGTCCCCACCCCATCCCCCACCACCTTTTGTCTGTGCGCCCTGATATCACACGACACCCATTTCTGCAAGAAGTGGTTCAAAACGAGTGTACCTCGATGTTCCCAGTGAGCCACTCTCTTAGAAACTCACAGATGGAGAGCGTACCTCCAGATTTTCCGTGAGCCACTCTTCCAGGAACTCCAGGATGGGAGCAGCGTTGCTCCCCACAGTGATGTACGTCATGAGCGCCAGATTCTTCACCAGCCCCACCAGCCCCACCAGCCCTACCAGCCCCATGACCTGCTGTCACAAGACAAGCGTACCTCGAGGTTCTCAGTGAGCCATTCCTCCAGAAACTCCAGGATGGGGGCGGCGTTGCTCCCCACAGTGATGTACGTCATGAGCGCGAGGTTCTTCACCAGCCCCACGGCCTGCCCCTCAGGCGTCTCAGCCAAAATCCACTCTGACTTGCATTGATGAGAGAACAAAGAGCGACAAAAGAAGAGCGCATACCTCCAGGTTCTCAGTAAGCCACTCCTCCAAAAACTCCAGGATAGGGGCGGCGTTGCTCCCCACAGTGATGTAGGTCATGAGCGCGAGGTTCTTCACCAGCCCCACGGCCTGCCCCTCGGGCGTCTCAGCGGGGCACATCATGCCCCACAGCGAGTTGTGCAGCTGCCACTGCTCCCCCCCTCAATCCACCCCACACAAACCCCAATCCCTGTGCCTTGGGTCACGCCATTGAGATTGTATCACGACAAACCTACCTCAAGATTCTCCGTCAACCACTCTTCAAGAAACTCCAGGATAGGAGCAGCATTGCTTCCCACAGTGATGTACGTCATAAGTGCTAAATTCTTCACCAGCCCCACGGCCTGCCCCTCGGGCGTCTCAGCGGGGCACATCATGCCCCACAGCGAGTTGTGCAGCTGCCGCGGCTTCGCCAGCTTGCCGTCACGGCCAATAGGGGAGTTGAGGCGGCGCAGATGGGAGAGAGAGGATGCATAAGCGAGGCGATTCAGCACCTGCAGTTCAAGGAATGGGTGAACAGCACACACAGGCCAGCAGGAGCATGGATGGGTTTGGGAGTGGGTGAAAGAGTGGGTAGGCATGAGGAGGGGATCCCACGGCCTGCCCCTCGGGCGTCTCAGCGGGGCACATCATGCCCCACAGCGAGTTGTGCAGCTGCCGCGGCTTCGCCAGCTTGCCGTCTCGCCCGATAGGGGAGTTGAGGCGGCGGAGATGGGAGAGAGAGGACGCGTAGGCCAGGCGATTCAGCACCTGTGGTGGGTCAGGGGTGGGAGGGAGAACAGCACAGGGTAGCAGGGGCACGGATGGGATTGGGAGTGGGTGGGAGAGAGTGAGTGAGGGAGTGGGTGGCATGAGGCGTGCAGCCCCCCCTCATCCCACGGCCTGCCCCTCGGGCGTCTCAGCGGGGCACATCATGCCCCACAGCGAGTTGTGCAGCTGCCGCGGCTTCGCCAGCTTGCCGTCACGGCCAATAGGGGAGTTGAGGCAGCGCAGATGGGACAGAGAGGACGCATAGGCTAGACGATTCAGCACCTGTGGGGTGTGGGGTGTGTGGGGAAATAGCTTGGTTAAGAGGCGGATGGACGAGTTGAGGCGCCTAAGATGGGAGAGGGAGGACGCGTAGGCCAGACGGTTCAGCACCTGCATGGTTGAGGCGGGTGGGTGGGAGGGATGGGAGGAGGAGAACAGCACAGGGCAGCAGCAGCATGAGTGCGCGCCTGCATGGGCTTCGCCAGCTTGCCGTCGCGCAGGTGGGAGAGGGAGGACGCGTAAGCGAGGCGATTCAGCACCTGTGGATCAGGGAAGAGATTTGTGGGAGAATAGAAAGGGCGTGAATGTCAAGATGGGCGAGTTGCGGCGCCGCAGATGGGAGAGGGACGACGCGTAGGCGAGGCAACTCGGCACCTGTGCAGCAGAGGTGTGCAGCAGAGGTGTGCGGGTATAAGGCTTGGTTTCGCAATCAAAGATGTCAAGATGGGCGATTAGAGACAGAATGGATGTAAGCAACTGGACGAACCACCATACCTGTGAGACGCCAGCCTTGGTGCCGGCCTGGTTGGCCTGCCCCCAGTTGCCCGTGGCCACGGAATACTTGAGCCCGCCCGTGATGATCTTGGCTTTCACTGCGTACGACAAGTTGATCTCCTTGCCGTGGTCCACACACTGGCAGGGGGAAGGCATAGAGGGAAGGGCAGAGGGACAGTATGAGAGAGAGCAGGGGACAGGCAGTTGCCTGTGGCCACGGAGTGCTTGAGCTGACTTGAGCCCGCCTGTGATGATCGTCGCCTTCACTGCGTATGGCAAGTTGATCTCCTTGCCGAAACAGGCAGAGGGGGCACGAAATTGGGGATGCAGAGATACAAAATCCACAAATCAGGCGAGCAAGGGGTCAAGGGGTCCCTTCCCCATGTGCGACCAAGGGAATCCTTGAGTTCGCTCCCCCTGTGATTCGTGGCCCTCCCTGCGTGCGCCCTTCCCCATGTGCGCCCTTCCCCATGTGCGCCCTTCCACATGTGCGCCCTTCCCCACGTGCGCCCTTCCCCACGTGCGCCCTTCCCCACGTGCGCCCTTCCCCACGTGCGCCCTTCCCCACGTGCGCCCTTCCCCACGTGCGCCCTTCCCCACGTGCGCCCTTCCCCACGTGCGCCCTTCCCCACGTGCGCCCTTCCCCACGTGCGCCCTTCCCCACGTGTTCCCCACGTGCGCCCTTCCCCACATGCGCCCTTCCCCACGTGCGCCCTTCCCCATGTGCGCCCTTCCCCACGTGCGCCCTTCCCCACGTGCGCCCTTCCCCACGTGCGCCCTTCCCCACGTGCGCCCTTCCCCACGTGCGCCCTTCCCCACGTGCGCCCTTCCCCACGTGCGCCCTTCCCCACGTGCGCCCTTCCCCACGTGCGCCCTTCCCCACGTGCGCCCTTCCCCACGTGCGCCCTTCCCCACGTGCGCCCTTCCCCACGTGCGCCCTTCCCCACGTGCGCCCTTCCCCACATGCGCCCTTCCCCACGTGCGCCCTTCCCCACGTGCGCCCTTCCCCACGTGCGCCCTTCCCCACGTGCGCCCTTCCCCACGTGCGCCCTTCCCAATGTGCGCCCTACCCCATCCCATCTCTTACCCGCTGCAGGTACCCCTGCACGTCCTTGGTGAGCTTGCGGAACAGCTGCACAGGCAACGAAAAGTGGGGCAGCAGGTGGAGCAGGCAAGAAATGGGTGGGGCATGAGGCACAGACAAGCTTTTTGAGTTGACTCAAGGGACTCAAGAGATGAGAAGCGCACAGCAATCAATCACTCAGAACCCTTTCTGAGAAGAAACTGCACACACCATCCTGCCCGAAAGCCCTGCGAGCAGCGGACCAGCAAGGTCCAGGCGCTTGTTGCCGTAGTGATCCCTGTCGTACTCGTCCTTCCATGCCATGTCCCACCAGACAGCACCCCAATGCCCCCACTGCACGCCAGCACCCTTCTATGCCGCCACCGCACAGCGCCCCTCCATGCCATGCCCCACCGCACACCACCCCTCCATACCTGGCGAAACAGCCCTGCAAGCAGCGGCCCTGCAAGGTCGAGGCGCTTGTTGCCGTAGTGATCCCTGTCGTCCTCGTTGCGCCGCCCCAGCGCACACAGCAGCAGCCGGTGAATCATGTACCTGGGTGGAAAGTGGAGAAGGGGTGGACAAGGAAGAAAGGAAAGACTCACCCAAAGAAGAAATAACAACCCAAAGAAGAAACGGCCACCCAAAGAAGGAATGACCACCCAAAGAAGAAAAGCCCACCCAAAGGAAAAAAACTCACCCAAAGAAGTAGGCCTTTTTCGTTTCACAAAACTCGCCCACACCCACGTGGGGCAAGAACTCCCTCTGGAGAATGTCCTTGGCGTACCTGGGACAGAAAAGCAGGGGGGGAGGCAGGGGGGAGGGCCCACGGGAGGAGGGCGATGGAGGGGGAGGAAGGGAGGGAGAAGGGGTGGGGGGAGGGGAGGGGGAGAGGGGGAGTAGGAGGGAGGAAATTTTGAAGAGGGGGAGAGGGAGTGGAGGGAAGGGGAGTGGGAGGGGAGGTGAACAAAAGGGAGAAAGTTAAGGAGATGGGGCTTCAAATGGAAGAAGAGTTGTTGCTTTTTAAAAATTCCTCACAAAAGGATCTGGGACAGAAAAGAAGTTGAGGAGGCAGGGGGAGGGGCGATGGGGGGGGAGGGAAGGGGATGGGGGGGAGGGGAGGGGGAGTGGAGGGAAGGTGAGGGAGAAGAGGGGAGGGGGAGTGGAAGGAAGGGGAGAGCAAGGGGAGGGGAAGGGAAGGGTGAAAGTTAAGAAGATGGGGCCTCAAGAGGAAGAGGACTCGGGGGAAGAACAGGAGCACGTGAGCACACCAGCACATGACAAGGCGTGGCACAGAAAGAAACAGAAAGGCTCACTTTATTCTTCGCTCGCGTGGTGCACCCACTGGCACGCCTCGTTTGCCAATGTAATCCAGAGCAACCTGATGGATGGTGGCATGGCATGGCATGGCATGGCATGGCATGGCATGGTAGCAAGGAAAGGGAACAGGTGGAACCAACATGACTCATAAGTCGTCTCAAAAATGCACCCACCGGCACGCCTCGTTTGCCAATGTAATCCAGCGCCACCTGATGGATGGTGGCATGGCATGGCATGGCATGGCGTGGCATGGCATGGCATGGCGTGGCATGGCATGGCATGGCGTGGCATGGCATGGCATGGCATGGCAAGGGCAGGGTGGCGCAGAATCAACATGACATGACCTCACAGTCAACTCCAGGATTCACCCACCGCCGCTCCGTGCTGGTCTATGTGATCCAAACACATGCGCCAAGTGGAAAGGCGAGAACAGATGGACGTGTTAGACAAGCGCATGCCAAACAGCAGCAGCGAAAGTGCGACGGCAGCGGGGGAAGCGGCAGCAGCAGCACCCCCACCCACCTGCTGGTTCTGGATGACAAAGGCCTCCTCCAGTGAAGGCCTGAGCAGCTCCATCATGGCAGTATCAGTGAAGTCGTAGCACACATGCTCCATGATGTCCTTGTCTGCTACGAAGCCCGGTGTGTGTGCAGCCAGGCGGGCAGGGAGCAGAGCAAGCATGCACCCACACACGTGCACAGCAACTGACCCACCTGTTGGTTCTGGATCACGAATGCTTCTTCAAGGGATGGCCTGAGCAGTTCCATCATGGCGGTGTCAGTGAAGTCGTAGCACACATGCTCCATGATGTCCTTGTCTGCCACGAAGCCCAGCGCGCGCAGGCAGGCAGGCAGCAATGCAAGCATGCATGTCCACACCCACCTGCTGGTTCTGAATAACAAACGCCTCTTCCAAAGAAGGTCGCAGCAGTTCCATCATGGCAGTATCAGTGAAGTCGTAGCACACATGCTCCATGATGTCCTTATCGGCTACGAAGCCAAGCGCGCGGAACACCACGATGATGGGGATCTCCGCCTTGATGTAGGGGAGCGTCGCGCGGATCACCTGCCCTGATGTGCCCTGCACGCCGGTGGGTGGACGGTGGAAGGCAAGATACATGTAGGAACAGATAGACATGGGCTGGATGGAGGGAACACCACGATGATAGGAATTTCTTCTTTGATGTATGGGAGCGTGGCTCGGATCACCTGCCCTGATGTTCCCTGCAAATGACATCAAGTGCAGTCGTGGAGAAAGGATCGGGAGCATGGGTTGGATGGAAGGAACACCACAATGATGGGGCAGAACAGAACGTGATAAATATAGCCTGCCGCCTTTAACGAGGCTTCACTGTTTTTGGAAGAGGAGCGTGAGAAAAAAAAAGGAGAGGAGGGAGGAACCTACTACACACCACTTTGCAAGAGGAAGAAGTTTTGGGAGGCGTACCTTTTTGGTGGTGGAGCGGGAGAGCATGCGCACGAAGCAGGAGCTGGGCGGGCGGTTCTGCCTCTCCGCCATGCTCCTCACCTCCGCCACATACGCGTACTTGTTCGGCTGCCGCTTCTGAAACACATACACGTGATTACTCGCCATCTTCTCCTGCGCGATCAGCACCTTCTCACTCCCGTTGATCACAAAATACCCGCCCTGATCATACGGGCACTCCCCCAACTCCGTGAGTTCCTTATCCGTGGCGTTATGCAGAGTGCAGTAATTCGATCGGAGCATGATCGGGATTTTCCCGATGAAGACTTTGTCTGCTTGCTCCGTGCTGACCTCCTCCTCGCCGTCCTCCCCGCGCGAGGTGATGGTCTTGGTGATGTCCACGTAGAGAGGCGCGGCGTACGTGAGGTTGCGCAGGCGCGCGGCCTTGGGGAACAGCGTGTTGGTCTCTCCGTCCGGCTCGGTCATTGTTGGCTTGGACAGATAGATCTGCCCGAAGGTAACCTTGCACGTCATCTGCAGGAGGGAGGCGGACGGAAGGGGGAGGAAGGGGGGATACGAAGGGCTAAGTCACTGAGGTGTGAAGTGGTTTTTGGCACACTTTCATCCGTGTTGTCCATGGGTCGGCCCAGAAGGTGCTGTCTATTCTTAAAACTGCAGTCTGTCTGCAGTTCGCCAGGACAACGTACATCGGTATTATTCATAGGACGGCCGGGCAGATGCTGCGCCTGAGGGCGAACTTCAATCTCAGCAGACTCGTCCATAATGCTCTACATCGTGTCCTGAATGAACTCGTTGAACGAGTCCAGCTGCTGCCGCACCAGCCGCATCTCGTCCAACCCAACCAAACCAAACCGAACCCAATCCAACCCAATCCAATTCCGTTCGCCCTGTAATACGTACATCGGTATTATCCATGGGGCGGCCGGGGAGATGCTGCGCCTGCGGGCGAACTTCGATCTCCGCGGACTCATCAACGATGCTCTGCATCGTGTCCTGAATGAACTCGTTGAACGAGTCCAGCTGCTGCCGCACCAGCCGCATCTCGTCCAACCCAACCGAACCAAACCGAACCCAATCCAACCCAATCCAATTCCGTTCGCCCTGTAATACGTACGTCGGCATTATCCATGGGGCGGCCGGGCAGGTGCTGCGCCTGCGGACGCACTTCGATCTCCGCGGACTCGTCCACAATGCTTTGCATCGTGTCCTGAATGAACTCGTTGAACGAGTCCAGCTGCTGCCGCACCATCCGCGCCCAACCCAGCCGAACCCAATCGAATTAAATCCAACCCAACCCAACCCAACCCAACCCAACCCAACCGACCGACCAGGAGAGATGCAAGCGAAGCAACCCGTAAAACTGCTGTCTGTCTGCCGTCGCCCCGAAAGACTTACATCGGTATTATCCATGGGTCGGCCCGGAAGGTGCTGCGCCTGCGGGCGGACTTCAATCTCCGCGGACTCGTCCACAATGCTCTGCATCGTATCCTGAATGAACTCGTTGAACGAGTCCAGCTGCTGCCGCACCATCCGTACCCAACCGAACCGAACCAAACCCAACCCAATCCAACCCAACCCCACCCAACCCCTCCCAACCGACCAGAAGAGATGCACGCGAGTCAATTCTAGAAACTGCAGTCTGTCTGTAGTTCGCCAGGACAACGTACATCGGTATTATCCATAGGACGGCCGGGCAGATGCTGCGCCTGCGGGCGGACCTCGATCTCCGCGGATTCATCCACAATGCTCTGCATCGTGTCCTGAATGAACTCGTTGAACGAATCCAGCTGCTGCCGCACCAGCCCCTTCTCCTCGAAGTACGCGCTGATCACGGCCCACGCGTCCTCCTGCGTGATCTCCTCCTCCTCCCGCTCCCGCTCGTACTCCTCCTCATCGCCTCCCCCGTACATCGCGCCGGCTCGCTTGGCTCTTACACGTACGGGTGGTCCACTAATCCAGCCTAAAGTTACCCAATTCGCTCCAATATATTCCTTCAAGTAACCCTGAACAAAGTTAACCCTAAATTGGTTACGATGCGTTTATCTCGGCCATTCGGTAAGAAAAATCAGCAGACCAGCTCTATACGCACTGCTGTTCTTCCGAATGGCACGGTAAAAGTTGACCTAAATTCGCTAAAGAAAAGCAAGCAAAAAAAGGAGACAGGCGGCAGCGCAGGCGGCACTAATTGCAAGAGAAACCGGCCGGACAGAGGCGCATGGATAGACGTGCACCCACGGTGTTCCTCCGCTCTAGCCGCAGCGCACGCAAAGCACGCGCTTTCCTAACGCAGTGCTTGCTGGATAGGTCACGTGCTCCTCCTAACGCAAACTGAAATCATGCTACTCTGGTTCGCGACTTTTATACCTCCCGTGCGAGCTCAGTTTGGAGGGAGGGTGGGATGGGATGGGAGAACCTGCCGTGCTGTTTTCAGGATTGCCGCGGGGCTCAGGGATTGTCAGGCAGACGCGATCGAACGGCTAGTAGAATAGCACAGAATCGAACAAATATATAACTACACTTGCGAGCCTTCATCTTATACATTCTCGGCAGGGTAATGCACCAAAATCATGAGTGCATTTCTTTTCCTAGATCATGGCCGATGCAACTCACCACCTCAGGACTGTTTCATGCCCATCAAATGAAGAAAAAAACAAAATAATGTTCTAAATTCAGAAAACAAAAATTAAGTTCTAAACCAGAAAGGGAAAAGGAAAGGAGCATAAGGTCCAACGCCAGCAAGGAGAAGAGGGGGTGTGAAAATCAGGAAGCCAAATGCGCCTGACCGCATGGTACTGCAAGAGAGGAATAGCGCACATGCAAACAACAGGAGAGTCGTCCGAAGCTCTTCCTTGCGCATCGCTCATCTCAACACACGCCTACCTCCCACCCAACTCCACACATCATTATCTTGCATCTCCACACCGCACTTCACATCCTCCAATCATCCCATTCTGCTGTCTCTGAACCACCTGGCATTGTCCCCTGTTAAGCCCCCTCCTACCACTGTCTCAAAACGCCAACCCGACCTGCTGTAACTTCCCCTCACTCAGGCCTCGCTCGAGTTGCGGCTCGCAGCTGCCACTTTGCGTTCCCACCCATTCTGCTCTCGAAACGTCTCAGATAGCTGCTCGAGACGACCCGCAACTCGTCCTTCTCCCATCCAAACTAACCCATCCCTAATACCTTCCCTCCATCTGCCTCCACCTGGTTCTGCTGCCCAGATTTTGGTAACCCATCTGCCATGAGACGTCACAAAACCCATCCAGTAACTTTTTCCCATCAGCCATGACACGTCTCAAAACCCATCCAGTAACCTTCTCCCATCTGCCTCCATTAGATTCTCCTCCTCATCCTGCTGCTCCAACTCCCGTTTAATTCCCCTCCTCCCCGTCCACCTCAACCGTATTCTGCTGCTCATCATGCTACTTGCTCCCCCCTGTTTGCCTTGACCTAATTCTGCTGCTCTGTCGCACCGTTGCCAGCCTAATCGCCTCCAGGTGTGCGTTAAGTCAAACTCATACACCTGCCTCTCCAAATTCCCCTGCCCTACTTGCTCCCCCCTGTCTGCCTCGACCTAATTCTGCTGCTCTGTCGCACCGTTGCCAGCCTAATTGCCTCCTCCCTGTCCCTAGCCTCTTGCTCTTTGAGTGCCTTCATCCTCTCCCTCTCCGCCTCCTTCTCCCTCCTCTCCCTCTCCTCCCTCTCCCTCCTTGCCTCCTCATCTTCCCCTTCCTCCCCTTCCACACTCCCATTCTCCGCCACTCCTACTCCCCCCCCCGCTCCTCCCCCATCTCCTTCTCCTCCCTCCCCTGGCGCCGTTTCCGGTGCAGCTGAGGTAACAGCAGCAGCCCCACCACTCGTTCTGCCAGTTCTACCTCCCCCAGATGCACCTTTCCTCCCTTTCTTCCCACCCGTGCCTTTGCCCCTGGGTGCTCTTGCCCTGCTGCGCGCTTTACCTGCCCCCCTTGCACCTGCGGACGCCTGTGAGAGTTCAGATTCGTCCGCTGTTCCTTCACCTGCCCCTTCGCCTGCCCGTGCTTCTGCCCCTTCTCCCGCCTCCGAAACTTCCTGCGAGGGCCCTTCAGCAGGTTCCTGGGAAACTTCCTGCGACATCCCATTGCCTTGAGCTGCACTCGTTGTAATCACACCCTTTTCAATCACCCCAATTTCAGTAACAGCCACTTCAGTTGCACCCATATGCTCCTCCTCTTTTCCTCTCTCCCCACCTCCTACTCTCCCCACCTCTTCCACCCCCTCCTTCACTTCAAAAGCCACATCCATCTCCTCTCCCTTCCCTCCTGCTGTACTACCCATTGCTCCATCACCCACTGTTCCCTCACCTACTGCTCCCTCACCTGCTGTTCTCACAATTCCCACCTCCACCACATCCTCTTCTACCTCTTCCATTTGAATCTCCTCTCCCCCTTTATCCACCTCGTTCTTTCCCAGTTTCTCTTCTCCATTCTCTCCTCTTTTCTCTTCCCCTTGCTCTCCCCCTTCCTCTCCCCTCCCCCCTCCTGTCATTCCCTCCATCTCCATTGCATCCCCACTGCGTTTTCCCTCCCTCCCTTCCCCCTTGTCCTTCCCCTCTTCTCTGTCGTCCCTTTCATCTTCCTCCTTCTTCTCCTCCCCAATGCACTTCTCTGCTGTGTCATCATCCCCCCTCTCACCCTTCCCCTTATCTCCCTCCTCACCACCGTCCCCTTCTGCTCCTGGTTCTCCCTTCTCTTCACTCTCCCCTCCTTCTCTCTTCTCCCCACTCTCCCCCACCTCTCCCTTCCCTCCACTCTTCCCCTCTTTCACCTTCTCTCCTTCTCCTCCCCTTTCACCGACAGCTTTCATACCAGCAGCAGCAGCACCACCACCACCACCACTATCACGACCAGCAGCACCATCAGCACCAGCAGCAGCAACAGCACCAGCAGCAGCTCCACCAGGACTATCAGCACTACCGCCACCTGCCTTCATCACATCTCCGCCAGTCGTCTGTGCATCACCTTCTCTCTCCTTAGCATCCCCTTCAGTCATCTTAGCATCGTCTGGAGCTGCAACAAGCAAGCTGGAAGGCTTGGAATCCTCAACAGCAGCAGCAGCCGAGGCAGAGGCGTGTTTTTTGCCTTTAGCAGCAGCTTTACCAGCAGCAGCTTTCGGTACAGTAGCCTTTGCCGCAGCAGCCTTTGAAGCCGCAGTTTTAGCAGCAGCAGCAGCTTTAGCAGCGGCAGCCTTACCAGCAGAAGTTTTAGGAGCGGCAGCTTTAAAAGCACAAGTGGTAGCAGTAGCAGGGGCAGCAACAGGCTTGGTAGCTTTGGCAGCAAAAGCAGATGGCGCAAACAGGGCAGCAAGTCCAGTCTGTAGCACTTCCGTCTTCACCTCCTGCACCTCCTCCTCCCCTTCTTTCTGCTGCCCTTGCTCCTGCTGCTCCTGTTCCTCCTCATTCGCCTCCTGCTCCTGCTGCCCCTCCTGCTGCGCCCGCTCTTCCTCTGCTCTTTCTTCCTTGTGCTGCTGGTGCCGACCCCGCTGCTGCCTTGTGCTAGCAGCACCCCTGCCTCTTGCCTGCCTAGGAGCCCCAACACTCCTCCGCTGCTGCTGCTGCTGTTGCTGCTTTCTGCCTCTGGTCCTAGATCTAGCACCAGCAGCAGGAGCACTACCAGCAGCAACAGTACCACCACCACCACCAGCACCAGCACCAGCACCGTCACTACCACCACCAGCAGCACTGTCACCAAACTTACCACCAGCAGTACCGGTGTCAGCAGAAACAGCAGCAGCAGTAGCAGCTGAAGAAGCGGCCACGGCAACAGGGGCACCAGAAACAGGAGCAGAAGCAGCAGCAGTAGCGGAAGCAGAAACAGAAGCCCTCTGACTGGAAGAAAGAGCAGAGAGTGTCATTTTTGGGAGCCGAATCACGAACCCTCTCCTCAGCACTCCCGTGCTCCCCATAGCATTTCCGCCCACACTCCCTCCTGCTTCCTTCCCTCCTCCACCTCCTAATCCTTCCTTCCTCACAACCCACCACCGCCACCCCCACCCCCATTAGCACCAACAACAGCATCGCCGTTCCCACCCCCACCACTACCAATACCGCTTTGCTGCAGAGTATTCACATCTCCCTGCTCCTCTTGCTTAACCATCCTATCTTGCGGTTCCCTCGTGCCCTTCTCTTCCAGAAACTCCTCCTCAGACTCCACCCTTCGTCTCTTCACCATCCCCACCTCTTTTCGAGTCGACTCAAGAACCTTCCCAACCTCTCTTTCTCCCCCCTCTCCACCTTCTGCTGTCTTCCCCTTCCTCAGCTTTCCACTGCGGCCTTGAGTGTTCCGAAATTCCATACCCCCAGCTTTCCGAGCCTGCTGCTTAGGCTTGGACGCCTTCCGAGCCTGCTGCTGCGGCGGTGGTGGTACGGTGTGCGGCTGCCAGGCTGACGCTTTGCTAAGCGCACTGGCAGAAGCTTTCTTAAAATCCACAACCGGTGGAGAAGCGAGATAAGGAGGAAGTGACATGTTTGCTGCCGGAAATTCATTAGAGTGAAGAAACTTGGCAGTAACGAAGTGGCTTGTATGGGGGATGGATGGTGTCTTGTTGGAAAGGGGCAGCGATGAGAAGAGGAGGGCAGGAGGTAGGGAAAAAAGAGTGAGGAGGAGGAGGAAGCAGCATTGGTGGATAGGTGTGGCGGGGATGGGTGAGTGGTTGGTGCAATCACAAGACGAGAAAGACATGCCTGCAAGCGTAGCAAAGGGGACGGAAGGGACGGAAGGGGGCGGATGGGGAGTAGGGAAGAGAGGAGAGAGGGGGGGGGATTGGTGGGATGGAGTAAGCGTTAGGCAAGGGTGACAAGGAGCGACGCGGGGAAGATATACACACATAGAATATAGAAGGGGAGAAGGCGAGGGAGGAAGGGATGTTGGGGGAAGTGGGTGGGGGAAGAAGAAGAAGAAGGGTGGAAAAGGGAGGGAAGAAAAGGAGGTAGGAGAAAGAACTCACGTCAGGTCAGCAGCCCTGCATGTGTTCTACTACCTGAGTAGAATTGTCGAGTCATGTGCTCTTCCAAAGCGATTCCAATCAACAATTCTACAGCACTAACTCCCTCTGCTGACCCATGGCAATTATAAGTCTCCTAAAAACGCAGTCATTGGCTCGTAAGAGCTTTGTGACTGTGCTGACTCCTCTGCCCCTGCCCTTCCTGCTGCCCCCCGCCTGCCTCTGAAACTGCCCTTGCATCCAAACGTCCTGAGACGTCTCAAACACGCACACTCACCTGAACCGCCCTGGCAGCGTTTGCATCAACAGCAGGCAGATGAGACAACGCCGCCTCTGCCCCTGCCCCTGCCCCTGCTGCCGCTCCACCCGCCTCTGCCACTGCCTTTGCCTTTTGAGTCAACTCAATTTTCACACTCACCTGAACAGCCCGTGCAGCGTTTGCATCAACAGCAGGCAGATGGGACAATGCCGCTTCTGCCCCTGCCCCTGCTGCCGCTCCACCCGCCTCAGCTGCTGCAGTGCCCCCATTGCACGCCCAGACATCCCAGCAGCGGCTGCTGCAGCAGAGGATGGTGGTACTGCAGCAGAGGGCAGCGGTCGCGCCACTGCTCCTGCACCATTTGCACCACCAGCACCAGCAGCACCAACACCAACAGCCACAGCTCCAGCAGCACCAGTACCAGCAGCGACAGCAGCAGCAGCTCCTGCAGGGCTCCCCGTTGCCACAGCCCCTGCTGCTCCAGCTCCCCTTGACCCCCCCCCTCCACCTGCTACCCCTTCCCCTGCTTTTCCCCCTCCTCCTCCTGCACCTGTTCCCGGCGCCCCCTGTTCTCCCTTCCCTGCAGCCGCTGCATGCAAACACTTCGTTAAAAGCTCCCCATGCACCAGACCAGCAGCAAGAGGTAAAGCACCCAGCAGCCTCGCCACTGCTCTCACCTCCACCTTCCTCCCTGTCACTATCACTTTCTCCTCTGGTATTTCCCCCTCCTTCCCTCCTGCCCCTCCCTCCTCCTTCCCTCCACTTCCCCTTCCTAGCCCACCATCCTCGCCCATTCTCCCAGTCCCAACCCCTCCACCCATCCTCTCTCTCTCCTCCCTCTGCCCCCCTTCCCGCCTTCCGCCCACACCCATCCCCCCTAAAATCCCCCTCCCACCACCGCCAACCCCCCTCTCCGCCCCTCCCCATCCCGCAAAAACTCCCCTCTGCCCCTCCCCTCCCCGTGCCTGTCTCCCGAGCCTACCCTATGGATATCCCTAGGCCCTCCGAACTGCCCCACCCCTCCCATATCTCTCAGGCCCCTTCCTCCCCCAGGCATGCCTCCCCCTCCTCCCGGACCCATCAGGTTCGGCCCAAACCCAGGGCCGCCCGGGCCCCTTACTCCCGGGCCTCCCATGCCTCCCGGACCTCCCATCCAGCCTCCCGGACCTCCCAGGAACGGGGATCCTGAACCTGGCATTCCATCCCACATGCCCCCCGGAGGGAAGATAGGTCCTCGCCCTCCCATACCACCTCCCGGACCTCTACCTCCAGGTCCAGGCATGCCTGGATGGGCGCCAAACCTACCGCCCATGCCTGGCCCAGGCATGGGATGGTGGTGTGGTAGCACACCTGGCCCTGCAACAGAAACACCTGAAGGAACACCTGAGCCTGGGCCTGGCCCTGGGCCAGCACCTGGAGCACCTGGGAGGAGGCCAGGAGAGAGGGGACCCAGGGGGGGCGTGTTCAGGTGCCCCCCAGGTGAATTCCCAGGGTGAGACCAGCGGTTCCTCCCTTGGTTCGCAGGCGGCTGCTGCTGATGTGGCGTCTGCGGTGGCTGATGTGGCACCTGCTGATGTGGCGGTTGCTTGTGAGGGATGGCAGGAGGTGGGAGCGAAGCGGGAGAGTGAGACACCTGTTCAGGCTGCTGCTGCTGCTGCTTTGCTCTTTCTGTTGTTGCTCAGAGTCAACGCTCTGTCTCTCCTCCTCCTCCTCTTCCTTCACCTCCTGCCCCTCCCTCTCCTCCCACCCTCCTCCTTCACTGCTTTATCTTCTGCCCCTATCCCCTTCACCCCCTCATCACCCTTACCCACTCCCCGCTTCCCTTCCCCCTTGCCCCCCTCCTCCCCCTCCTCCTTCACTTCCTCTTTCCCGTCCTCCCCCTCCTTCCCCTTTCCATCCGAATCTTTTTCCTGCCTCTTTTGCTGCTGTTGCTGGTTCTGCTGGCTGCTGGTGGTGGTGATGGGGGGTCATATTCGCCCCCATTCCTCCCATTGCCCCAATGCCCGGGCCCCCACCAACTCCCATGCCTCCCCCCATGTGCATTCCCATGCCCATATGCATGCCCATACCCATTCCCATCCCCATCCCCATGCCCATGCCCATGCCCATGCCCCCCCATACCCCCACCCATGCCCATGCCCAAGCCTCCCATTCCCATGCCCATTCCCCCCATCCCAAACGCCATTCCCGGCCCCACCCCCCCACCCCTGCCCATGCCCTCCGCGCCCATTCCCCCCATTCCCCCCATCCCCCTCCCCCGCCCCGCCCCATCCCAAGGCCCCGCCCCTGCCCCTACCATACCTCCACCAGGGGAAATACCCCCTGAAATACCCCCTGAAATGCCCCCTCCTCCCCTCCCTGCCACGCCTTGCCCTCCCCCAGCTGACCCAGGCCCCCACCTCCCCCTGCAGTACCCC